>CM050526.1:43944718-44457218 GCA_027563665.1 Antrozous pallidus
TCTTCCCACACGACCCTCAGGGAGGGGACCGCAGGCACCAGGCCATGGAGCGGCCCTGAGGTTACGGGCCGCGGCGGGGGGAGGAAGTCGCTCTGCACAGCTCAGTGCCCCCCCACTTCCTCTCCGGCGCCGAGCCCCTCGCCTCCTCGGCCAGCTATGACTTGCGGTCCGCGGAGCCGGCTCTTCACGGCAGCCCCGCCGTGCCTCCCGCACCGCGAGGGGCCGGGCCGGGCGCCTCTGCCACCAGCCAAGCCGAGAGGCTGGGACCCCGGTCCCCGGTCCGGTGAGGGGCCGCACAGCCCGGTTTGCCCAGAACTGTCCTGGTTCACACTGGCTGCGCCGGCACCGATGCTAATGGTGCCCCCGGCACTTGCCTCAGGGATCGGGTCTGACCCACAAACCGCCCGCCCCGCCGACCAGGCCTCAGCCTGGAGAGTCTGAACCAGAAAAATGGCCACGTGCTCAGAACCTGCTCGCCATGCACACCGAACCCCGATCACCTCCCCGCTTCGAACCCCAGTTCGCTTAGCTGTAGAAGGGGACAACACCTTCGTCACGTGTGTGTGTGTGTGTTTGTGTATGTGTGTGTGTTTGTGTGTGTATAAGTGTATGTGTGTGTTTGTATGTGTGTTTGTGTGTGTTTGTGTGTGTGTGTGTTTGTGTGTGTGTGTGTGTTTGTGTGTGAGTGTGTGTGTGTGTGTGTGTGTGTGTTTGTGTGTGAGTGTGTGTGTGTTTGTGTGTGTGTGTGTGTTTGTGTATGTGTGTGTGTTTGTGTGTGTATAAGTGTATGTGTGTGTTTGTATGTGTGTTTGTGTGTGTTTGTGTGTGTGTGTGTGTTTGTGTGTGTAGGGGTGTGTGTTTGTATGTGTGTGTTTATGTGTGTTTGTGTGTGTGTGTGTTTGTGTGTGTGTGTGTGTGTGTGTGTTTGTGTGTGTGTGTGTGTTTGTGTGTGTAGGGGTGTGTGTTTGTATGTGTGTGTTTATGTGTGTGTTTGTGTTTGTGTGTGTGTGTGTGTATGTGTTTGTGTGTTTGTATGTGTTTGTCTGTGTAGGGGTGTGTGTGTGTGAGAATTAAATGGGATTTTGTAGGTAAATTGCCTTGCTTCGTGTCTGGCGTGGAGGAAGGATGGGGGAGTGTCCAGGACACAGGTGAGGGATCCTGTTTCTGGAGACACCAGCTCAGGGAATGTGTTGAAAAGCGAGGGGAGGATGTGGAGTTTCCAGGGAGGGAGAGAGTGTGGTGAGAGCTACCCTCTGCCTTCCTGGCAGGGACATGGCCCGAGCCCGGGCCAGAGCCCACAATCCCTCAGACCACAGTGAGGGGGAGCGTGGGCCTGTGTCAGAGCCCCGCCCGCCCGGGAGCCCTCGGGGCTGCAAGTGCTGAGGGGTTAAGTCCTGTGAGCGCTGGTGCCTGGCTGGAGGACACTTGAAAGAAAGGAAGTAAGGAGGGTGAGAAGCGTGAAGGGGGCGACCCTGGGCCCGCTGCTTCTGGGGCATGAGGCTAAGCTCAGGGAACTGGGGGTCTCCGACTTCCGCCCTGACCCACCCCACACTGCCCTTGACCTCTGTGCAGAGTTTCCATCCTCTCTCTCACAGTTCACACTTCTCCCCCACCACTAACCGCAGCCCACGCAGAGGCTTGTGGGCGGGGAGAAGGGCTGGGGGTGGGCGGAAAGGGCCCCCACGTCGGGAAAGAAGAAAGACCTAGAGTTTACCCCTCATCACTCACACTGAGCCCCGTGTCCTCTTACAGGGGACCCCGCACGAATGAGCTCCCTCCTTCACTGAGCCCTCGCTCCCCTGAGTCCTGCTCACTCAGAGCCTCGGGCCGCTGAGGAAGCCCCCTCCCCCCGCTCCCCTCCCCCCTCAGCACGGCATCTCAGGAAGCCCCCCTGCTCTGGCCCAGCGGGCAGGTGGCTGTGGGTCCTGCACCTCCCCCTGGACAGGGCACCTTCAGGAGCAGGCGTGCTCCACTCCCACTGCTTCCCTGAGGGGCCCCAAGCCTTTGGGCCCTGAGTGGCCCCCTGCAGCTCGCCCCCTGGGGCCATCTGTTTCCCTGGGCATCGGTCACCAGGTTGGGGGCTCTCCAAAGGGCAGGGAAACCTCGCCTGGAGGTCTGACCTGGACGCAGAGAAACACTGATGACCAGAGCTGATGGGCCGGGCACTGGAATGGGAGGAACTGGGAGACCTCCCAGCCCCAGTGCAGGAAGGACCTCTGGCAGAGGACTCAGAGAGGCAGGAGCTGCACGAGGGGGCGTCTTGTAACGCCCAGGGCTCCCCACTTACAACTGGCTGCCCGGGAGGTGTCCAAACTGAGAAGAGGGGAGAACCTTTTGGGGGCACAGAAGATTCCCACATGGGAGTAGGCTGCACGCAGACATTTCCGGGGCCCCCAAATGGGCAGTGCAGCCCCCGCGTTCCTCTCCTGGGCAAACCCGCCTGAGAAGTGCCCAGCAGCCTGGAGAGGCAGGGAGCGGTAGAAAGAAGAGGAGGGGTCGGTGGGGGAAGTGAGCCGACACAGGTGACCGAGCCTCAGGTGGGAGGACAGGGCGGGCATCCCTGAGGAAGCGGACTTTCACCAACAGGAGCCGAGTTTGTCAGGAAATAAACCTGCGGGGAGTGGGGGGGGGGGGCCTAGCCGGTTTGGCTCCGTGGATAGAGCGTCCGCCTGCGGACTCAAAGGTCCCAGGTTCAATTCTGGTCAAGGGCATGTATCTTGGTTGTGGGCACATCCCCAGTGGGGGGTGTGCAGGAGGCAGCTGATCGATGTTTCTAGCTCTCTATGCCTCTCCCTTCCTCTCTGTAAAAAAAAATAATAATAAATCAATAAAATATATTTTTAAAAAAAACTGCCGGGGGGGTGAGGACTTCTGTGGTCATTACCTCTTGCCAAGCCAGGGCTGCCCAGAGAAACGCAGCCTGAAGCAAGCGGGAGGCGGCGGGCAGGGCCTGGCTGGCCTGGGGCCAGGGCTCAGGAGGCCCGGGGCAGCGTGGGAACCACTGGGACGGAGGGGAGGGGCCAGGAGGCCAGGGAGGTGAGCCCAGCTCATCCCCATGGCCAAAGGGACTGGGCGAGGCAGGTGCCGGGGAGAGGAGGAGAGGAGGCTGTTCCGCTCAGAACAGCAGAATGGAGACTCTGACGGCCAAAAGCACCTTATGGGAGGTGCTCTCTTTCACACACTACCCTCAGCCTGGGCCCCTGGGGACCCACCACCCCTCCTCTGCCCCCACCCGCTCATCACATCTCTCAGCAACGCCTGACCTCTGGGCCTGGGAGGGAAACCTGGGGCCAGAGAGGTGAGGTCAGTACAGCACAGCCACTGGGCCCCCCAGCATCCCCGGCCTCGAAGCCTAGCTGTTCAGACTCCAGCCCCAACCCAGGCCCTGTCTTCTCTCCGGGTTCAGCCAAGTGGGGCGTCCTCACTGCTGGTTCCTGAGAGGTGCTGGACTCAGTGACCCATAAAGGGCCCTGTGGTGTGACTTTTGGAGCAAGCTAAGATTCTAGGCTGGTGTGTGTGTGTGTGTGTGTGTGTGTGTGTGTGTGTGTGTTCCGGCTCGGGACACACGGGTGGGTACGGGCTCTGAGTCCCAGCCACAAGCTAGGGTGGACCCTGTCCACAGAAGCGTCTCGCAGCCTAGCTTAGGGGTCCCACCCACCAGGCCCACAAACCGTGTTCTCACCCCCCACCCTCCCAGCTATCACAGCTCCACCCAGGCCCTCAGCCCGGGGTGCAGAGGGAGGTGAGGGCCTCTCCCACTGGCCAGAAGCTGGGAGGACCTCCGGGTCGCAGAGCGGGGTGTGCTGTGTGCCGGAGGGCGAGTCCCTGCCCGCTCTGGGCCTCGGCTTCCCCTCCCGCGGAGGGAGACAGCCTGGGCCTGCGCCCCATCTCGGGGAGAGGGCTGAGGCGGAAGGAGGTCTGCACTCTATTTCTCAGAAAGTGGGAGAGGGTGAGCTGGGTGTGGACGCTGACAGGCGCCCGGCTCGCTGCTCCCCGGCTGCCCAGAGCTGCCCCAGGAGTCCCCACCATCAGGCTCCTCACCGACACAGCTCCCTTCCTACTTCCTGCTCCCCTTCTTCCCTGGCAGGCTTCCAGAAGGACACCCAGAGAACATTCTAACCCCCCCAGGAAGTCCCTCCAGCCCTGAGCCCCGGGGTTCCCTCTCGGGAGGCAGATGAGGCACCTGCAGTCCTGAACGAGGTCACCTCCTCCCGAACTGGCTGGGCCTTGTTCCCGGGACAGAAAAGGTGGCCCCTGAGGGGCCCCAAGACTCAGCAGGGGACACAGGATACAGCAGCAAAGCACACACGGCCTTGGGTGTCAGGAAAGCTAAGGAAGCCTCCTGAGACCTGAGCACCCCCAGAACCTTGCCTCCTTCCTGTGAAGGATGCAGTCACACAAGCAACCCAACCCCCACGGCTCTGACGGCTCCGAAGAGAGGCCCCCCCAACAATGCCAAAGGGAGACGTCCACCAAAGGGAGGGCCTGCGAAGCACCACTCCTGGGGTTCAGCCGTTCAGAGGGAGGGGCTCCCAGACACGACTTACTGGTCGTCTCCCACTCTTTTCACCCACGCCATCTCCCGCTCCGACGGGTTGGAGGCCAGATCCTAAGGGAGAAGACGGAGAGGTCTGACGTCAGCCTCCACTGGTGTGGGCTCCCCTCCCCCACGGTCCCCAGGGCCGGCTGTACACAGCGAAGAAGTCTTAAACCCCGAATATAGGCTCTTTCCAGCAGCCCCCAGACCTCCACGGAGTGGTCGAGGTACCAGAGCCAGGGCCCCGGGCCTGAGCCCCGCTGTCCCTCACCTGGGCCCGGGTCTCCTGCAGCTGCTTCAGCTCCTCCTGGAGCCGCTCGCACTCGGCCTGCAGCTGCTCCTCCCGAAGCTGAGCCCCCCGGGCTTCTCCCTGGGCGGCCTCCAGCGCCTCCTCCAGGCGCCTCCGCTCCAGCTCACTCACACTCGGCGTGGGGCCTGGCCAGCCTGCTGGCAGGGGAGAGGGCACTGTCAGGCCGAGCCCAGCGGCTGGGCACCTCCACTGACTCCCAGATCAACACACACAGAGAGAGGAGAGGCCTGCGGCAGGAGGGGTCCGAGAGAGACAGCTAGAGGCGGACACCCAGAAGGAGAGAAACCGAGACCGAGGACAGTGTGCCAGGAGGAGCCGAGCTGCTGTTTCTTTCTTTTTTAAAAAAAAATGTTTTATTGAGCTGCTGTTTCTAACCTTCCTGGGGGCCAGAGGGAAATAAGATGGCCCCCTGAAGGACTCCCGGGCCAGACTCAAGTCTCTGAGCATCCGCAGGACCTCTCCTAATCACAACCTAAAGCAGGGTGGGGACTCTGGTTTGGGGTGCCCTCTGCTGGCACCTACGAGAATTGCATGGGGGTAGCCAGGGTGGCGGGAGAGGCAGAAATTGGGCTAATAGTGGATGGGGTGAGGGAACAGGTGGTGAGGTGGGGTGATTATGCGGGAAATGTAAAGCATTATAATGGGGTGTTGACCCCCTGAGAAGCAGGAAGTGCCCAAAGGCGTTGAAATGGGGGTTTGGCTTGGGGAGTTTGGGGTAGGGAAATTTAGGGGGAGCTGAGATCTTACCGTGACTCAAGCCCGATCCCCGTCTCAGAGTCAGGTAGTGCAGGTCCAGCTCAGCAGAGGGCGGGGCGGGGCCCGGCGGGGGACTCAGGCTGGAGAATGCCGTGTCCTGGAGGCCTTGTTGCTGCTGCAGCTGCTGCTCCAAACCACAGATCTGCCGCAGGTGGGTCTCCACCAGGGCCCGCTGTGTGGGAAACCAAGGAGCGAGGGTCTGCGCAGGGCCAGGCGCCCCTGGAGCCCCCTCCCCGCAAGTGCCATGTCTGAACAGCCATCACCCCCAAACTGAGCAGACCCCAGGTCACTCCAACCTCCAAGTGATCATGAGTTCAAGGGCTCCTCCCCCAGCATCTGCAGAGCAGATGTCTCTGGCTACTGCCTCTGGCAAGGTCAGAGGGAATGCCCCTTCCATGTCCCTAACACACAGGGACACCTCGGGAAGCCTCAGCCCGCTGTCCACACACCGCCTCGGGAGCATGGTAACTTCCACTTGCATGTGACCACCGCTCTGGCTTCATCTACCTCATCTGTGAGATAGGACGACCGCACCTACCTCTTGGGTTTGCTGTGAGGATGAAAATGAGTAACTAGCTAAAGAGATAAGAATGGTGCCTGGCACACAGCAAGTGCCGTGTAAGTGCTTTTGATTATTAAAGCCAAGCATTTTCACACCAACGCCCACAAGAGCTCCGTGAAGGTACCTGCCCCACATTTCAGAGGAGGGATGCAGGCGAAGTGACTTGACCCAGGTGGCAGCTAGGAGGGGACAGAGACCATGCCTCCTGATGCTGACCCCTGTCCACCTGCTCTCGATCTCTCTTTCTCTCTCTCTCTCTCTCTCTCTCTCTCACACACACACACACACACACACGCACACGGCTGTACCCTGATCCAGAATCGCACACATGCCAAGACCCATCCCAGCAGCCGCGGGCACTTCTGGTCCCCTTTGCCCTCGCTTACAGAGCCTCCCAGGAGCAGCGCTGTAGGCCTGGGGGGACCCAGCAGGAGACTCAAGCATACACACAGAGCCACCCCCTGACACGGCACGGTCGGTATGTGCACAGTCACTCACAACCGACAAGGCTCACGCAGCCCCGCTCACAAGGCCACACAGGCGCTCACAGACAGACACACGGGATCGCAGCGGGGTGCACAAGCACACTCACAGGGTCACACTCCCCCACCCCAGCTCCCTGGGCCTCACCATCTCCCCAAGCTCCGTCTCCAGGTCGTTCTTCTCCACGCAGAGCTTCTCGTAAGCCTGGATCATCTCCCCGAGCTGTTCTTCCTGCTCCTTGTTCTTCTGCAACTGGATGGGGCCCGGAGGGTTGGGGCGCATGCCAGTCAGGCCCATCACTGACTTAGGGGCTGAGCAGCTCCCTGTGCCTCCCTCCCCCATTCCCAGTGCCCAGCCCTAAGGAGGATCGTGGCCATCTCTGATCAGGGGGACAGAAGGCCGGAGGTCGGTGGGTAGGGGCGGTGTCTGAAATTGACTGGAGCAAGCTGAGGGAGACCCAGAGGCCTGCAAGGGGCTCACCTCGTGCTGGAACTGGTTGAGCCGTTGCTGCAGGCTGACCTTCTCCACCTCCAGCAGGGAGCCATCCTTGATTTCATACAGAGAGAAGCCGTGGTCCTCTCCGAAGTTATTGATCAGCGGGTACTGTGGACGGCGGGCAGGCCCCCAGGGGCGCTGGTGCCTGGCTCCCTGGCCGGGCCGCAGGCTCACTGGGCCCCTGCCCTACAGCCTGCCTCAGAGCCCCTCCTCCAAGGGGGTCTGCACACCCCAATTCCCATAGGCCTGTGAGTGTCCCACTCCCCACACCTTTAGACCCCGGATCCGCCACTCCAAAGCGTCTCCCTCTGGTCTCTTCCTGGCCGGCTCTGGGCTCAACAGAGTTCCCGTCCAAAGCAGCCACCCCTCTCACGGGGGACTCTCAAGTTTCACGAGTCTGTGTCCTGACCTCTCTTGGATCCCTAGAATCTCGGCTGAATCCCCAATTCCTGCCATTAGCAGCCCCCCCAACCCCACCCTCCGCACACACATACCCAAACAGCCAGACCCCCATCACCTCCAGGTTCTGACCTTGACCTCATACACTTTGAGGCGGTGCCGCAGGGTGGCATTCTCCCTCTCCAGGCCCCCCAGGCGCTCCTTGATGTCGCCATAGGCTGTGATGAGGGCAAAGTGGGAGGCGGAGCACATGTCTCCCCCCAGCGACGGGTCTCCCGGGGCGTCCAGCCACACCTCACTGGGGCCCAGGGCTTCCTGGGTCAGGATACTGATGTCATCCTCAAACATGGACTCCATGGCGAGGGCCGGGGCTGCAGGGCCCCTTGGGCCACCTGGGAAAGCAGGAGACATGGTGGAGGGGGTGGCCGGAAGCTTGTCCCCCATACCCCTAGTCTTGGCCTGAGGAGCCCTGTCACCAGCTGAGAGGCAGCCTGGTCCTGCCCCACCACCTCCCACAGCCCGCTTCTGGGACTACGGAGCCCCAACTTCTCTTCTCTGCATCCGCTGGGGCGAGGGGCTGGGACCAGGTGAAGACTTGGGGGTGGGAAGCAACGGGGGGGGGGGGGGTGGGGGGTGGCAGGTTGGGACACATAAGCAGCAGGGATGGGCTTCCTTTGGAACCAGAGAACTGGAGAGAGCCGCCTTCCCCCAGGGGCCCACATGGGGGCCTGCCTGGACTCCCGCCTCAGCCCCTTCTGCACCCCAGGCCTCACTTCCCCCAAATACCTCTCTGCCAAGTTACTCATCCCGGGCCTCTGGCACCCCTGATTCCCCTCTAAAGAAAGCTCAGCGCTCCTGGGAGGGTCAGCCCCACCACTGCCAGCGCTTCCTCTGCGGGGCCCCCGCCCAGCTCCCCAGCTTCCTCCGGCAGGATCCCAGAGTTCAGGAAAGGGAAGCGCCTCCCCCACGCTCCGCCGGGCGGTGGCAACCCTCCAGGCCCTCCTCACCCCTGACCCGGGCCCCGCAGGAAGTGCGGGAAGAGCCTCAGGCTGCACAGAGGGGCCGGGGCTGGGAGGACCCCCGAGGCCCGCCCTGGGGGCGTGCGCACGGCGAAATGGGGAGCCCCGGGAGGGGGCAGGAATGACTCAGGGCTCCCGAAGAGTAGGCTGGGCGAGGGGGTGCGGGGTGCCTCTCCGGGCCTGTTTATGAATGTGTCTGCGGCTGGCATGTGCGGGGGACGTGCGTGTCTGTGAATGGGAGTGGGTGCGCTCCACTCCGCGGGGCCTCGGCGGCGGGGGTCGGGGTGGAGCCGGGAGGCGGCCGTGTGTGTGCGTGTGTTTGTGTGTGCGTGTGTGCACGCGTGCGTGAGCGTGTGTGAGGGTGGGCACGTCTGGGTCACGTGAGGCACTATGGGAATGTCCGAGGTGTGTGCGCGCCCCGGGCCCGTGTGTGTGTGTGCGTGTGTGTGTGCGTGTGTGTGTGCGTGTGTCCGCGCGCGGGAGAGGGCTCCAGGGTGGAGTGAGACCGTGGGGTTCCGACCCCCCAGAGCCCTGCAGCCGGACCTGGGGTGGCGGGGCGCAGGCCCGGGACCCCGCACCGCACCCCCCCTTCCATTCCCCCCAATTCGGTGCCAGGGAGACGCGTGCGGCCGGGCCCGAGTACCGAGAGTGTGCGCCCGTTTGTAGGGCGGGCCCCGTCTTTAACCCCTTCCTCCCAGGCCCCCCTCCCCCCGGCTCCGCCGGCCGGCGGCACCACACCCCCCGCCCGCCACCGCGGCCCCCCACCGGGAGGGCTCAGGCCCCGGCCGCCCCGACCGTCTCTTCCCCCCGCCGTCTCCCCTCCGCCCGGCGGCCCGGGTGGCACGGCGAAGGGCGGCTGGGGAGGGGGTGCCTCCGCGGCCCCTTTAAGAGCCGCCCTTTAACCCCTGCAGCTCCGCCGACAGGAGCCGGCGCCCCTCCCCGCGTGTGGCTGGGACCGCAGCCCCCTCCCCGCCGCCGCCGGGCCCGCTCGGCCGTGCCCGGGCCGGGGAAGGGGCTCGGGAGGCGGTGCGGCCTGGGGAGCGGGGAGCGGGGCCGAGGGGGGCATGCGGGCGCCGGGTCCGTGCCCTCCCCGCCATCCTGGGCCAAGTGCCGGCCAGCCTCCCGCCGCCTCCCCCCGGCGCCCCTCGACCCCGGGGCCGGCCCGGGGCGCCGCCCCTCCCCCGCCCAGCTCCGCCGGGACTCACGGCTGCCGCGGTTCCTGCTGGCGATCGCAGCCACCCCTCCGCCGGCTCCCTCCCAGACGGGCACCGGGGCCCCCACCCCCCTGGCACCGCGCTCGCTCGCGCCCTGTCGCCGCCGCCGGGTCCCTCCCCACCCCCCAGCCCTCCCCAGCCCCCCTCCCTCCCGCCCGCCCCGCTCCTCCTCCTCCGCCGCCGCCGCCGCCGCCTCCTCCTCTCCGGCTGCTCCGGGCTCCTCCAGCTGGGAAGGCGCCCCGGACCCCGCCGCCGCCACCAGCACGTGGCGAGAGGGGCGGCCGGCCCCCGCGGGGCGGCCCGCCTGGCCGCGCGCCCGCACCCCCCGCCCCCGCCCCGCCGCCTTCCCAGCGCCGTGTGGCGGGGCTCGGGTGGCGTTTGGGGGCATCTGCGGGCTGTGCCGGGGTCAGGTGCTGCTTTGATTTTGGCTTCGGGGCTACACAGTTTGGGGGAAAGTGAGGCTATTTGGATTGGGGGGTGTCTTTGCTCTTTGGAGAAGGAAAACGTTAGACCTGCTCTTCATTGCTGTTGGCTTCGCTCTGATAAGATACACGCCAGCGTCCGGTCGGAGAGAGGAGAGTTAAAGCAGTAACTTCTTCGGGAGCGAAAATGAACTAAGGAGGTCAAGGGTTCATTTAGGAAAGGCCACCCCCCCCCAAACACACACACACACACACACACACACACATACACACACACACTCACACACTCCCCTTCCCCAACATACACTCACACACACACTCACACACACACAATCCCCTTCCCCAACACTCACACACACACACACAATCCCCTTCCCCAACACACACACTCACACACACAATCCCCTTCCCCAACACACACTCACACACACACACACACAATCCCCTTCCCCAACACACACACTCACACACACACACAATCCCCTTCCCCAACACACACTCACACACACACAATCCCCTTCCCCAACACACACACACACTCACACACACACAATCCCCTTCCCCAACACACACACACACACACAATCCCCTTCCCCAACACTCACACACACAATCCCCTTCCCCAACACACACACTCACACACACAATCCCCTTCCCCAACACACACTCACACACACACACACACACAATCCCCTTCCCCAACACACACACACACACACACACACAATCCCCTTCCCCAACACACACTCACACACACACACACACACAATCCCCTTCCCCAACACACACACACACTCACACACACACACAATCCCCTTCCCCAACACACACACACACTCACACACACACACAATCCCCTTCCCCAACACACACTCACACACACACACACACAATCCCCTTCCCCAACACACACACACTCACACACACACTCACACACACACACAATCCCCTTCCCCAACACACACACACTCACACACACACAATCCCCTTCCCCAACACTCACACACACACACACAATCCCCTTCCCCAACACACACACACACTCACACACACACACACACAATCCCCTTCCCCAACACACACACACTCACACACACACTCACACACACACACAATCCCCTTCCCCAACACACACACACTCACACACACACAATCCCCTTCCCCAACACACACACACTCACACACACACACACACACACTCACACACACACACAATCCCCTTCCCCAACACACACACACTCACACACTCACACACACACAATCCCCTTCCCCAACACTCACACACACACACAATCCCCTTCCCCAACACACACTCACTCACACACACACACACAATCCCCTTCCCCAACACACACACACTCACACACACACTCACACACACACACAATCCCCTTCCCCAACACACACACACTCACACACACACAATCCCCTTCCCCAACACTCACACACACACACAATCCCCTTCCCCAACACTCACACACACACACACACACAATCCCCTTCCCCAACACACACTCACACACACACACAATCCCCTTCCCCAACACACACACACACACACAATCCCCTTCCCCCCCCACACACACACAATCCCCTTCCCCCACACACACACAATCCCTTTCCCCAACACATACACACACACACACTCACACACACACAATCCCCTTCCCCAACACACAGAAGCATCCACAGGCCAGCGACAGGAAGGAACATCGGATTTCAGCCTTCCCACAAAGATGATTTCAGCTCTTGCCAAACTACTGAGCAGGAGGCAAGTTTGGTTTTTTGTTTGATTTTTTTTTTTTGCCACTTTCCCACTGTGTGGCCTTGGGCAAGTTACTTAACCTTTCTGGTAAAGTTGGAGATAATCCCCAAGCCCGGTGGGTAACCGTAACCGTGGGGGTGAGAGCCGATTCGCTCGGGGACACTCAGGTGTTGTCATGTCGGCGGGGGCTGCGGGCGGGAGAGGATGGAGGACGCTGGAGGACGCCCCCAAGCCCGGAGCCCCCAGCCCTGGGCGAAGGCGGCGGCGGGCGGGGGCTTTGGGTCGGCTCAGCGTTCTGCCGGCAGGCGGCTTCAGGCTGCTGGGGCTCTCTGGTCCCGGCGAGTGGGTAGAGGGGTGACTGGAAAGGGAAGAGGAGGAAGGAAAAGCTTTCTTGCATGGCTTTGAGAAACAGCAGCAGCAACTGCCATCTTGCCCCACTGGAGGGAGAAGATTGGACTGAGGGCTGAGCTTCTCCCAGGAGAGCCCGCAGGGGCTTGGACTCTCTCTTCAAAGTGAGGGATGCTCACTGCTTTCCTTGCTGGGCCACGTGGGACAACCCAGCTGCCCTCTGGGTATGAAGGCTCCCCAGCTGGGACATCTGTCATCCCACTCATCCTGAAGGCTGGCCAGGGGTCACCTCCCTTAATGCTGCCCAGGGTCTGCACTGAAGCACAAGACCAGGTAAAAGATGGGAAGCGAGGCTGGAAGGGGTGGGGCCATCATGAATGTGGACTTGAGGAACTGCCTGCCAAGCCCTCCCTGGCTGGAAGGGGACACACTCTAGTAGAGGCGTTGTCAGCCCTGATGCTCCTAGGCTGCTCTGGGCACAGGCCCGAGTCCCAGCCAAATGGTTTATCCTGGCTTCTACGCAGTTGGTAACAAAAGCCCCAGAGAGATTAGGCCTGTTTTATTATTACTTGAATATATATTTTTATTGATTTCAGAGAGAGAGGGACATAGAAACATCAATAATGAGAGGATCATTGATTGGCTGCCTCCTGCACGCCCCTCACTGGGGATTGAGTCTGCAACCCAGGCAGGCATATGCCCAGCCCGAGAATTGAACCGTGATTATAGGTCGACGCTCAACCACTGAGCCAAGCTGGCTGGGCAGATTAAGGCTGTTTTAGGTGCCCCCAAAATACCCTGCCCCCATCCCCAATCTGGACCTGATATCACATTCCGAATTTCTGGTTCTGTGACTAAAACAGGACAGTTCTGAAAGCAGGCACCATTTTCAATTTTGTATATGTGCTGCCAAAGCGAGCACAAGGGACCATCTATTTTCATATCCCCAAGTGCCTTGAGGCTACCTGCTCACTGTCCATTAATTAATTCAGCAAAGATTTATTTTTTTAGTGTATTTTTTAAAACTGGTTTTAGAGAGCCCTGACCGGTTTAGCTCAGTAGACAGAGCGTCGGCCTGGGGACTGAAGGCTCCCAGGTTCGATTCCGGTCAAGGGCATATACCTTGGTTGTGGGCACATCCCCAGCAGGGGGTGTGCAGGAGGCAGCTGATGGATGTTTCTGTCTCATCAATGTTTCTTTCTATCCCTCTCCCTTCCTCTCTGTAAAAAATCAATAAAAAATATCTATTTTAAAACCGATTTCAGAGAGAGGAAGGGAAAGAGAGACAGGGATAGGAACATCAGTGATGAGAGGGAATCATTGATTGGCTGCTTCTTGCAAGCCCTCCCACTGGGATGGAGCCCAAAACCTGGGCATGAGCCCTGAATGGTGGTTCATGGCTTGACACCAAACCACTGAGCCACACCGGCTGGGTAGTTCAGCAAAGATTTCTTGAACCACCTATTAATATGCTGGATGCTGAGAATGGAGCTTCTCTTCTAGTAGAGGAGTCAGACCAAAACAGATTTAAAAAGCGAAACAGTTACAAATTGTGATAAAGGGGAAAAAAGACACAAGGGAAAGGAATAGAGGAACTGGGGGCAGGGGGGTCTGCTTTAGATACAGTAGTCAAGGCAGGTTTCTCCGATGAGGTGACATTTAAGCTAAATCTTAAAGGGTACGGAGTGCTCTTGGTTGAGTGCATAAGTGAATGAAGCTGTGTGACTCTGTGTCAGTTGCTTCCCCTCTCTTGATCGGTTTCCTCACCCGAGAAAGCGGGAGACTGGTGTAAATTCCTTTTAAGTACCATGATATTATCAGGGCTCATCGCCATGGAGGCAGAGGATGGGAAAACCCAGGGCCATGGTCAAGGGGAAGTGAGGCAGGAGCTAAGGTGGGAGCAGGAGAGGAGGGAAGGTGGCAGACAGCTGGTCAGGCAAGAGGAGTAAACATTTCCAGAAGGCGTTCAGGGGCAGTTAGAGAGGACCCGCCTCCACCAGTTACTGGTAAGAGAGACAACCCAAAGCAGGGCCCGCGTCACCCCTGCATGTTTCTCCTTGGGACCCTGGGGAGAGCCTGTCTTCCACTCCAGGACTCTTGCTCTGGAGAAAGACTTTCTGGTCCCATTCTTGCCTGAAACGAGTAGGAGACGGTGTTTGTTAGCAGCCGGCAAAGAGATCAAGTGAGAATAAAACCCAGATGACTCAGATAGAACCAGGCAGGCAGGAATGGGGATTAGACACATGTGACAATACAGGACTCAGGTGCCACCTTCGTCCTCCAGCTCTAGACCTTAGGAATTAGGGTTCAATGCAGAACCAGTCTGGGACTCCAACTGCAGCTGCTGGTCTTCCATCAGATCAGAGGTTTGTGCAGTAGTAGAAAGACCTTTTCTTCGTCACCAAACCCCCAAATTCCTTTGGGGGTAACGCATACCCTCTAATCAAATTAGCCAGGTTTGACTGAAAATTGTTTTAATAGCTCTTTGTGGTTCATGTTCTCCACAACCACATTCCTTTCTGCTATCTCCCAAACAGAATTAAAAAAAGATATTATAACATTACAGTTGTGAATACTTATGAGTTGTCGTCCATTACAATGCAGACTCCATGGGATGGAGATTTTGTTTGCTTCGTTTTCCAGCACCTTTAACAGTGCCTGGCACACACTCAGTATTTCTCAATTCCTGTGTGAGGCCCTGTGCTAAGACCTTCATGTGCATTTTCTTTCATTGGGATTCCTATTGTACAGATGAGGAAACCGAGGACCAGAACAGTTGAATCTGCCCAAGGTCATACTAATAGAACTGTACCATATTTTGACGGGCAGAGCTCAGAAAATAACAGGCATTGCTTATTGCTATGGAGAGCTTATTCATGCAGAGCCATTTCTCACTCCTCTTTCCTTCAGGATGGTGACAAGCTGCCCCTCTGTATCCAGTGCCAAGGCAGGGTGCCCAAGCTGAGATGAAGGTACATTTCACACCGAGGGAAGCTCGGCTCGGGAGCGCGGGGGCTTACGAGCACCTGGGGAGACAACAGCTCAGACATGGAAGGCCTCCTGCCCCCATACTGTCCAGGGTCAGCACTGGGGTAATTCAGATGGGGAGCTTACTCAGCAGCTCCATCCAACATATATCCCACCCCCAGCCCTGGTTCCCAGAAGCGTCTAGCTCAGGGAAAACAGCAGAAGTGCAGAAGATGGCTCAAACCCCCAATGGCGAAGAAAATTGACTTCATTCGTCCCCGAACGGGGAGTCTGACAGGTGCCGAACGCTGACAATGGACCTCATAATAGAATCAAGGCAAAATGGCTTTGTATTGAATTACAAAACTTCATGCAGGGCTCTCTCTGCTTCACCACAAACTACACTTTGGGAGCAGAGACCCATCTGTTGCTCCTACCACATGGCTATGCAACAGCTCAAAGTGGCAAGCAGTCTGTGAAAGCAGTACTGCTTGCCAGCCCACGTGACTTTGGGCAAGGTTCTTAGCCTCTCTGGGCGTTTCCCTCTCTGAATAACGGGACTAAACTGATGCCTTTGTTATAGTGGGGATCACTGTTATTACTGGTAATCGATCTATGATGCTTACTACTACTAGCCTGACATCTGCAAAAAATGGACACCATATAATGATTAACTATCGACTAATCCTGTTCCCAGCCCTCCAGTTAACCCAAGGTTAAGAGACTAGCCTGAAGACACCCAGCAACTGAGAAGCGGGAGAGTAGCCCATCTTCTGAGGCCCTGCTGTTCTCAAGTTCCTGGATGCTCTGCCCTTCAAAGGCTGATGCCATTCCAGAAGCTCCCTGTACTGACATGTCATTAGTTCAACAAATATTTATTGAAGGTCTACTATACGTCAGATGCCGCTCCAGTCTGGGGATATGGCAATAAATAAGACAGCCAAGGTCACTGCATTAGGGAGCTTACATTATAGTTGGGAAAACTGGCAAGACATCAGTAAGCAACAAATTTAAAATATACTTTTAAAGTCCTATTAAGAAAATAGATGCGTATTATAAATATGTACATGGGCCCTTGTATTTATATTGCTAAGATGCTGACAGCATCAGTCTAGGGCAAACGTGAGAAAAGCCTGGATTTTGGTATCTGCCAGACCTGGGCTTGAATTCAAGCTCCATGTGACCTTGGTCTGGTGTCAATCTTCCTGCCCCTTCTCACTTTAGCAGTAAACAACAATAGTGACTGTTCAAGTTGTAAAAGCCTAAACCGTTATGGCAGGAAAACCAGAACGACCAGTCACTAAGATGCACACTGACCACCAGGGGGCAGAAGCCCAATGCAGGAGCTGCCCCCTGGTGGTCAGTGTGCTCCCACAGGGCCAGAAGCCAGGCTCACAGCTGGCAAGTGCAGCAGTGGGGGTGGCAGGCTCTCCCTCCTCCGAGGAAGCACTAAGGAAGGGACAGCAAAGGGGTCCTGGACTGTGAGAGGATGCAGGCCAGGCAAGGGCCCCCACCCCCACCCCCCAGTGCATGAATTTTGTGCATCTGGCCTCTAGCTAAGATATAACAGCCCTGACCGGTTGATCACCCCCTGCACCAGTCACCAGTGCGATGCCTGGTCAGGGCATGTGCAGAGGTTGCAGGTTTGATCCCAGGTCAGGGTGCATAAAATAAATTTCCTAAAATAAATTTAAAAAGCTATTAACGAACAAACAAAATCTCAATGTTTACTAGTACTATTTTTCACTTCAGGCTGGAAGCCTGGTAGAACTGTAACCTTGTCCTGTGTTCTTTTTGAGTGTTTGCTGGGAAGCGGATATATGCGAACGGGGTTATCTGGAGAAATGTTGAAAAGGAAAAAACGAATTTAGCAGGGAAAGGAATCTCTCCCTGCCATTTGATAATCAATTGACATAACTTTCCCCTCTAAGTACACCTTTACTGGAGAAATGTCCTTGGGTCAATTACCATCACTTAGAATTTAATGCAGTCTGGTTAGAATTACAAGTTACCTCTATAACAGATTAATCTCCAAAATTGGACATAAAAACATTAGAACTTTTGTTTATATTTACTTTTTGATTAATTTCTCTTTAATTCTATTTTGTTATGATTACAATATATGGGTACAGTAGTAGTACAGGTATGGAATTTATAAACAGTTGGGAATAGGCATGATCAAAACTTCTTGGCAAATGTGTGCATCTGGAGGCCTAGGGAGGGGAATAGGTTAGCCCTCATTGTATTTGCCCGCAGGCGCCACCAAGCTCTGAAGCAGCAGGTGAAGGAAAGGACCCAGTTCCCACATCCCAAGTTAGTGTTCTTTTCTCTACAAGCTTCTGGGGCAAAAGTGGAAGTAGAAATTAAGTACATGTAACCGAAGTAAAAAGCCAGTCTTTGGGAAGAGCCTTTAGCAGCCCAGATCATTAACCTGGAAGACGCACGCACACAGCCCACCTTCAGCCGTTTCACTCTCGGAACAGGACAGACACCTCCTCCACGTAGTGCCTTCGCACGACCTCATTTGTGGGAATGTTTTTACCTCCCACCAGTTGTGTACAGTCCGTTCTTAAGACAAACCCACACACATCCCACCACCACACGTTCTAGCTTCTTTCAAACCATTCGTTTCACCTCCTAGGTGACACCATCTGGAACCACAAATGAAGCGGCAAAATGTTGGAAATAAAAATAAAGCGGACTTTATTTAGAAGATAAAGGTGGTGGTATCAGTTTTGGTTAATAAAGTTGGGCTCAAGTGTTTTAACAGGTCTTCAATGCCATCACAGACTGGCATGCCAAGGGCATTTTAAATGCCAATTACAGACTGAAGTTGTTTCGAAAACCAAGATGCTATCAAAAGCTGATGGAGTTTGGATTTCTCTTAAAGTCAGACTAACACACTTCTTAAATATGAGTGACTAGATTACTTGGTTCTGAAAGTGAAACACTACACTGAGCAACTCCCCTCCCCTTCTCCGCCAAGTCCCTAAGGCAGCATCACAGCTGCCTCTTGACAGCCAACATTTCAACAGAGGGGAGCTGAGGGGAACTGGAAAAATGAAAAGCAAAATTAATAAATGTAATTGTAATCGATATAGGCAGCTGCCACTGTGGCAAACCAAAGCCTAGTCCGATGTCCATTTTCTTCACATTTGCACTGACATCTTCCCGAGCAGACGGTAACTACATTCTTCAAGGAATGTGTCAAGACGAGGGTGGGGAAGGCCCAGATGAGTGGATAGAATGTACTTGGCATCCAGTTGCCTTAGGTGGTACAACTGATTAAGGACAAACACCCAGACTATGGAACACCCACTAGCCAAAGGTAACTCGATTAGATGCATAACCAGCGCAGAATACCTGCGAGGCACCACGCCACAATCCAACCAGCCCACTTTCCTCCTCTCCATCCCTGAATGAATCTGGGAGAAAGCATTAACAGCAGCACTTGTCAACTGCTTCCCTGGAACAAAATGACAAAACACACGCAGGTTTTGTTTTCATTATGGTTCTTGGTGTACTTTATTCTCCTGCTGTCTAGCTAAGCAGCCCACACAGGACAGAAATGGGTAGCACTGAGGAATGATCATTTTTTTTCTCCCCAATATTCCTGCCGCATCCCTAAGCCTTGACCAAACCCTGTCTACCAGGAACGGTTAGTATACCCTCTCCCTCCAGGAACAACTAAAATTTACACAAGGCATTAGAGGGCCAGGTCTCTTCTTAGGGCTTAAGAGCTGGTGCACTCTATTCACAATGGAGCGTCTTTTCTTCAAATACCTGGATTTATTTTTTGTACACTGGTTCATAGATCGGCACTTGACTTTGAACCTGGCACCAAAAGGCACAATATCTGATACCCTGTACAAGAGCTATTAGAAATGCTGCCATATGGATGGGCAAAACCGAGCCAAACCCACGTAGGAATGGAAGGCTTGGACAGGGAGGAAATGGCAGAGAAATACATAAGCCCCTATTTTTTTGCTAGAATGAAAATGAAAGTGGGAATTTTAAGGTCTTGTTTTTCAATCCTCCAAATACTAGGAAGCATTTAAAAATCTTCCTTGGCGTTTTTGAAAGCAGCATATTCAAAATGCCAGCAAAAACTCCTCTAATAACTGCAAAACCAGAAGAGGATCAAAGCTCACCCACATCCCTTATTGCTGAAAGATCCAAAAACCCAAACTCGGGGTGCCCTGCTCCCTGCGGAAAGGGAACATAATCAAGTCTGATTTATGGTTATCACAGCACATCACACTTTAAAAAAATATTAAAGCGTGTGACCAGGGGAATGTTTGACACCATTTTATTAATCTTCAACTTCAGTGGAAAAATATAACCTTTTTCAAGTGCCACTTTCATCACAAGAGTTCTAGTCTAAGTATATGTGTATATATACTTATATGTTCTTTTGTTGTTGGTTAGCTGGGTTTGAAGTGCAGCAAGAAACCAATACCGCATTGCAGTCAGTCAAATAAGAGGACAGAAGGCCAAGCAGTTTCCAAATGGTCACTTTATCAGACTGTTTGAACAGTAAATTTATCCTTGTTCGCAATCCAAAAGTTACCTGAAGTCTGCTGTGTGTGTGTGTTTACTTTATTGTGTGTTTGTTTTCTAAACTCTTTGGCACAATTCTCTGGGGGCGTTCAGACTGCCTTGATACACGTCAGAAGAGAATGTTTCTTTTGTGCTGCCAATCTGAGCATTTAAATTTTGTATTTTGGGGGGATTGTGGCTTTCTTTTGTTTTTGAAGTCTGCATTCTTTATTTGTAACAAGTGTCTTTTTATTTTTTTCTATATCATCTAACTCCAGGGTTTTCTTTTTCTCCCCCCTCCCCCCATTCTACATTCACAGTTGAACCATATTATTAGGAAAAGGCGCCTTGATGAGACAGATCAGAACGGGAGCTCTGAACATTCGTCAGTGTTTTCCCTAGAAGATAATTAAAAAACAAAACAAAACAAAAAAATGAACCCTAAAGAGCATCCCCCCCTTTTTTTACATCTCTTGTGCTGCATCAGTAGACAGAACTTCTGTTAGTTTTATGAAATGCAATGTCTAACCCCTTTTTTTCTGGGAAAAAGAAACTGCAATGACTTGAAGTTGAGAATGTGGATACCGCCTCATTCACACACACTCATTCTCAGACTGTAAAGAATCCCTCCTTTAAGCCGGCACACAGACAGTACCGTATGGCAAAGGTACACCAAAGGCGGGCTCGAGACCCAGGCTCCTTCTTTCTTATCAGTAGCAAAGGCCAGGCTGCCTTTTACAACAAAGCACCACAGCTGAACCCAGTTCCTCCACCTCCTCGCGGAAACTAGCCACTCCACGCACTCGCTCAACACCGGCCAAGAGACAGAAAAGCTAGTTCTAGCCTCTCCTGGGAAGAGACCGCTTTCTGCTGTAAGTAAGTAAATCCATCGGTTTTTCTCTCTTCCCAGATGGCCGACGTTACGGTTTTCTACGGTCAGTGCTTACTCAGCTCACTGACAGCACTGCTGTTGGCGGCCGCGGCTGCTGCGGTGGCAGGATTTTCAATGTGGTGTGTTCAAGCCTCACTCACTCATCCTCTCATTCCCAAACACTCAGCATCCGTGCACACTCCTCACTTCCGGGTTTTTCAAAAGATTGGAGATTTCCAGTGGGGGCCTCAGGTTATCGTCCCAATGGAGACAAGATCTAAAAGCAGATGGAGAGAAGGTCAGTCTTTGCGATCACAGACAGCCGGTAGAGCCAAACCCCTCCGATCCCTACAATTAAGTGATCAGAGGCCAGAATGGAATTTGTCAACTTTTCAGGGATTATTTTTCTTCCCTTCCTCTGTGCCATCTACTGGCACGTCGGAAAGTGGAAGGGAAAGTAAAAAGACAAAATTCGAAATAGCCAATTTTACTGGGATCTGTGAAGTAAAATAGCCGAGTGTGTGAAAGGAAAACTGCACTGCCAAGCAGCAGCCAGACAACTCTGACTTTGGGGCCCTTCCGAAGAGCGACGCCATGTCCAAAAGCACAGCGGTCAAGAAAGAAAAGGGCCTGGGGAAGGGAATAGAGGAGTAGGAAAGAGAATTATGGGGAAATGCCATTATTGAGGACTTTATTAAGGCCCAAAACGTGGGCACGTCAGCGAATTCTAGTTATAAAAGTTCTGTTCTTCATCACCACGAGGAATCAAATATTTGGCTCAAGGAAAGACTGAGGTTGTCTGACCCTCCCACTCGCACAAAGCTTAGGAGCACAGGCCCTGCTCGGACGCACTTACAATGGGCAACAGGACAAAACAAACACCGAGTGAAAGGGAGTCTTTGTTAGAGCAATCTAAATAAACGCCGTGCACCCCCACCCGCCCCCGCCCAGAAAGAGGGCAGTAAAGACAAGCTCTTACCAAGCTTGGTTCTTCAGTTTCCTCAGTTCTTTTGTTGCCCATGTCGCAAGGGTTTTTGCTTTGTTAGTCTTCGATCTCCGTCCTTCAGTTAACAGTTCATGGATCATTGGCCTAGCTTCTACTAATTTCAGGACATCCTTCCCAAATGCTGTACATAAGTCCCTGGGCAAAACAAACACACCTAAAAATGAGCTCCTGACCTGTGTACTGAGCTCAATAATTACGTGTTGAGCCTCCGAAACCAGCACTAAGCTAGCCATATCATTTCCTCCTATCATTTCCTTTTTTAAACTGAAAGATCTTATAAATAAGTCTAACACCTGCCCTCAAAAGATGAAAAAATGAGGTCTAAAAAGGTAAAATGACTTACCAAAGTCAATCATGCCACCGCTATTTCACTCTAAAATCAGAACTAGAACCCAAGTTTTTTAGCTTCTCAAAACCAAAGTTTTTTCTTTACATGATGCTTCAGAAACCCTCAATTTGTTGACCAACATCAGAATATGGGATGGACATAGATCTAACGCTGCTTTTATACTTAATTCACTTCATAAAGAGTTTAGTGGGGAGAAATTAGAAACCTGGAGGGGCTGAAATGAGGCTAGAGTTAACACCTTAAATGAATTATTATTTGTGAGAATTCAAAACATGATACCATGGATTCTATTAAAGAAATCTCCTCTGGCCCAAGGGTCACGGGTTCGATTCAGGTCAGGGGTGTGTGCCTCAGTTTCGGGCTCCATCCCCAGTAGGGGGCGTGCAGGAGGCAGCCAATCAATGACTCTCTCATCATTGATGTTTCCATCTCTCTCCCCCTCTCCCTTCCTTTCTGAAATCAATAAAATAAATCTCCTCTGTACCAAAGTGGATAATTACCAGGTAGTCCATCCCCCTCCCCCAATTTATTTTAACATGTCCTCTCACTTTCCACCAGAAGTTAAACTCAGCTATTAGAAGCCAGGTATAACCTACCCTATCAGTCCAGCAGCACAAGCTACTACTCCGTCTGTATGATCCTCATCCCCAGCAATGTGGTCAATGAAAGACAGAATAAATTCTACTCTGGGCTGCACGAGCATCACATCCGCTATAAAAGAAAGAGATGGTCTGATGAACTTGTCCCGTATCTGGCAGGACTATACCCCATTTCAAAAGTTCTAATACCCTATAATCCATCAGGCAGGGGTCAGGCTGGAGAACTAGTTGAATATAATTATACCAAATTACTCTTTCTCAGATTAACATGCCATTTCGCAAGTCAACAGAAAAAGCAGATATTCCTCTTCTATTAAG
Organism: Antrozous pallidus; assembly: GCA_027563665.1. Taxonomy (NCBI): domain Eukaryota; kingdom Metazoa; phylum Chordata; class Mammalia; order Chiroptera; family Vespertilionidae; genus Antrozous; species Antrozous pallidus. The sequence continues at coordinate 43,967,678 of CM050526.1, forward strand.
CTGGCACCACACACCAAAAACAAAGCCCATGGTGTTGAAGGGTAAAGACAAAAATCCCCCAATTCAGTTGCACAAGGAGGGTGTGGGGGTGTGGATCAACAGCTGCCACTCAGGTTGGTACAGATGCAATAGCCTTGCTGTACCCGTCTCCTGTAATGCTCAAGAAATATGAGAGAATGTGGCAAAGCAGCAGCAGAAATCAGAGCAGTCTGCACCTCCCCACAGAGCTCCCCTCTTCATTAGGGCACTGTTCCTCTTTTCCCTTCCTGTAAGCAGTAAGTACTAGTCTACTAGTAAGCTACAGAATGAAAGGTACAGTCCATCCGACTGAGTGCACTCTATGTAAGCATGGTTGTATACTCAACGGTGTACGTTCTCCTGGTCTCCCTTTAATCCCTGGACAATTCCGGTATAAGCTTCCAAGCAGCTTTCCCTTAGTTCATTCAGATAATCCACCATGTCGTAGTCTGACTATAAGACACAAAGGAAAGAATTTCCATCATGTTGGCAATTTTTAGTTACAGTATGTTTGTCAAAGTTACGCTCCTCTAATCAGGGCTGGTCTGAAAGACAGCCTTAAACTTACCTTGTCCACTTGGGCTTGGGAAGCCTGTTGAAGGGTATTCAATACAACCTCTAGGTATTTCTTAAACTCTCCTCCAATAGCAAGGGCAATATCACCAAACACTGACAGAATCTGTGGCTTCACAGACCTGTGGACATTTTCATTCTGACAAGAAAAAATAACCAGAAAAAGCTAATTATTAAAAGTCACAATTTGTTCTACCCAAGACACAAACTCTTAAAAAAAAAAAAAGCAGCTATTAATACACACAACTTAACAACGGTTACCTCTGGATAGAGGGATTTTATATTTACTTTTCCTTGGCAGTGTACTGGTTTTCCTCTCCAAGTTCCACGTTAATTTTATAATCTGACTCTAGAACTGTCTTGTGAAAATAAATCCCCTTCTTCAGAAGCCCACAGCGCCGGGGCCCGATGGCTCCCCAGAGGCTGGTGGAGGGTGTGGGCGCCTCACTCACTCACCCCCAAGTTTTCCAGCAGCAGCTGCATCACCTCGTCGCAGAAGGGCAGGATGCTGGACTGCAGCGCGCGGCACAGGTCTCCCACCAAGCCCACTGCTGCCAAGCAAACCTGCGGAGGAGCAAGGAGGTGATTTCCCACAGAAAAGACCGCCGGCAGGGAGGAGTCAGGCACTGCTTACCTAGCTGCTGGTCCTTTAACACTTGCACCTAGAGTCAAAGAAAAACATCCCTCCTCTCTGAGATTTGTTCATTTTCATGAGTATGGCAGGAAGAGAACGGAGACCATCAGAGATATCACTAAGAAAAAGACAACATTCACCAGGGATGGTGGTGGTGGAGGCATGTGGAGGCAGGTGGCTTGGGGGGAAAAAAGGCCTATTAGAGTACTGCTCCGTTTTGGTGCAGCTAATATCCTGCTTCCCACCGACTTCTTTTAGATCAGACACAAAGAGCAACAAATAAAAGAGCTCGATACTTGGGTCGATACACAGGGAAGAACTACTTGTGCTATAGGAAACCGAGTTTGTACCAGAAGTCTATTAGGTATAAATGAGAATATAAATGTATTATAATTGATTTTTGAATGATGTATAGTCCAAAATCCACATATAACTTTTTCACAACACTGTTGCAATGGCAACAGAAGGTAGCTATGAAATAATTACAGTAATAGTTCTGCTTTAATTTCAAACATTTATGATTTAATATTGCATCTTTACGTGTTTGCATTTCTTTTGAATGTCGCCACATATATGTGTATATAATTTTTGATGAAGTTTAACTCTTTACAACAAATGTATAATTTTGTGATAATAGTAAATGATAAAATAAGTTAACATCTACATGTATTTTATGCATTCATGCCACAACTAATTTTCTTTTAATTTTTCAATATTTCTAGACTACATGATCCATATCTGCGGGTTTTTCCCAAACTGTTAAAATCTCCGAAAAAAATTTCCAATGTATTAAAAGGTCTGCTTATAAGTAGGCCCACGCAGTTCAAAGGTCAACTATATTTTGAAATGCACAGCCTACCTGGTACTCAGCATAGTTTTTCAATCCAATGCCCAGGAAGGGTTTGAAGGCCTCCATGTACTTTAGGAATTCACCACCCAACACTGTAAAGAAACAAACTATTACCACCCCAGGATATCACAGAAGTGAGCAAAAATAACCATGCCAGCAATCCCCAAATATATTCACTCCACTCACCAGGTTGGGTGAGTTAATTACTGACTATCTTTAAGACATTAAGGCTGCCTCAGATAAATCAAATTTTAACGGCTGGAAAGGCCTAACTCCACGCCGCATCGCCACAGATTAGGATTTCACTCTGGCTCAAACAACCAAGTGGTAGGGCCTCCTAGGAATGTCAAGGTTAATTCGAATTGGCTGAGCTAGCAATACTGCCTCTTGTCTACCTCTTCATCTGATTATAACATGTCCTCTTTGGAAGCCAGCTTACAACTAGGTCCCTAGGCAATCCAATAAGGACTTACTTAAGCCAGTCAGGACAAGCAGACTGGATTCATGTCCAAACCAGCTACTCCGGGAGCCAAAATGAACCACTGTGCTCTGTTGGGGGCGGGGGAGTCACACGATGCCAGACCAGTTAGACACACGCTCTTTAAGCTAGAAATAGGTTTGGTCCTCAGGGGAGTGGTTCTCAGGTACAGGCATCGCCTAAAGAAGCATTCCAGGTTTCTAAACTGCTCTTTAATGTATTTTTAATGACCCTTCAAAGAGTCTTAAGTCTGATGTGGCTTCCCCTCAGTCATGTAACAACCAGAAATTCCAAGAACTCACTCACTGTTTTATTCCATCCCATCCCAGGCACTGAGATGTAGCAACCGGAGTCTAAAGCATTACAACCCAAACCAGGAGGTGACAAGTTCCAGGAAATAAAATGGAAACCTTTGCTTCCTTTATCCTTGTTAGGAGCCAAACCTCAATAATCAAGTAGACTTTTCAGGGAGAAAAGAAACCCGACACACATTAGGTAGATGATAACAGTTTCCCCCTAAAAGGTTGCCAATCTGATTTGCAAACTGGCTCCCAATTTACTTCAAGGAGAATAAGTGGCAAGGCAGTCATGCACAATTTTACAATTACGGTTAATTTAACTTTGAACTGACTCATGCAGCGATAAATGAGAAAACAGAACTATGCTTTCCACAGTAAAAAATTCTGCAGGGCCACTGTAGCTCTTGCCTTCTAAAAGCATTCCCTGCCTGATTTCGGCTCACTGACCTTCCACTAGTGTGCTAACCGCCATTAGAGCATCCTCTTGAACTCCTCCTGACCCAGCTGTGCTTTGGAACATTCTTAACAGGGAAGCCATGACGACGTCAGAGATCTGCAAAGCATCTTGGTGCTGCACTTTCCGGAGAACGTTCTGTGGAATGAACAAGAGTTCAGGATCTGTTGATTCCAAACCCTCCAATCAGAACACTATACTTAAAAAAAAAAAAAATCAATTAAGTCCCTTGAAATTTTTTCTTAAGCCAAATATACTGCCCTGGCTGGCATGGTTCAGTGGTTAGAGCACCAGCCTGCACACCAGGTGGGGCACGTATGGGAGACAGCCAGTCAAATCAATGTTTCTCCCCTCTCTCTCTGAAAAAGCAACGTAAAATATATCCTCAGATCATGATAAATATAAAAGTCCAAACATGCCTTTTATGCTCAAGATGTTTTAACAGTGCAAATTATTTGCAACATACATTCTAATATCCCTTCCATTTCCCAATTCAGAACATACATGTCTTTATGTCTGACAAGCCCATCAGCAGCTTCCATATTCCAGTCTTATTACTTCCACTTTAAAAAACATGTCATATAGTACTCATAAAACAACAACAACCCTTCATATATCCTAACAGTCAAGAAACAGTCTTGATAAAATGAAGCCAACCTTGCCAAAACCGGTTTGGCTCAGTGGATAGGGCATCTGCCTGTGGACTGAAAGGTCCCAGGTTCGATTCCAGTGTACCTTGGCTGCGGGCAAATCCCCAGTGGGGGGTGTGCAAGAGGCAGCTAATCAGTGTTTCTCATTAATGTTTCTGACTTTCTATCCCTCCCCCTCTCTGTAAAAAATCAGTAAAATATATTAAAAAATAAAATAAAGTGAAGCCAACCTGACTTTTCCTAATTTAATATTTCACCAACTTCCCTCCTTAACTACTTTTGTTTCATCTAATGCTACTGAATAATTCCAGTATTTGTCTGATGAATAAGGAAACACCTCTTAGTAGTCACGCTTTAAAAAACTGAGTTTGGCACAGCCAGCACGGCTCAGTGGTTGAGTGTCAACCTTTCATGAACCTGGTCCCGGTTCGATTCCCCGTCAGGGCACATGCCGGGGTTGCAGGCTCGATCCCCAGTGGGGGGCAAGCAGGAGGCAGCTGTGCCTCCCTTTCATCACTGATGTCTCTATCTCCCTCTCCCTCTCCGAAACCAATAAAAATACATTTAAAAAAAAAATTAAGTTTGGAGCTAGAGAAGAGAGTTCACAGGTAAGGTTACCTAGTAAGCATCACTCAATACTAAAATCTAATGCCTACCTAAGCATCAGGCAAGTTCCAGGGTTTTCCTGTTCTTTAGTGAAAAACCCTCAGCCACTGCATGACTTGTCATGAGGAGTGACATTTTAATTATCCCGGCTTTTCAGGAAATGGCTACTTTTAACACTGGGTATTAACTCAACATATGATGGTAGAAACTCAATGCTTTACTTTTAGCTGGGTGAATTACAACTGGGAACTAAATCTGCTAGGCTACACTTGGACAACCAATGAAAACCAAAGACTTAAAAAGTTGCCCCCACAGTTAAACAGCTGTAAAGAAGCATTCTTATCAGTCTGTTGAGATCTTGCTTTCAGGTGTATCCTGTTCAACTCAAACTCAGAAATTCAAATAAACAAAAACACTGTAGAGCAGGGAGGACCATCATAAACTGAGCAGTTTTCTTCCCTACAGTATGCAGAAGACTAATGTCATCTTTATGGACAGAAAAAGGAAAATGAAAAATTATTCTGACAACCCTTTTGGGAAGCGTTTCTCATAAGCACCATCTACAGCATTTCAGAGCTCAGGGTGTACATAAACTTGTTATCCTGGGATATGATTCTCTTCCCTGGAGAGAGTGATACGGCACCATCGTACCTGGAGAGTTGCACAGAGTAAAGACTGAAGGTCATTGAACTGGATCCTGTCCGATGTGCTCTGGATATGTGACTACAAGGGGAAAAAAAGATCATCATGTTCTGAATAAACACTTTTTAAAGAGGCCCTAAAGTCCTTCAATGTTTCCATTTCGCTGGGTTTGCCAGGACCATTAAATAAGCTTTACTGATGCTAATGTAGGAAAGTAGATAAGATGTAACACATGTGCCTGGGGTCAGTAGCTCAGCTGGTTAAAGCAGCAGTCTCCCTCCAACCGGCGGTTGGTGGACCACTGGCGTCCGTGAGGTACAAAAGGTTAGTGACTGCTGGGTTAGTGTTCTCCTGATACTCCAAGGTTGTGGGTTTGATTCCAGGTCAGGGCACTTACAAGAAGGAACCAATGAATACTTAAGTGGAACAATAATTTGAGATTGCTTTCTCTCACACAAATCAATCAATAAAAAGAAACACAACACATTCATGAGTAAACTGTGACAAGCAATGCAAACTTTAAATTACAACACTTTTTTGCATAAGCATTGTAGCTCTCTGAGAAAATATATACTGACACACGGGAAAGAAAGAACAGCCTTGAAAACAAAGCTGTGTTGGAAGTACTGCACCCTTTCTGCCAACACCCTAAGCCTCACCTCCATCTGAAGGACTTGCTGAAGTCGCTCCATGATGACTAGAGTCGTTTTCTGAACTGCAGGGTAACAGTCCTTGGCACTGTTTTTCACGATTTCCATCAGAGATTCGTATGCAGAACTCCTCAGATTGTTCTGGTGTCCATCCGGTCTGCAAGCAAAACACAGCCAAAATCTTCAAGTCCCAACTGAAGAAGCGAGAAATGGTTACAACGTAAACACTGTTGCATCAAAAATAAGCAACCAGGCCCTGGCTGCTGTGACTCAGATGGCTCGGCGTCCTCCAGTGCACAAAGGTCACTAGTTCAGTTCCCGGTCAGGGCACGTGCCCAGGTTACGGGTTCGATTCCTGATCAGGGCGTGTGCGGGAGGTGGGCGGTCAATGTTTCCCGCATAGATGTTTGTTTCTTCCTCCTTTCCTCTCTAAAATCAGTAGAAATATATTTTAAAAAACAACATTTTGTTGTGTTTCAGCTATTAAAGAACTCAGAAACTGATATGGTGGCATACCTATTTGAGTTTGGCAACAAAATACAGCCAGGAAATAAATATTCAATCTTTGTGCCAATGACTATGTTCATTATGGTCTCCAGACCTGGTTAAACTATTGAATGGCCTTTTTGGAAATAGGCTATAATTATAACAGTTAGATAGAAATGATGAAGAACCTATGTGGACAATTAAAGAGGTTGCCTGAGTAGCTAAGAAAAAGGCGTCTAAATTTTCCTCATTCATCTATGAGAGATGCCTTTGTATATAATTTGAACAGAGAAGTGGAAATAAACATGGTAAGCCTGAAGAATTTATACATAGCCCTCCTCCTTAATGATTTATTTTCTTTTAAAAAGTATTTTTATTAATTTCAGAAAGGAAGGAAGAGGGAAAGAGATAGAAACATCAATGATGAAAATCATTGTTTGGCTGCCTCCTGCACACCCCCCCATTGGGGATGGAGCCCGCAGCCCTGAAAGGGAATCGAACTGTGACTTCCTGGTTCCTAGGTGAATGCTCACCCCCTGCCCACACCGGCCCGGCCTTAATGATTTCTTCTGAGCACGGCTTTAGTAAGTATAGTTCACACAAAAGTCAAAATAATTCAAGGTTGTCCCCAACTTGTAACCCCTTAAAACTACATTTCAAAGCTTATTTACAAAACAACTGCACTTAACGGTAAAGTTTTGCATCTAATATCATAAATGGTAATGATCTCACATGGCAACTAAATTCATAACAAGAGCTACAATTTCTCTTATACCATAATTGCCCAGTCCTGCTAATGGTAGGCACTGCAAAATGAAAGAATCTCTCTGTAAGAAATGAGGCTATTTTCTGACTTTAAGCTGAACAATTCTAGTTACACTTCTTTCTCTCTTTTATTTAAACAAAGAATCTACTACAGGATTCTTTTAATTCCTCCTATGATAACGTTTCTATGACTAGGTCAGACCCCCCCCCCCCCACACACACACACAGAAGGCAGGAGCTACTGCAAAGATACCTAGTAAGAAGTTACCTGTCTGTGGTCTCCAGGAGCTTCTGAACTATGAGTTCAAAAGAAGACGACAAGCAATAGGTAGCTGGTTCTTCCTGATCATCAGCTACGTCTGCAGCTTCATAAGCAGCTTCAGCCAGACTAGAGAAAGCCTTAAAATCAAAGAGAGTTAATACTAGTCCTGAAAAGAACCTACCCCAGGATTACCTCATTTTTCCTTGATATCATCTCAAAACAACATTTTATAGGGGTCCTTAAAATTAAATATTTACTTATTTATAATCTGCTTATGCTGCACAAAACTCTCTTAAGCAGCAAAGTACTTTCACCTACCACAAATGCCTGCCACTTCTACTTCTAATCACAGCAAGGCTTTTAGCCCCCCACTTTTGCCTTATGTGAACTTCCTCCCCCACACTCCCAAATGTCCCTAGTGAACTACATTCAGCCCATATTGACTCAGCACTTACACCGCCTACCTTCCTTTCCTCTTGCCCCCTCTCAGCAATTGTACTTTTTGTAGCCAGCAACTCTCTACTTTAATCTAAATTTCTTCTCCCCAAGCAACTGAAGAAAGAAAACGGAGACCAGGTAGTTTTCCCACTGGGCTAGCATGACTGTTTCACATGGTTGGGGGACCGAGCCAGTCACCATGAGTCAACAGCTCCTACTGGCTGATGCAGGTGACATCTCCCCCACATTTAATTGAAGAAATGAGAAAGGAGATGCTATTCAGAAGAAGCCTTCCAGGGAGGCAGGCCCATTTCTCCTCCACACCTCATAGTTCCTGGCCAGTGGTTTCGCCGAGATCCTGATCTCGCCAGGAAACATTCCCTTACCCAGCACACATTCGAAGCCACTCTGGGTTCGGCACTGAGGCCCTCGATCAGACACTGCAGCAGGGGGGTCAAGTAGACATCATTGATGGCAGCTTCAGGGAGCAGTTCACAAATTCTGCCCACAGTCCATGCAGTTGTGTCTCGAACGACGACACTGGGGTCTTTCATTAATTCTATGAGGGTGGGCATGGCCTGAAAATACAATAGTTATTAGCAAGGCTGAACAAAGATTAAAACTCATGTTGACTAATACCTCAGAAGAGGAAATTCTAATGATTAGGTTTTAACTCAAAGCATCAAGATGGTTTTGTCAGTTTAAAGACATGCTTGTCAAATATCCAGTAATATAATAAATAAAAGTAAGTAAAGTGAAAAGTCCTCCTCTCTTCACCAAATTCCAGTATACAGTTTTCTTCAGGGTCTGGTGTGACTTTTCAGCACGCAGTCCTTACTAAATCACTCAGGCCGACATTCCAGGAAGCAGCTACGATGGCATTTGGCTACATACTGACAGGTTCAGTTCTCTATGTACTAAACTCAATTATAATGTATTCCCGTCATCTTAAATATTTAGCAAAGCCTAAGTACAATATTTCCATAAGAATTACATAAATGTCATTTTGTCCTAGGGACAGAATAGTCACATCATTAAAAATTATAAAGAAATGTTTATGATACATTAAGAGAAAAAAACAAGAGATTATTTGCACAGTAAGATCTCCATCCTGTTGTACATATTATATTCATACTGAAAAAGACTACAAGAAAAAATACCAAGAGTTAGAATGTTATCCCTAGAGAAGGGAATTAGAGATGACTTGTTCATATTGGGCTTTTCTGAATTTTTCAAGTCATGTCTTTAATTATAATTTTAAAAAAAGTTAAATAAATATATTTTTTGAGCATTCACAAAGAAATGTTTTACCCTTCATTGGCAGCAAATAGCTATCCACAAATAACTTTTGTGGGTGACTACTTACAGCTTTTAAAAATAAAGGCACACTGTCCAGCAAATAATCCAAACAAACAACAGATATCTCACTTCCCACCTCAAAGCGTCCTCGGCTTCACCTGTATAACTAGTGGTTTGAGCTGACTGGGCTCTGGCCCTTCCAAGATACAGCCAAAAGCCATCACTGCCGCATCCCGGTACCGCCAATCGGGGTTCTTGATGTGTTCTTTAATGAAGGGGAGGACATGGGGGACAATGTCATCTTCACAGCAGGTGGCCAGCAGCATGATGCACACCCCGGCTGCTTTGCAGGGATTCCAGTCATCGTCATCATCATTTTCATCCTAGAGAAAGAATGTAGCACTAGTTAAGTTTTTGCTTAAAAACAAACAAACCAAAAACCAAAAAAGGAAAACACTTTCATTCACAAGGTACTCTGGCTATTCCCAAGTGTCATTAGAACTTAAGCTATGTGGATGGAAATAAAACAAAACCTTTATAATTTACTAGAGGCCCAGTGCACAGATTTGTGCACCAGTGGGGTCCCTCAGGATCAGGCGGAAACCAGCTCTCCCAACCTCTCCCGAGGGGTCCTGGACTGTGAGAGGGCGGTTCTCGGGTGATGCATCCTGGAATCAGGCTCCCTTTTCTCTGGTTCCTGGTGTATCACCCGAGAACCACAGCTGCCAAGTCACCGAAGCTCAGCAGCCCTTGCATTGACCCCTTGGTGGTCAGTGTGTGTCATAGGTACCAGTCGACCAATCACTTAGGCTTTTATATATATATTAGAGGCCCGATGCATGAAATTCGTGCAACAGTAGGCCTTCCTTCCCTTGGCTGCCAGTACTGGCTTCCCTCTGGCACCCGGGACCTGAGCTGGCTTCCCTCCAGCCCCTGCTTTGTCTGGAAGTATGTTCGGTCTAATTAGCATATTACCCTTTTATTGGTATAGATAGTAGAGGCCCAGTGCACGAATTCGTGCACACATGGGCTCCCTCAGCTTGGCTGGCAATCAGGGCCAATTGGGGCTATGGGAGGTTGGCCGGCAGGTGGGAGTAGGATCTGTAGGGGGTTTGCCAGACTGGGAGGTTGGCTGTGGGAGTGCACTCACTACCAGGGGGCAGCTCCTGCATTAAGTGTCTTCCCCCCGGTGGTTAATGCATGTCACAGCAACTGGTCGACTGGTTATTCAGTTGCTAAGGCTTTTTTATATATAGATTCTCTTCCACAAAGATTCATCACAGCACAGATTTGTGTGGAGAGAAGAGCCACTGAAGCATTACACAATGAGACGAACCAACTTCAACTACATGTGACAAGAAGAATGATCTCAGATTTATAGAGTAAAAGCCAGAAAAATATATGCTATGATTCTAGTGACATACATAGTAGTTTATACATTCTGGTGACATACATATGCAGTTTCAGATAATTACATATCTAAATGATGATCTGTTCTCAAAACAGACAAGTACAACCAAAGTATACAAAAGCAAAAATACTAAGGTCAAAGGATAAAAAATAGCAACTATAACACTGAGATGAGATAGAATTTTAAGGGAACACCTAGTCCATTTCAAACCAGACACATCTCCACTCATCTTCTGAGATTGAAAGAGTCATGTACTTCCCAAAACCAAATTATATTCATGTGCAGACATCTTGCTGGAAGTTACAGCACTGCTGCCTCAGAGCACAGCACTGCCAGCTCTTGGGTAACATTTTACCTGCACCAGAAGTAATGAGGCAACAGAAACAATTTTTCCCAACACCTCACCAAGGAAAACTATAGGCATAAATTCAAAATGGAACAACTGCAACCAAGATACACTTCATATAAAAGAATTTCTATATTTACTCATTAGATCCACTTCTTCATGAAGTTCTTAGTTGTATTTGAGTGGCTTAAAACTTGTAACTCTATCTTCCCAACCTTTCTTTACCATAAATAACATTTGTAGCTCAAGTCTTTTCTGCTAGTTTGAACATAGCACTCAGAAAATCGGAGCAGTATGTGGTTCATTCCTGCTCAAAACTGCAAAGTTCTCCTTGACAAACAACTCAGGCCCTAGAGGATCTTATAGATTCAGCCCAGCAGTTCCCAAGTCATCTAGATCAGAATATTAACTAGTTCGAGAGTTGCTGAATTCTTTCTCGGAAACTGTCCCACAGCAAACCAACGCGTAACAAGGTTTCATCACTTACCTGGCTGGAACTGGAAGGTAACTCACCTGTTTAGTCAGTGTCTGTGTGAGGATTGGGACCAGGTACTGGAGTGCTCCCTTGGCATAAAACTTGCTGGTGTGCTCAGGGGGCCGTCCTTGTTCTGCTGCCTGAGGACAAACACAGAGCAAATTCTGGATGGCAAGAAACAAGCTATGATACTAAGGCATACAATGAGAGCTGCCCAGGGATCTGTACAGAAATACACGGAACAAACAGTAACATTCGTCATGAACTTTGAAGGCATTATTTTTTTTTGCTACTTCAATGAGATTCTTTTAGGCCTTAAAGGACCAACGCAATCTTAAGAATTACACTCTTTTTTCATATTAACACAATGTCATCTATAACTTTCAGGATGCCAAAATAAGATTATGTTTTTTGAAGTTCACAAAGACAATCAAGATGGGAAACAAAGATTCCAAGTGCAGAACTAAACCCCCCCTTTCCACACCTAATTTCTTCATTGAAGTTAGTAAAATATTGACTTCTACAGCCAATACTTGCATTAAGACTTCCAAAAGGAAGTATTTTAGCACCAGATGTCACTTTGTTGAACTGTGGTTGCCTACTGCCCCCTTGTGGTCACAGCACTAAAATGAGTATTTATAATAAATCATGCCAGGCTGATTGGGGGAAACATGAGATGCCACATGATTTATCGGTCTCCCTCCTAAGTGGCTTTGGCTGGCAGGGAAATAAAGTTGTACAAATGGAGATACCCACGAAGTCCAGTCAGAACAAAGCTTTCCTAGAGGAGAACAATCATATCCACAAAAAGAGATATATCCCCAAAGCCCAGGCAGAGAAACAGCCTGTCTCCCAGAAACCAACTGTCTCCCAGGCTCACCTCTGAAGCCTCAATGGCCAAATCCATTTCCTCATCACAGACATTGGACCAGAATTCTATCCCTTGTAGGGCCACTTCATCAATATCACTTTTCATTGCTTCAATTGTGATCTTAAGAGAAAAAAACATGGCAACCCAAGACCCACATAAGTGCTGGTTCAAGTCAGACCCCCTCCTCTAACCACAGACATTCAAGTTTCAAAAACGTAGATTTATAAAAGCTATCTGAAGTGAAAGACAGAAATAGGAAACAGATCTTTTAAAATATACTCTTTTTACCAGAAGAAACGGTGCAAGCTTTCTTGGCATACCACTAATGGACATAAACATAACATTGGAACTCAAGAAATTTTCTTGATTTAATAATTGCAAGTAAAAAATTACAGAATTCACACACACACACACACACACAAAAAAACACCCAATAAGAATGATGGAACTTTGCAATTAGCTACATGCTCAAACACATAAAATAAAAATACTTACTGCAAAAAGAGCAGGACCCATATATGTCTCCATGTACTGATAATACAAGGACATTATTTTCACCAGATTCTGTAAGGCAGCCACTCGAACCTTTTACAAAGAGCAGATTAAATGATTTACCATTTGGTTCAGTTAAAAAGGCAATTAGACAAAAGTAACTACTTCATTCAAATGGGTCAGTAGCCGCAGGGGTCAAACTGGCACACTTGGGTTATCACTCCCCCATGCAGGCCGCCGCAGGACCAACTCACTAATAGCACTTAGACTAGACGTTACTTCAAGGGCCAAGATCAGGTTACAGCAATAGCAAAGCTGTTTCAATGGCTACACTGGAAAATAATCCATTAAAAAACTACTGCAATTAAGCAGCAAGGCGGATCAAAAACCATTTCTCCCCTAAACCCTTTTCAAGATGTCAGCTTTTAATATGTGAACTTTCCCCTTTCTTCCCTTTTCTTTAAGGTTGAAGAAAAGTTCTTATTGGTCGAACCTTATTTCTGAAGTCACCTGATTCTCAACATTTCCAACTACAATGCTCGAGGTGGCATTTCCTAGGAAAGAAGAAGCCATATTATCCAATGGCCTCAGACTTACCCTCGTGTCTGGACACTGTGTGGCTTCACAAACCACCTGCATAATAAAGTGCCTTTCGGACTGCAGAAAAGAGAATGAGAAGAGTGTAAACCATACATATGAAAACTGCTAGACGGTTATTTCAAGAAAAAAACTTACTCCCTCCGGAACCCACACAATCCTGGCCCAATCAAGCAGCTTTACCTTGACACAGGAATAGCACTGTGACCCCAGTGTCTGCTGTATGACCTACCCTCACAGGAAGTCCCGCCCTAGCTGGTTTGGCTCAGTGGTCAGAAGGGTTTCAGGTTAGATTCCTGGTTAAGGGCATTTACCTGGACTGCAGGTTTGGTCCATGGTGCATACAGGAGGCAACCATCGATCTCGAATTGATGTTACCCCCCACCCCCTCCATTCCACTCTCTAACAAAAATTCCTTGAAGATTAAGCAAAACAAAAAAACACACCTACAGTAGAAAATCTGTTTCTTTTTATTTAAAAATTAAAAGAATTGGCCAAAACCGGTTTGGCTCAGTGGATAGAGCGTCAGCCTGCGGACTGAAGGGTCCCGGGTTCGATTCCAGTCAAGGGCATGTACCTTGGCTGTGGGCACATCCCCAGTAGGGGTTGTGCAAGAGGCAGCTGATCAATATTTCTCTCTCGATGTTTCTGACTTTCTATTCCTCTCCCTTCAGCTCTGTAAAAAAATCAATAAAATATATTTTTAAAAAATTAAAAGAATTCAAAACATGTGCTTTATTTAAGAGACAAAACTGATTTCCTGAGAAACGGCAAATCCCACATTAAATGCAAGATACAGGAGAATAAAATAATGAACTTTGCTATTGTCCTCAATCTCCAGAAATCTAAAAGGAAAACCCCTATTTTCTAAGCAATTAGAATTTCAGTTTTCTTTGGCCTTCTTTAGACCTCCCCTCTTTGTCCACTATAAGCCCAGCTAAAGTGCCAAAATATATGCAAAAATACTTTTAGACCATATGATCTAGCAATTCCACTCTGGGTGTACATATAAAAGAACTAAAAGCAGGTTCTCAAAGATACATACACACACACTCTCACACACATACACACACACACACCCATGTTGATAGTGGCATTATTCTCGATAGAAGGTGGAGAGAGCAACCTAAATGTCTAGTGACAGATAAATGGATAAACAAAATGTAGTGTGTGTGTATACACAATGGAATATTTTTTTCCTGTTTTTATTGATTTTTAGAGAGGAATGGAGAGGAAGAAGGAAGAGAGCTGGAAACATTGATGTGAAGTGAGAGCAGAACATCAATTGGCTGCCTCCTGCACACCCCGCACTGGGGATTGAGCCAGAAACCCAGGCCTGTGCCCTGACTGGGAACCAAACCAGTGACATCTTGGTTCCTGGGTCAACGCTTCTGACATATGCTACATGCACGAATCCAAGGCATTATTCCACGTGAAATAAAAGTCACAAAAAGACAAATCAAATACTGTATGATCCACTTATATAAGCTATTTGAGTAATCACAAAAACAGAAAGTAGAAAATTAAGTAATCATAGAAACAGAAAGTAGAAAGATTGTTGCCATGAATGGGGAAGGGGAAAACAGGCGTTGTTTAATGGATAGTTTCAATTGCAAGATGAAAAAGTTCTGGAAATTGGTTGCAAAACAATGTGAATATACTTAACACTACTGAACTGTACACTTTATATTAGTATCTATTTTAACACAATTAAAAATAAGTAAATAATGAGAAAATACTTTCAGGCAAAATAAACTTTGTTTATATATTAAATTTCAAAAGCACCTTCCTTCCTCAGCCCAGCCGGGCGTGGCTCAGCAGCTGGGTGCTGAGCTGACCCAGGAACCAAGAGGTCACTGGTTTGACTCCCGGTCAGGCAGACGCCCAGGTTGCGGGCTCAATCTCAAGGCGGAGGGGGAGAGGCCGTGCAGAGGTGGCCCATCAGTGATTCTCTCTCATCACTGATGTTTCTGTCTCTCTCTCCCTCTCCCTTCCTCTCTGAAATCAATAAAAAAATATATATATATTTTTTAAAAAGCACCTTCCTCAGGAGGTATGAAATAATCCAATTTCTTTTCTTTTGTAATCAAGGATTTTTTTTTTTTAAAAGAAGGGAAGGAGAGAAACATCGACGGGCTCACCCCCTAAGTGCCCCACCAGGAATCAAACCCACCACCTTCTGGTGCACAAGAGGATGCACCGACTAAGCCACACGGGTCAGAGCTGAAAAGCCCAATTTCTATAACTAAGGGGGCTCGGGGGGAGGGGGGGGGGGATTCCCAAGTACACTTTGTACTGCAAAAGGAAAACCCTAAGCTTAGAAATCCTCCAGGTCACATTTTTCCCAAAGCCTGATTAAAAATGGCAAACACCTATTCTAGGGCCACATCTCACAAATGTTAACTAGAAATGAATGCCTCTATCAACCCTGGACCTGGGAATCAACCTAGGAGCCATTCTTATTCCTAACAACCCTGTTGCCCGACAGTGGAGTCCCACTCCAGCCTACGGACTTCCTGCGCCTGTAATCCCCACCTCCCCGCATAAGCAGCTGGTTTATGGGGAGCAGCAGAGCAGACTCTGGTGGATGACCTACTGCTTTCCCACACTACCAGCAGTCCTGGAATACACGTCATATATGATTTTAAAAAAGAAAGAAACGAATGCCTCAACAAAACAGCCCTTTCTAAATCATAAACTTAAAAACTCCAAAAACTTTAACTCTCACTTCTCACCCTCTGAACCTACCTACACCTTGCTGTCAAAAGGCACTTACCTCTTTGTCAAAGTTAGCTTTGGTGAACTCCAATGAGTTCAGCAGTGCATTCGTAGCTGCTAGCTTCACATTATTACTAGGCTCCTCTTTCCTCATCCCCTGAATTATGGCAGTCAGAATCTCATTGGATTTATCTTGTAGCTGCTCTGGGTCCTGAAACGAGCAGAAGCACAGGAAATGTGATAACGAACTCATGACTAATCAGCCCGTCTTTTTCAGTGTAAAATCCACTCGAGTGAGGGTAATGACTTTCTCTGACTTTCCGCACACATTTCCATGTAGGGTCAAAACACCCCAGCGGCTGGCAGTCCTAAAGTGATCCGAAACAAGTTAAAACTCATCGACTTTGTATCTGACTTCTTAGCACGATTCTGGACACGAGGTAATGCTGTTTCCCCCGTTTTGTGATGGCTCCCCCTGCCCCCAGTTCACCTCTCCCAACTGAGGTATAGCTTCAGAACACCTGAGGGCCAAGAATCAACACCTAGGCACACATCCAGGGAGTCTAAACCCATGTCAGGTGCTAGGGACTTCTATATTTCAAGTCTGTGTATCAAAACAGACACTTCCCCCACCTCCCCAAACACATACAAACCTCAGACGCCAATAGTAACGTGAGCAGCACCAACAGCCCTAGGAAGGCTGCATTTAACATACTGTGTTGTGGCTCCAATGACACCCATTACAAGAGCTGGCAAACTGTTTCTATAAAACAGTCAATGAAAATGTAGCATCCATGGTCCACTGAGGATCTTGAGAAAGGATCAGATCAGGGACGCTCCAAGATAAAGAATATCCTTAAAAGTCCAGAATCTATGTCTCTCCAAACACATGGAGTTTTTGACCCTCAACTCTGAACTTTAGGACATGATTAACCATGTGAGGATAAGTAAATTTAGGTGCAAATTAACAAAGAAACCAGTCCTACTTTCAAAACACTTTGCAGTAGCTTAGCTTTCTTTATAATATGGTAAAGACCGTCCTAATATGTGTACGTAACAACTAGATGAAATCATGGCTATGTATGTTAGATAAGAGGAGGCAGCACTTACGATATCTTGGCAAATGTAACCAATAGCTTCCAACGTGGACTCCTTCATGTGCTCTGTGCTGTTGGGATTTGTGACGTTGGCCACCAGCTGAGGAATGAGTTCTGGCCACTGGTTCACTGGGATCTCTGCACAAGCAATGCCAGCCACACACTGCGAGGCTGAACTAGGCCGGTAGGTTTCTGTGCCCAAAGTCTGCAAAACCTGCATGCACACACACACCAAAAACAAGATGAAAGATATTAACTGCTAATACCATTAAACCCTCGTGTCAATCTGAGTTTTGTATAACACAGAAAAGTAGAAAATGGCATATGCTGTATAAGTCAGTTATCGGAAAAAGAAAAAAGCCAGCTTCAATACCAATACCAGCACAATCCACACTGCCTCAGACCCCAGAAAAAAAACCCACAAACAAAATAAAAAACCCAACCCCTACTTCCAAATGGAATTCTCCAAAGCCAGACAACTCATTTTCATGTTCAAGGCAAAGTAGAAAAGCAGCACTTCAGAGAGCATTAAGAGGAAGAGATGACAAAATTAGTCTTCTGTGTTCCTGGCTGGTATGATGGAAGGACGCTCACAGCTTTGCTTTGTGTAAAGGGTGGGATTTTAGGATGAAGGTAACTAACTCTGGGGCACTCAAGTGGATCTGATTCCAAATCTAACCTGATTCAAGGAAGAGATTTTCCCACTCATGAAATGTGGAACACACCTTCTCTCTTCTAGTCATTGACAATTTAGCACCCTGCGTGACTTTCATAGTAACATCATCAGATACAGACATAAAGTTACTGATGTTACCAATACCTGAGAACCAATCCTTATTTAATTTCCTTAACAATCTGAAAGCATTTGATCTGTTTCCCCCAAAATCAAAGGACTGTTCTCTCCACCATCAACAGACACCAAGTCCTAGTCAGATACGGCAATTAAAATGAAATCCACTTATTAAACATACCTTGTTTGAAATGCTAATCATACAAGCATTTATGTAAAGTGTAAAGGCACATGTACAGATAAAGGCTGGAGCCGCAATGGATCCAGGGTTAATTATTATCCTGATCAGCTTTAGTCAATGAACTAAGAATCACCAGCCCACTCAAAAGGCAAACAGTTAACTGTCCCTGGCATGAACACAGGACAAAAGAGTAGCTGCCAATTATTCAGGCCAATTCTGCTGACTGGGTCAGGTCACTTAGTATCCTGCTTTGCAGCTAATAATGAACCCACCCAATCTCTCCCCTTATACAGTATACTCCCAACAGCTCTACCCAATAAACAAACAGCTCTGATTCTATATAAAGGTTTTACTCTCTAGGACTACTAAAGCAGAGCGCACTGTAACAGAACTGTATGTCAGAAGCCTAAGGGAAAGCCCAGCTGGATAGCTGAGCTGATTGGAGTGTCATCCCAATATGCCAAGGTTTTGGTTTGATCCCTGGTCAGGTCACATACAATTAACCAATGAATGCATAATTAAGTCGAACAACAAAAACTGATGTCTCTCTCTCTCAAATAAATGAAGCCTAAGAGAGTAGGAGGGGTAAAGATGAATTGTCCAAAATGGCAAGGGTTGAACGGGCATTAAAACCAAGCCTGACCAAGACGCCAGTCCAGAGTGCCTTTATACTATACTGCACCACCTCCTAGAACATATGTAGAGCACTGAACCCCATCTACCTTTACCTCTTGAATTGCTTCCAGAATTGCTATTACTTCATGTGGTTTAGAGACTACAAACATCCAACTCTGGAGTACTAAAAGTTGTTTTAAAAAACTAGGGATGACCTTATGATAGGTAATAACCTAAAATAAGAAAAGAAAGAAACTAGTTCTCAATTGTGTGTCCAAGACCCAGGATTTCAAAAAATAACCACCAGCACTGAGAAGGCATTAATGACCAAAATGTTGTATGAAAGGGAAAAGGCCAGGATAACTGCTGTGTGTGTGTGTGTGTATACTTTTTTTCAGAGAGGTAGAGTGAGAGAAACATCAATGATAAGAGAGAATCACTGATCAGCTAGCTGCTTCTGCATGCCCCCTACTGGGGATCAAGCCCAGAAACTCAGGCATGCGCCCTGACCTGGAATGGAAACTTGACCTTCTGGTTCATAGGTCAACACTTAACCAGCGAGCCATACTGGCCGGGCAGTAATTGTTATTTTTTTCTTCACACATAAGGGCTCAACAAGTTCTTATTCAGATTTCAGAAAAACTTTTGGGTGCTGTGACAAAAAAAATAAGTCAGGCCCTAGCCAGTTGACTTACTGGACAGAGGGTTGGCCTACGGACTAAAGGTTGCATGTTCGATTCTGATCAAGGGTATATGCCCAGGTTGTGGGCTCGATCTCCAGTAGGGGGCAGCGCCAATCAATGATTCTCTCTCACTGATGTTTCTCCTTTTCTCTCTGAAATAAAAATTTATTTTAATAAATAAATAAATAAGTCCGTTACAGTTCTAATTATGTCTTATCTCAATTTGGGCACTACAGCACAGCAATCAAGATTTGCAGTGATTGATGAAATAAACTTCATTTATATCAAACTGCTGAATGGTGGGTTAAAATTTTACTACATAAGCAGACTCAATGTGCATAAAAATAGTTCTATTTATTTCAAAGAATATACAAAATAAGTTGCCTTCATAACCTAATTCCTTGTCATGGGTATATCCACGCAAGACTGGAGAAATATGTATATAACTTAACTAAAAAGAGAACTTACTGCCGAAAGGGGAGTTAATGTACCTAATGCTGACACCTAGAACAAGAAATTGCAAATAAGACGTATATAACCATACCTGCACAAGTACACACACAAGAATTCCCCACTAATTCCCCCTCAAATACCAAGTACCCATGATGCGTGACTTACTCTCCGTGCCTTATATATGTAGGACAGACAGTTAAAAAAAAAAAAAAAAAAAAGCAGCTCCATTATTTAGTTTTTTTTTAAAGCAAAACACATCTGTTCATATATTCCATATCTTTTGCTACATCTAAAAATATGAATTTCTAATACAACAATAAAAAGGTCACAAGAACTCCATGATGCAGAGATACATTCAATTTTCCACAAAATCCACCAGCCTACTCTAACTAAATAACTAAATGCCTTGATCAAAAGCCCGGTGGTTCTAAAGAAAGTTTTTCATAATTTGCTAAATATGTGATCAAAGCATCATTAATTTCAATCTTGTTTCATAAATTCTCTGGGCTTCATTCAATGGCCCAAGAGATTATTTACTTCACCTTGTGACTCCACATAGTAGCATTCCTAAACCACCAAGCAGCGAGAATTATCCACAGCAGAATTTCAACAAGAGCTGGTGCTGGCTGACTAGAAGGACCACTTGGGAAGACAGGTTAAAAAAAATACCCCTGAGCCTCACACTCCAAATCAAAATGTCTGGAGGGAGCTTGAAAACATATTAACAAATTCCTTAAGCAATTCAGATAATCCAAGTTTGGGAACCATCAATTTGTATACTACTCCAATTCTCCAAAGATTCTACAAATTCTGGCACCTAACTGAAGTTTCCCAAACTGCTGCAGTCTACCTCAGTTATCTTAAAAGAATTTCAATCCATTAATGTGAATGGACAAACTGAAGTGATACAAATCAAATACAATTTTTATCTTCAAGTGAAGTTTAGGTACTAGAAGCCTATTATACCATCAGCTCTATCCCAGGCAAATGATAAAAGAACCGTCAAGAGATTTTTCTTATTCCCTACTCTACATGACCAAAAAGAGGCAAAAGTTGCTTACATAATTCTTGACTTCCCGTCGAGCATTAGCATCAATTGCAAGCCACCTCTGCTGATATTGTGCCTTGATATCTGGATCTTTAGATGTCAGAGAGTTCTTGATTTGTAGACCTGCGGCAACTCTGGCAACTTGACTGTTTCCAGGATTTGCTAGCACTCTGGACAGTTCCACAAGGAACGTGGGCTGTTAAGAAAGATGCATTGGTGAATGAAAATATCTCTTCACAATGGTCATTTGAGGTTAACTTATGAAGCATCAAAACACTGCGAAAACATCAGTTTTTTAGGACATATCATAATGCCTCATAAAACTCCAAAATATCTACTTTAAGGTTCCTGTAAAAATATTACATTAAGGAAGTCATCCATCTAATCATGCGGCCTCAGCATTTAACAAGTTACAGATTTTCCTATCAACATCATTCTTAGTGCCCAAATCTTCACATCAGATCCCCCAGAATTAAAGCAAGTTTGACAATCTCGTAGTCAGAAGATTTTTTAACATACCTATAACAGTGCCTGTTAATGCTTATTTGTAGAATAAATGAATATGTTACGACAGGGTAAAAAGTAAAATTTTTTTCTAACTTAAAACCACCTACTCCAAATGGAATGACACTCAGAGTGGCTTTTGATTTCATAGAAGTAATCTTGTATGAGTATTACTTATAAACCTACAACAGACTTAGGAAACAAGCCCTCTATTTTAGTTGTGAGTGTTCATCAAGTGGGGAACAATGATTGGGGGGGATGATAAATACTTAGAAACTGTCATGGTAAATCTATCAAAGCAAATGACTTTATATTTAATAGCCAACAGTTAACACAATAAAAGCTCCTATACACTTTGGACCTGAACTGTTCACTAAACATAGTGAATTCCCAAAAAGTACACTCAATCTCTTCTAACACAGAACCCCAAAACTACTTCGTTTTTTAAAAAATTTAACACACAGTCCTTTACCCTGCAAAGTGCTCTGTCCAAAAGCTTTTTCCCCCTGAAAAGTTAACAAGAAAAACCGAAAGCAGAGTTTATCACCAACAAGTTCTGCAATCACAGAAGATCTTTAAATTTTATTAACTTCATACTACTAAATAATGCCAGGAATTACATAAAAGGTTTCTTGCAAATTAGCAAAAGCAGGAACAGGAATATACTCCAAATGGAAATACTATCCATCTGTACCAGTGGGAAAAAAATCTTTTCTATGGACTTCAGAATAAAAAAGTAGTAATGAAACCTATCACATATAAGGGCTAAAAAAGAAAAAAAAATCACTCAAGAGCAGCTTGTATAAAATAGGCCTTTTCACTATTTTTCCATTACATTATTTGTCTAATTAATTCAAATAAATACAGTTGGTTAGTGTTTTGTAACTTATTACCTTTCAAAGATGTCAAGTATGAGCCACCTTTCCCTTTGCTCTCCATTCCCCCAGCAGGAGAGGGACAACAAAGAGAAACAATACCGGCACAGGCTATTTCAACCACCCCACCACACATTTTTATGCAGAAGCCCAGACTCTAGGGGCCTGGCCTTCATTTTTCGTGTACCCCTTAAATTTGAAGTTAAGAAAAACGAGGAACTTCCCTCTGATTTCATCTGGAAACAGGCCTTATCTTTAAGGTGAGCCTCTGCCTTGCTGTCTGGATACAAATTCTCTACTCATCGAATTAATTTAAAAAAACAAACAAACAAACAAAAAAAACTGGGAAAGGAATAACCAGGCAGGTGAGGGAGAAATATTGCCCGGAAAGGGTCAAGAAGCTTTCCGGTGCCAGACCTGCCTCTGAGCACACACCAAGGGAGATAGGGAAGGGGAGAGCGCTATGAAGTAGATGCACTGGATCACAGGGGCTCCGGGACAGGAAGAAGCCGGCCCGGGTCAGAACAGGGCGGGCAGCTGGGCCCGGAGCTTCCACATGGCCCCTAGGCCCGGCTCCCCCACCCCCACCCTTGCTGAACACGCAGCGCGGCGCAACCTAACTTCGCTTCCCTCCCTCTTTCTCCCTCCCGCTGCACCGCCGCCCTCAGGCCGCGCGGCGATTGGCCGGCAGTCACCCCGGCGCGCCGCGCCATTGGCCAAGCGCCGGGTCCGGGGCGGGACACACCCACCGGCTTCCCGATGGCGGGGTTAGGTTGGACCGGGTGGGGGAGGGAGGGGGACGGGATGGGGCGGGGTGGGTTCCCGAGGCCTGGGCCTCCGGGAGGGCGGGAAGGCCCGCACGCAGGGGATGAGGAGGCAGAGGGATGGGGGCCGGCGGGATGGCACGCACCAGGTTTTCCACGGCCGCACGCTCCAGGAACTTCTGCGCCGCTTCCAGTTCCAGCCGATCTGGGGGGGGAAGGAAAGTGAGAAAAGGGACCGGGTCAGAGGGGCTAGGGCTTCCCTTCCCCCCCACCCCAATCACCTCAGCCCGACCCCCGGCCCCCGCGTCCTACCCGGAGACACGGTCTTCTCGAGGATGGTGATCAGCTCCATGGCGGAGGTGGCAGCGGCTACTCTTCCTAAGACGACGGTCCGGCCTGTGGGGCGGCGGCTCTAACTGGGGGTGGGGGTTGGGGGTCGGGTGGGAAGGGAGGGTGGGGTGGGGAGCGGGGGTCACCACCAGCCCATTCACCGGCTCCCTCTGGTTAGTCGCTCTGGCTCCCTTCCTTCTTCCTTTCGTTCTTTCCTCCCTCCCAATTTGCTGCTGCTGGCGGCGGCGGCGGCGGCAGCTGCTCCTCTGGCGGCGGGGGAGGGACCCCGGGGGCAGCTCCGAGCGCGGCTGGTGCTCGGGTGGCGGAGGGAGAAAGAAGGAAGGGAGGCAGTCAGTGAACGGCGGCTCGCAGGGAGCGAGAGAGAGGGAGGGAGGAAGGCGGAGGGATATCCGGGCCGGACCTCTCCGCGGCGGCACCGCGCTCCACTTCGATTGGCTGCCGCCGTGGCCATGCGGAGTTCCCTATTGGCCAGGCAGCCTGCGTTGAAGGGCCGCCCTGCGTCCATTGGCCCGCTGGTTTCAAGTCCCGGGTCGGTTGGGCGGGCAACAGAATGGGCTGCGTGGATTGGCCGAGGGCCGGAGAGAGCTGGGAGCTGATTGGGCCGGCTTGGTAAAGGCCTCGGTCTCAGACCGGCTGAGCGCTGAGAGGAGAGTGGACCTAAGGCAAGACTCCGGGCCCGCATGATTGGCTGGGGTACTGGACGTTGATAGGATAGGGCGCCCGGGAGAATTGGGGGAGAAGAGTTCGGGGTCGGGGCCTCGGAAAGGCGGCGGGGCACCTCCCGCCTTAGCCCGGCGCGGGGCAGGATGGGACGCCCCCGGGAAGGGGCGGAGCCGCGTTCGGGCTGCGGTTGGGGAAGCGCCGTCCCTCGGAGGGGCGTGTTGAGGATTTCGCGGGCTTGAGCGGGGCAAGGGGGGGCGTTCAAGCCTTTCACCGCGCCCACAGGAAGCTGCTTCAATGGCTAGGCCTACTGGGTAGCAGGCTGGCGGCAGGGCAGGACCTTGAAGACCATGCGGTTCAACTTCCAGTTTGCAGATGTGGAAACTGAAGCCCGGAGAGGGTATAGGACTTGTGCAAGGTTACACTGCCGGACAGCGGCCTGCTGGGGACTGGACTCAAGCGCTGCTGACTGCCCTTGGCCTTGCACTCAGCTTCCCCCTTCGAGGAGGTGAATACTGATCACTTCCGTTAGATTTACTTATAGGACTTGAGGCTGGTGCTGTTGCAAGCTCTAACTCACACGGGGTGGGTATTTGAATTCCTCATAGATCTCCACCCACAGTTGGCAGGTACGTAAAGGAATGGAAATTTTTCATCATGTGGAGGTGCACAGCCGGAAACTGGAAAGAGTTAGTGTACAGGTGTAAAGGATCGTGGTTCTTAGCCCTTTTTATTTTTGAGTTCTAAGCTCTGGAAGAAACGAATGAAAGCCTTCGTTAGTAAAATGCGCATAAAGAAAATGTGCAGTGTCTTGACTTCCCCTGATGGTGTTACATGGGCTGCACGTGAAGCGTTGTCTGAATTGTCACATTTTCACCATATTGCTCATTGGAGTAGGTAGTTGATAGAACTCTTGACCACAAGCTTGAACTTGTGGGACAATTTCCCTACTCTAGCCATACCGAGGAAACGAGGAGGAACTCTCCTCTCTGAGGTTCCACCTAATAATTAGGAACAGTAGGCCAGCTACCTTAATCATTAAAAGAGGAAGAAACGGTCTTTCTCTGCTAGAGAGATCCTTGCGGTTCTGAAGAGGACTGTGGGTCACCTTCCTCACCCTGACCTATGACTAGCTGATTTCCGATGGCTTAACCCTAGCCTTTTGCTTCATATGTTAACTGGGTAGGAAGACCTGCCACCCTGTGCGTGTAACTTTATTAGTAATCAGTGAAGGTTTAGTGAGGGGACACCCAGGAAAATCTTTGAATTGGTCTTATGTAGATTTCCATACTCCAGGTGACCCACAGTTTTGTCTCCAAGACCGCTTTCTCCTGCAGCCCTCGCAGTTTGCTGAGACACCTCTTCTGCTCAACATCAGTCATGATAATACCAGTGAAGGCAAATGGGCTTTTTTTTTTTTTTTTTTTTGCAAATGGATTTTTAAAGCAGCTGGAATAATATGTTGGGGAGATAAATGTTTTGCAGCAAAGTTCCAGGAAACGTAAGATCCAAGTGAAATGATTTTAGTTCAGTTGAAGTTACGGATGGTGCTGTCTAGTTAGTGTCTATCTAAATCACTCTCATGCTCCTGCATTCACAGGTGCTAGGGAGGCACCAGAGTGAGTGCACACACTCTAGAAACTGACTGCCTGCGTTCACCAGAGCCCATCTCTGCCGCTTCTTAGCGTGGGTGGCTTACTTTGCTCATATATAAAAGCAAACTTACCTCAAAAAGGGCTTTTGGGAGTTCTTATGTGAGATAATAGATGTTAAGTGCTAAGAACACAGCCTGACCTGTTATATATGTTACATACACATTGGCTTTTAACTATTTAGCGTGCATTTTGGACTAAGCAAGTAGTTCTTAGTTCCATAGCTGCTCAGAGAAGCTACAGTAATTAATGATTCTCACAAATAAATGTGAAATTGTCAAAGTGACAGGTACCAAGGAATGCTACAGTCATGGGACTCGAGGAAAACTTAGCTGAGAAAGGGAAGAGTTACCCAGGTGGAGCAGAAAGGAACAGTATGTACAAAGGCCGAGGTAGGAGAGTGCTTGGAGATTATAAGGAACTGCAAGCAGGTGGGGCCTCAAACAGAACAAGGGGTTGAGATAAAGCTCAAGTGTTGAGCAGGCAAAAGGCCACATGAAACCTCCATGCCCCTCAAATGATTTGTCTATATCCTAAGAGCAAAGAGCAGCTGTTGAAAGGTTTTAAGAAGGATAGTGGTTGCCCTAGCCGGTTTTACTCAGTGGGCCTATGGACTAAAGGGTCCCAAGTTCCATTTGGGTCAAGGGCATGTACCTTGGCTGCGGGCACATCGCCGGTAGGGGGTGTGCAGGAGGCAGCTGATCAATGTTTCTAACTTTCTATCCCTCTCCCTCTTCCTTCCTCTCTGTCAAAATCCATTTTCCAGACTTCCCACGCAACAGTTTGTCTAAATAATTGAGAAAAGAGAGAGCATTCACAGAATGCTCTTCGTCTTCAACTCCCGTAAGCAGAGAGACTATTATTGTAAAAGAATTCTCTCGTTTCCTGTCTCTTCCCTTTGCTCACTAGGCTCTAGCCTTTCTGTTCCTTGGACACACCATGATTTGTGAGCCTTAGGACATTGGTATTTGCTGTTTCTCCCCATTATTCCCTATCTCAGATTTAGATGTCACTTTGTAAGGCCTTTCTTGGCCAACCTGTCTCAGGTAATTCCCACAGCTACTCTACTCCATGCCAGGACCCCATTTGATTATCTGCAGAACATCTCTCAATACTTGAAATTATCTCCTTTTTTTGGGGGGGGGAGGAGGTCTCCCACTAGACCGCAAGTTCCATGAGAGCAAGGATCTTGTCTGTCTTACTTGGTGCTTAAAATCGTGTCTCACACATAGTAGGTGCTCACAAAGTTGTTAATGGAAGAAGTATGTGTAACGAAGCATTCAACACGTCCTCGTGACCATCTAGCTTCGGTGAAGGCACTTTATAACGTCGCCTTCTTTTCCAGCGTTCTGCTTTACCTTTGGTCCAGTCAGTCCAGCCAGATCCCTGTATCCTGAAGAAGTGCTCGTCACTATCCTAAGCGTGTCCCCTGCCTGGAGTTTCCTCCCTGTCTTCTGTCTTCAAGAACGTTCTCTTGCCTGGCCAGTGTGTCTCAGTGGTTGAGTGTCAGTCAGCCTATGAATCAGGTGGTCATGGTTCGATTCCCAGGGGGAGGGGTGTGCAGGAGGCAGCCAATCAGTGCTTCTCTCTCATTGATGTTTCTATCTCTCACTTTCCCTTTCTCTCTGAAATCAATAAAATTTTTAAAAATGTACTCTTAATTTGTTCATTCAATAACATTGTTTCCCTCACCCTCTAGAGGGCACTGGTCGGCAAACTCATTAGTCAACAGAGTTGCAAACAGCTCGTGAGCTGCATGTGGCTTGCAAGCCGCAGTTTGCCGACCCCTGCTCTAGGGCATTTCAGATATGACATGGGAACGTTCAACAAAGAGGTAGATATTACTTGGTCAGAAAAATTTTAATTACTGTTTTAGTCCAGGCAAAGGGATAGGGAGAATGTCTGAAGAAGGATGTGTAAGCTCAGGGCCAGGACTCTGCAGCACCTGGCACAACCAGACCTCCATAAGCAGTTTTCTGAACACAGGTAGCGATTCTTCCCATTGTCTCCTCCTCCCCAAAGTAGACAGGGATCAGGACTGGGAACACAGAAGGAAGGGTGGAATAATGTAACAAATAATATAGAAAAAAGCTTCCTGAATTCTAAATTAGGAGGGCCTCTCAGAGGTGAGGGAGGTGGGGCAAGTTATTTAATGAGTCTGACTCCTGCCCCTCCCGTGTTTACCATCTAGCTTGGAGGCACACCCGACATTCTGAGCCACTTTCTCCTTTCATTTATTTAGTCCTCTTTTATCCTCTCTCTTTGTTTTTGTTTTTTTTCTTTCTGATTATCAAAGTAATACATGCTTCTCACTGGCAGAGTTTTGAAAAGCATCAAGAGTTAAGCAGAAATCACCTGTAATGCAAAACTATATCCACCATTAAAGTAATTGGTATATTTTTCCCAACAAAGTTCAAATTTAAGTGAAAACCGAGGTATTACCTTGTAACATTTTTTTAATCGATTTTTTTTTTTTTTTTTTTTTTTTTACAGAGAGGAAGGGAGAGGTATAGAAAGCCAGAAACATGGATGAGAGAGAAACATCAATCAGCTGCCTCCTGCACACGCCCCACTGGGGGTGCGCCTGCAACCAAGGCACACGCCCCCGACCAGAATCAAACCCAGGATCGTTAGTCCGCAGGCCGATGTTCTCTCCACTGAGCCAAACCGGTCTCGGCAACCTTGTAACGTTTTCGTCATCCCTCCTCAAAATGTACTTTTAAGAATTTTAAATTGGTTCAGTTCTCTCAGGTTGCATTAAGAAATAGAATGAACTAAACATTTGAACTGGCTGTGGAAGGCGTTTCACACAGAACAATGCAGAAGAAAGCCTTTTAACTTAGGCTTAACCTTTTTTAAAAAGTGCCAGTAGAATAAGCCAAAATGGGGAAAACATGTTAAATGTGCACACTGGGTCACCAAGCCCTACGCTCTCCAAGGGCCCTTTTCCTGGCCAGCTGTGGAGGAAGTCCTCCACAGCTCTTCTATTTCGGTTCTTTTTTTCTTTATGTAACTGAATACATACTCAGTTTCCATTATCTGCTCTGTCGTTTTGGGGAAAACCCAGTTCTTGAAGGTCTCCGTTATTCTCACACTGTCTACACTCACAGCACCTCTGACCTCAGAAGGTGCGGGGGGTCCCCCATCAAACAATTCTCCGACCCCAGGCGGGTGTCCAAATTTCACTCCATCTGACACTGCCTGGAAGTGCTTCAGATTCCACAGGTTAAGGGCTCAGTCCCTGAGATTGCCCCCCACTTCAGATGCCAGTCACAAGTAGTGGGCCCCCAGACAACCCCCAACCTCTGTCTGACTTGGCTACAACCAAGATGCTCCTCTGAGCCCTTCCTTGGGTTCTGCTACTGCGACTCCCAGAACTCGGGGAAGCGGTTACCTACATGCACCGGGTTATTAAAGATACAGATGGACAGCCAGGAGTTCCTGAGGGTGAGATCTGGGATGGTCCCTAGCGCAGGAGCTGCTGTCCCTGTGAAGTTGGACTGCACCGTCCCCCCAGCGCATGGCTGTGTTCAACCACTGGAAGCTCCCCAACTCCCTCCTATTGGAATTTTTATGGGAGCTTCCTCTTGTGGGTTTGATCAGTTATTAACTCAATTTCCAGACCCTCCTCTCTAGAGAAGTTGGATGCAGCAGGCTGAAAATTTCAACTTCTAATTAGGGGATGGTCTTTCTGGTGACCAGCCCACGTCCACTGCCACCCGCAGTCACCTCAGAATCTGGGCTCAACCATCTTGCTATCGACTGCTTTTAAACACAAAGAACAAAACTCAATCTGTAAAAACAAAAACAAAAAAGTCAGACATTCTCCGTTGGCCTACAGAATTTGCATAGGCAAACACATGGTAAAAAATAAAATTTCCGTTCTGACAGAAGAGAGCAAAGCATTTTGCAAAAATCTGAATTGTTTCAGTGGGTGCATCATAGTCTGTCAAAAACGATAGACAATAAACTAACATAACCAGTCCTTTATTGGGCATTTTGGTTGTTGCCAATATTGTATTTGAAACATCATAATCATAATCAATTCTTTATTGCATGTAAGTTATACTTCAAAAATGTATCAAACATGTGAGGATACAGTTTGAAACATTGTGACAAATGCATAAACCCGTGCTCCCACCAACAATGAGGATGTAGAGCAGAACGTGTCAATCACTTCTGTTCCTTTCTGTAGTGGTTACTGAAGCTGGCCGGTGTCCGAGGGCCAGCTGGGGGAATCAGCAGCTCAAAATTGGCCATGATGGGAGTATTTATAACACAGAAATTGATCAAGTGTGACAAACCAGGGCTTCCCCCCTCTTTTTTTTTTTGACCCCTTATAGTCTGCCTGCATCCCCTGCCCCAGGCCTCCACCATCCTATTGCCTGTGTAAAAAAAATTAAATATATTTTTATTGATTTCTGAGAGGAAGGGAGAGGGAAAGAGGGAAACATCAATGATGAGAGAGAACCATTGATTGGCTGCGTCCTGCATGCCCCCTATTGGGGATGGAGCCCCCAACCCGGGCATGTGTCCTTGACCAGAATTGAACCCAGGACCCTTCAGTCCTTGGCTGATGCTCTATCCACTGAGCCAAACTAGCTAGGGCTAAAATTTTTTAAAAGTAAAATATGATAACCAATAACTTCAAAAGGTTAAAAGATAAAATTAAAGAAATATCCTTTAAAAAACCACCCTGAAATATAGGCATGAAAATATTTTTTAAAGCTAAAGGTAGCCTCGCTTTAACTAAGAAGAGTTCTAGAGAAATATAAAATTGAGGGAAAGGCATCACTGAAGGAATAATTCAAGAAATAATCTTATGCAAGACACTGGGGGGCGCGTGAGGGCAAGTGCGAAGGGGGGTAAGGGAGGCGGGGGTCGGGGGAGGTCAATGGGGGGGGAAGAGACATATGTACTACTATTTGTAATACCTTAAACAATAAAATAAAATAATAAAAGGCTAACGAAAGAAAGAATCTCAGACCCAGCCATGGTGGTTCTGGTTGAGCATCGACCTATGAACAAGGAGGTCATAGTTTGATTCCGGGTCAGGGGTCAGGGCACATGCCCGGTTGTGGGCTTGGTCCCTGGGGGAGGGGGGGGGGGAGAGAAGGTGCAGGGAGTAGCCAATCAATGATTCTCTCTCATTGTTGATGTTTCCCTCTCCCTTCCTCTTTGAAATCAATAAAAACATTTGAAAAAAAGAAATCATCTCCGAACTGAAATAATCTCCAGAATGAGAGGCCCACGTAATGGATGAAAAAGAAATGAATTTCAGATCATTGAGTACAGAGAGGAAAGTTACTAAAAAATCTCCCAGAGAGAAAACACAGGGCACACGGAAAGGAGCAAACGTCAGAGTGGCACCGTGCCCCTCAGCCACACTGGAAGACAGTGAAGGAATGTTTCAAATTATTTATTGCCTATAATTTTAGAAATTAGCCAAATTGTGAATTCAGTAAAGTAAGCACATTTTCAGATGTATGAAATCTTAACATTTTTACTTCCTACCCATCTCTCCTTTCTCAGGAAACTGCTGGAGGATGTGGTGCACCACGACCAGAGCATAAACCCTGACCGGTGTGGCTCAGTGGATAGAGCGTTGGCCTGCAGACTCAAGGATCCCAAGTTTGATTCCAGTCAAGGGCACCTATCTTGGTTGCGGGCAAGTGTGCAGGAGGCAGCTGATCGATGTTTCCAACTCTCTTTCCCTCTCCTTTATCTCTGTTAAAAATCAATAAAATATATTTTTTTACAGAGAGGAAGGAAGAGGGATAGAGAGTTGGAAACATCAATGAGAGAGAAACATCGATCAGCTGCCTCTTGCACACCCCCTGCTGAGAATGTGCCTGCAATCAAGGTACATGCCCTTGACCAGAATGGAACCTGGGACCCTTCAGTCTGCAGGCCGACGATCTATCCACTGAGCCAAACCAGTTAGGGCAATAAAAAAAAATACATATATATATACATACATACATATATATATATATTTTTTTTTTTTTAAGATGAAAATAAGCTAAGAAACAGGAAGACATGGTCCTAGAAACAGGATAATCAACACAGGTGAGAAATGAAGAGAATCCCCAAGATGGTGGCGAAGGGAAATCTTAGGGTGACAGACGGCCTGGCAGCAGGCTTAGAGAGTGATCAGTCAGGATTGGGGCAGGAGGACAGAAGGCACCAGAATGGATGTTCCCAAGAAATAAAATGAGATGAATAGAGGGAAAATGTACACATGTTGATGTGGAGAATAAACTCATTATAAGGGCACGGAAAACGGAACAAATAACAACCAATTTGTTTTTATTAATCTAAAAAGATTTATTTTTTTAATAAACTGAAAAAGAAAGAAAGCTTGGGGGGCGGGTTGTTAAAGAACAACCAAAGGACTTGTAAGCATGCATATTAGCATAACCAATGCACAAGACACTGGGGCGGTGGGGCGTGCCCGGCATGGGAATGGCTGCGGGTTAACTGGGGGAAAAGAAGACATATGTAAAACTTTAGACAATAATTAAAAAAGAAAGGAAGAAAGCTGAATTATAGAAGACTAATAACTCGGCTGTGAGTGGCATTTATGGAGGCATCATTGTGTAAACAGTTTGAACCGACTTCCACTCATCGCAGCATTTCTGGGTTTTCCTTGCAGGCTGCATTCCAGCCAGCAGGGGCTGGCTCTGTGTTCTCACTAGTCTGCGTTTCTTTTGGTTAAACAGGAGTTGATTTAATTACATTCTATTGGAAAATTAATGCATTAAGAAGTTAATTGTTGGGTTAAAATATCAATAAGAAAAATGGGTCTAAGCAAAGGCTGTGGACAAAGCTACACACACACTTTATCCCCCCATTTTTGTACTAAACACCTGTAGAGATCGTCTGAAGCTGTAAACTTGTGTTCTGCTAACTAATTTGAGAACTTAAACTTACCCAAACTATACATACCAACCTTCATCCTTTTATGGGGAAGTTAAGTTGTGCATATTGACCCTCACCACATTACACTGAGAATTTGTGTGTGTGTGTGTGTGTATGTGTTTGTTTTTTGTTTGTTTTTTTTTCTAGTTCTGTTTTCTTTTTATTCACTAGGCTGTATCAGTTCAGGGCAAGTTCTTGTTTTTTCCTCCGCAATGTTCTGGCACCTAACCAGACCTTGGTCTTTCTTTCTTCTCTTTCTTTTCTTCCTTCCTTCCTTCCTCCCTCTCTTCCTCCCTCCATCTTTCCTTCCCTCCTTCCATCCTTCTATCCCTTTCTCCCTCCATCCCTCTCTCTCTTTCTTTTTTTTATCTATTTACTAATACCACAGTATTTGTATATATAAAATATATTTTGATCCTCACCTGAGGATATGTTTTCATTGATTGTAGAGAGAGAGAAAGGGGAAGAAAGAGAAACACTGATATGAGAGAAAAACATCAATCAGTTGCCTCCTGTATTCACCCACCTGGGGAATGAACCTGAAACATAGGTATGTGACCTACCAGGAATTGAACCCACACATTTTGGTGTATGGACAATGCTCCAACCAACCGAGCCACCTGGCCAGGGCACATTTTTACATTTTAATTGAGGTTTAAAAAATTACCATTTTAACTGTTTTTAAGTATATAGTTCTAGTGAACTATGTTAAGTATATTCACATTATTGTGCAACAGATTTCGAGAACATTTTTTAAAATTTTAAGTTATTTTTAAAATGATTTTTATTTTAAAATTACAGTTGACATATATTACTTCAGGTGTACAACTCAGTGATTAGACACCCACATAACTTACAACACTTCAATAAATCCGCCACCCACCCAGCAGCATACATAGTCATTACAATGTTATTGACTATTTCAGAACTTTTTCATCTTGCAAAACTGAAAACTCTGTTAAACAACAACTCCCTGTCCGGCCTGTGTGGCTCAGTGGTTGAGTGTCGACCCAACCAAGAGGTCACCAGTTCTATTCTCGGCCGGGGCACATGTGGGGGTTGTGGGCTCGGTCCCCGTGGGGGATGTGCAGGAGGCAGCTAATTAATGATTCTATTTTTCTATCCCCCTCCCCTCCTCTCTCTCTAAAATAAATAATTTTTTAAAACCTCCCCATTTCTCCCTCACCCCAGCCTCTGGCAACCACCATTCTACTTCTGTTTCTATGAATTTGAATAGTCTAGGTACCTTATATAAGAGAAGTCATACAGTGTGTCTCTGTGATTGGCTTATTTCACTGGGCATAATGTCCTCCAGGTTCATTCATGTTGTAGCATGTGTCAGCATTTCCTTCCATCTTAAGGTTGAATAATAGTCCATTGTACATATGTACCGCATTTTGTTTATCCATCAAGGTTGCTTCCACTTTTTGACTCTTGTGAAAAATGCTGCTGTGAGTAGGACCCTTGAGTCCTGTTTGCAATTCTTTTGGGTATGTGCCCACAAGTGGGATTTCAATGCTCCATCTAATTCTAGAAAACGAGCCCCTGTTGGAGCAGTTGAATTGGCGGAGCACTCAGCCCCGAAAGATTGCCAGTCCGACTCCTGGTCAGGGCACGTGGCTGGACTGTTGGTTTGATCCTGAGGAGGGGAGCATATGGAAGGCAACCAGCCGATTGATGCTTCTCTCTCTCTCCCTCCCCCACCTTCATCTCTCTAAACATGTCCTCGGGTGAGGATTTAAAAAACAAAAATTCTAAAAATGATTTGAGGCCACTGTCCCAGCACCTTCATCAATATTTTTTAAATGTTCTGAACCTTGAATGAATGAATGAATGAATGAATGAATGAATAAAGGGACTGGAATGAAACAGAGGAGACAATGGAAGGAATAACCTAACCGAAGTCTTTGCTGGAATAGATCTTCCCCCCTTACCCTTGAGAAGTAGCTGCAAATAAACTTAAGATCCATCAGAGATGGACTGGCCAACCCTTGTTTTCTCATCCACACAAAGGTCTCTGAAGCATCCCAGAGTTACATCAAACAGTGAGCCCTGTACCTGTGAAAAGGTCACAAAGGAAAGTTACAGTAGTCATGAACTTGGTCTACAGGGGCAAAGGGTACAAACTCAAGATATTCCAGATATTCCAGACGGGTCACCTGAACTTCATAAAGGATTCATCTATGGCCTACAGATGATTGAGAACCGCTAGCAGGGTTGCCTAAGACAGTGGTCGGCAAACTCATTAGTCAACAGAGCCAAATATCAACAGTACAGTGATTGAAATTTCTTTTGAGAGCCCAAAACCGACTTCTGGGCATGGGCCACGAAGTTTCAATTGCACTGTACCTGTGTGTCCACACGTGGTATTTTGTGGAAGAGCCACACTCAAGGGGCCAAAGAGCTGCATGTGGCTCGTGAGCTGCAGTTTGCTGACCATTGGCCTAAGACCATCAGAAAACACAAATATTTACATTACGATTCATAACAGTAGCAAAACTATAGATATGAAGTAGGAATGAAAATAATTTTATGGTTGGGGATCACCACAATATGAGGAACTGTATTAAAGGATCACAGCATTAGAAAGATTGAGAACCACTGATGTAGGCAGAGTAGTGACTGTGACATAATATGCTAGTCACCTCCAGACTTTTAAAAAAAATTTAATTTCTTTATTGTTTAATGCATTACATAAGTCTCCTTCCCCCCCCCCCCCATTGACCTCTCCCCAGCTGCCCCTATTCCCTACCTCCAGACATGTGTATGCCAGATCTGATTTTTCTTTTTTCTTTTTTTAAATATATTTTATTGATTTTTTACAGAGAGGAAGGGAGAGGGATAGAAAGTCATAAACACCGATGAGAGAGAAACATCGATCAGCTACCTCTTGCACACCCCCCACTGGGGATGTGGCCACAGCCACAGTACATGCCCCTGACTGGAATCGAACCTGGGACCCTTCAGTCCGCAGGCCGACGCTCTATCCACTGAGCCAAACCGATTTCGGCAGATCTAATTTTTCTAAAGTTGGAAACCTGCAAATATCTTGATTTTTAAAAAATGAATCTAAATTTTCAAAAAGATTTTAACAGCCATGCAAAGGGGGGGGGGGGGGAGCAAGTTTTTGTAATGTCTGGTGGGCAGCAGTGTGAGCATTTATGGCAATCCGTGGCCTCTGGGGAGGAGGCTCCTGGTCTGTTTGACCAGAGCTGGGAAGAGGGTTGTGGTGATGCAGCTGCAGTCGAATGCCTACACCTGCCAAAGCTCTGCCCTCCTGCACTCGGGTAATGCGTTGCCAGCAGAGTGGAAGTGGCCAAATGAACCAAGTTCTCCATGGTAGTGTATCAGTGCTGGCCAGATCTCTCATCCATTCTGAGATCTTATTGAGCCTACTTCACAGAATCATTGTCAGATTAAATGGTCACTTATTTGTAAAGCTGTTGCATTTTTCCTTAAACATGTAATGCAGGTGCTAACCAGGGTAATTATTTTTCCACGAGCAGTTCAGAGGGTGTAATGTGTTTGGAATGATGGCAGCTTCTAAAAAGCGGATGTCGGGGAGGTGCCGGGCCTTGGTTCTGGCTGGGAGGAATCAGGAGGAAGGAATGTCTCAGTGGTTCTGCAGGGGGTTGGAGGGGGTAGAGGGCAGGAAGGGGGGAGTGAGGAGGAGGCAGAATACTGGTCTTTTCTGGAAGTGGTGCTGGAAGTCGGTGTGGAGTTGAGAAATACACATGGCCATAAATGGTGTGAGGCTGCTCCAGACAGCTGGGCTCACCCCTCAGCTTCATGAACTTCACACTGGAAGTTTCGACTGAAGTAAACTTCTGACCTTTCCGTCGGCTCCCTTGAGAAAGGGTTTTATAGACTATTTCATATTCCCATGTAGGAGATCTGAACTACGACTTCTCTTACTTAAGAAGGCAGCATAGCCCTAACCGTTTTGGCTCAGTGGATAGAGCGTCAGCCTGTGGACTGAAAGGTCCCAGGTTTGATTCTGGTCAAGGGCATGTACCTTGGTTGTGGGCACATCCCCAGTAGGGGGTGTACAGGAGGCAGCTGATCGATATTTCTCTCTCATCGATGTTTCTGACTTTCTATTCCTCTCCCTTCCTCTCTGTAAAAAATCAATAAAATGTATTTTTTAAAAAGAAGGCAGCATAGCTTATAATTATTGCTAATATTATAATGTTAGTAGTATTCCTATAATTTTTTTAAATTATTGACTTTTAGAGAGAGAAGGGAGAGGGAGAGAAACATTGGTGTGAGAGCACAACATTGGTGCTGCCTCCTGCACACCCACTACTGGGGATCTAGGCCACAACCTAGGCATGTGCCCTTGACCTCGAATCCAATGAACAACTTCCTGATACACAGGAAGACACCCAACCAACTGAGCCACACCTGCCAGGGCCCTGTAATGTTTTAAAGATTATAAAGACCTTTCGCTTGTATTCTTGTTTCCTGATAATTCTGTGAGATAGCTATTGTTATTCTCCCTTTGCAGATGAGGAAACTGATGGTTTCCTATTGTCCTTCAGCTAATGTTTAGATTCTTTCACATGGCCCAAGTACCTCCCAGTCTGACCCTTGCCTGTTCTCCAGATCCCTCTTTACCACTTCCCCCAGACTGGTCTATGTCCCAGCTATTCTGGATTTCTGTTGGTTCCTTAAATAGGTCAGGTTCTTTCCAGCCACAGGCCATTGCACATGCCATTTCTTCTGCCCAGACCACCTTCCCATCTCCTCTGTGGCTAGCAACCGCTAATCTCTCAGGTCTTCACTTAACATTTCTTCCTGGGAGCCTTTCCTGCACATTCAGGCTACATTGGACTCCCTGCTAATATTCTTTTGTACACCCTGCTGGTCCCATTGCAGACTCATCACACTGAAAACTGCTTACTCAGTACTTCTTGTTCCTGCTAGATTGTCAGCTTCACCAGCAGAGACCAAAACTGCCTTATTTAAAAAAACAAAACAAAAAAACCCAACAAAAATATTTGTTATTGATTTCAGAGAGGAAGGGAGAGAGGAGAGATAGAAACACCAACGATGAGAGAGAATCACTGATCTGCTGCCTCTTGCACTCCCCACACTGGGGATCAAGACCGCAACCCAGGCATGTGCCCTGACGGGGAATTGAACCGTGACCTTCTGGTTCACAGGTCAATGCTCAACCACGGAGCCATGCCGGCTGGGCCAAACCTGCCTTATTTGATAGTTTCAGTGCCCAGCTCAATATCCTGTTGCTCTGAAAGCTTTTGTAACCACAATCTGCTGTCTGGATTCCATAACCATGAATTCGCCCTCAAGAGAATGCTGAGGAGCTCTTCAGACAAGCTTCTCCTGATAAGCGAGTAAGCAAGTCCTTCCGCTGGTGACCGAAGTGCACGCCTCCCACAGGAGATACAACAGCTGTGTTCCACTTGGTAACCACCAGAAAAGGCTGTGTGCTCACCTCTCCTGTAGTCTCTGTGAGGCTCACTGCAATGACATCTTTGTCCAGCATCCTATATGGGATCAAGTGACAGATGACAGGAGCATTTAAAGCTGTCCATACTATTCCTAGCTCAGATCTTCCCTTGGTTTGGTGCACACTTGGGTTGGGTCCTTTACAGATGGCCGGCACATCGACTTTTTTTTTAAAGCAGTGAGGTTGTCACCAAATTAATGGTGCAAGCACAGGAGCGGAAGTAACACAGCTGCTCCGGCTCCCACGGCAGGCGTTCAGCAGGTAAGTAGGACCCAGGGGAGGAATCAGTGACCTCATTTCAGCAAGTGCAGCGAGCTGAAGTCCCTGCAGGTTGCAATCTGCAAAAAAGGGGCACATCTCTTCTCTCCAAAGTCTTTTTGAAAATCCATCACCATATAACTTCCTAAATCCAGTTGATGATGATAATAACCAAAATCTGTAGCTAGACACTCAGGCCACCCCGTGTACAGTCGTAAATGTTCCGAATAGAGCCTCAGTTCACGTCTCCGAGAGGAAAAAGCACTGAGTGAATTCATTACGCGAACCGCTGCCAGGAGCTGAAGGCCACATCCGACTGTGTGTGCTCCACAAAACAGGCGTTTCCCATCAGGCAGTGGTGACCAGTCAGGCTGGACAGCTGTCACCAGCCAGTGCTTCCGAACAAGACGTGCGTCTCAGGGAATACATTTGCCAACCGCTACATTGCTCTCCAGTCATCTTTGGGGATTAGCTTCATGACAGAGCCCTGCGCCCTCAGCTTCATGAGGCAAAGCTGAAATGTGCTGTGCTGGGTACAGAGGGGAGTGAGCAAAGAGGCCACAGCCTATCTTCATTATTAAAACAAGTGAATGCAGCATCAGCCTGTGGACTCAAGGGTCCCAGGTTCGATTCCGGTCAAGGGCATGTACCTTGGTTGTGGGCACATCCCCAGTAGGAGGTGTGCAGGAGGCAGCTGATCGATGTTTCTAACTTTCTATCTCCCTTCCTCTCTGTAAAACATCAATGAAATATTTTAAAAAATACAAATAAACAAAACAATTGAATGCATAAACTGAGTGTGAAAACGTACCTGGAAGAATATGCTCCACTTATGGGTTAACCATGCCTGTCTTTGGGAGGTGACTTTATAAGAAGGGATAGTTACTTTCTATGTTTGTGTTTTTCCTTCAAAATTTGGAAAATGAATGTGAATTACACTTGTGAACAAATAAAATTTAAAGCAGATCAGTTAGTGATAGTGTTCTTAGATGAATAGCAAATTACAATGAGGTCGGTAGAGAAAATATGTAACAATTCTCTATTATAGACAAAAAAAATACACTTGAACAGGGTGGTCCAATAGAACTTCGGTGATGGATATGACTTTATCTGTGCTGCCCAATATAGTAGCCACTAACCCGTATGTGGCTCCTGAGTATTTGAAATGTGGCTAACACAACTATGGAACCTAATTTCTAAAGCTTAAACTTAAATAGCTGCATATGACTATAGTATATATACTGTGTTTGGACACATAGGCCTAAAATCTTTCACCTACTGGGAATAAGAGTGTCATCAGGGGCAGGGAGAGACGCCAAGAGATTTACTTAGGTCATGTACTACTTCGTTGTCTATCAGTGGAGATAGTCTGTGTACTCTTGTTACTGTTTTAACATGAAGTGAAAGGAGACACTTTACACTTATAAAGGCAACAAAAAGCATCAACTTCATCTTCAACATCCCTTTACATCTTCCTAACATTCAAGTGCTCCATTAATAGAAGGAACTGACCTAATAGAAAAGCAATAATCTCATTAATCTAAAAAATTTTAATATTCTTTTAAAAATATATATTTTATTGATTTTTTACAGAGAGGAAGGGAGAGGGAAAGTTAGAAACATTGATGAGAGAGAAACATCCATCAGCTGCCTCCTGCACACCCCTTACTAGGGACATGACCGCACCAAAGTGCATGCCCTTGACCAGAATCGAACCTGGGACCCTTCTGTCCACAGGCCGATGCTCTATCCACTGAGCAAAACCAATGAGGGCAAATGTTTGTTTTTTTAAAAAATATATTTTATTGACTTTTTACAGAGAGGAAGGGAGAGGGATAGAAAGTCAGAAACATTGATGAGAGAGAAAATCAATCAGCTGCCTCCTGCACACCTCTTACTGGGGATGTGCCTGCAACCAAGGCACATGCCCTTGACCAGAACTGAACCTGGGACCCTTCAGTCTGCAGGCTGATGCTCCATCCACTAAGCCAAATGTTTTATACTTTTTATAAACCGTTTCTTTCCTCTCCATTATCTTTTAAAATATATATATATATTTTTTATTGCTTAAAGTACTACAAATAGTAGTATATGTTTTCTTCCCCCCCCACTGACCATTCCTCTCCATTATCTTATGTTCATTGTTTTTCTTTTAAGACTTCTCCCATAAAACCATCAGCTGTTCAGTATATGGTTTTCTTCTCAACTTTTTTAGAATATACATAACATCCTATATAATCCTTCTATATAATAAAAGAGAAAGATGCAAATTTGACCATACCTTCGCTACGCTATCAGCCAGGGGGCGGAGATGAAGTGGTGGCAGCAGTGAGCACCTGGCCCCCGGGTACGGAGACAAAGCAGCGGCGGTACATGCCTTTGACCATTCTGGCCAGAGCAGAGAAGACTGAAGGCTCCGGCTGGAGTGAAGCCTCCAGCCAGCCAAGGCAAAAACAGAAGGCAACAGGCAGGGGGAAGGCCTGGGTCTCAGGTTCCAGAGGAAAACTGGTCCTGGCAGCCAGGCGAAGGAAAGCCTCTAGTCCTATATAATAAAGAGCTAATATGTAAATGACTGTCACACCCTCACGCTGTCACCCTACAATGGCTCAGACACTCAGGCTCAGACACTCAATGCTGTGGAGAGAGGAATGGGGACCAGTCAGGCTACTACAACCCAGGAGAGGGACAAATCTGGGCGGAAAGATACATTCTTTGCAAATAATTTCAAGGGGTTCCTTACTCCCTGAAACTTGCACTTAGAAATTGCAAGTTAAGAATTCACCTACCACCTTAGCTGGTTTGGCCCAGTGGAGAGAGCATTGGCCTGCAGACTGAAGGGTCCAGGGTTCGACTCCAGTCAAGGGCACATGTTGGGTTGCAGGCTTGATCCCCAGTAGGGGGCGTGCAGGAGGCAGCCGATCAATGATTCTCTCTCATCATTGATGTTTCTTTCTCTCTTCCTCTCTAAAATCAATTATATATATATAAAAGAATTCACCCACCATTGCCTACTGTTCCCAAAAGGCTTTATTGCTTCATGTTAGGGAGGTCCTATATATAGATTTGGTAAATTATTAACCCACACATGTAACCTGTATGTTCATGTAGACTAATGTCACCCCAATAAAAATTCAAAAATCTATCATAATAAAAGTATAATATGCTAATTAGACTGGACATCCTTCTGGATGAAGCCAGGGCTGTGAGGGAAGTCTGGGTTGCAGAGGGAAGCTGGTGCTGGCAGCTGGGGAAAGGAAGGTCTATTCTTGCACGAATTTCATGCATCGGCCTCTAGTAAATAAATAAAATTCTCTACAGGGAGGATCAACACATTTGTCTTTCCAATGTCCTGATTTCCACGACAGTGTAAATGAAGAAATATTAGGGAAAAGGGAAATCATTAAATATTTTAAAGCTATTGCCTGGGTACAGTCTAACTATATGTTCTTCTAATTGTGGAAGCATGACAATTAGTTGGAAGAACACATACTATCAAGCTTGGGTTAACCACTGGTTCTGAATGTTATATGCAATGTAACTTTACCTAACTTTTCTAGGCCTGCTTTTTTATCTGTGAAATAAGTATATTACCTATGATAGGGAGCTATTTGGAAGACCAATAATAAATTAAAACACTGACACAAAAAAGGTTAGATCAAGACCTTTAAAAATCAGTACTCTGGTGTCCAAATCAGTCAACATAATAGAAAACAGAGAACACACTCAAACTGGGAACTTGAGGAGGGCTTAATAAAGAGACTATTTACAAAGACGTGGGCAAAGTTCAGGGAAACCAACAAGGATGATGGAATCAGTTAAGGGGTTGTCCTTTATGTCCCTAGGTTTGAAGGGGCAGAGAGAAGGAGCTAGAAGCTAGAGAGGGCTGCGTAATAGGAGTCACAGTCTTTATTTTTTTACTGATTTTAGAGAGGGAGAGGGAGAGATAGAAACATCAGTGATGAGGGAGAACCATTGATTGCCTGCCTCTTGCACACCCCCTGCTGGGGATTGAACCCGCAACCCAGGCATGTGCCCTTGGCTGGAATCAAACATGGGACCTTTCAGTACAAAGGCCAACGCTCTATCCATTGAGCCAAACCAGCGAGGGCAGGAGTCCGTCTTTGGTAGAGGGACAACCATGTGACCTGGCGATGAGGACGCCAGAACAAATTTCCTGACCCTCCTTTTCTCAGGCCTTGGGATCCCCTGAGGGCGTCACTAATCGCATCAACACAACCTGAAGCCAGAGGGCCAAGGGGCTTGGTAAAGCCATACGCCTGGCAACACTCCTGGGCACAGAGCAGCTGCGGCCGTTCTGAGGGGCAAATGGAACTCTCAGCACCACCTCTCCCCCAACACAGTTCACACCACGAAGCTGTTACACACAACGCTCACACGGCTGCTGAGACATAAACATTTTCTTTCCAGAACTCTTATTCTTTTTTCTTAGGGGAGAAACAGAAGAGAGGCGAAGAGAAGGGAGAGAGGGCGGTGAGGAGGAGACTTTCCAGAACTTCTGATGTAAAACTGAGTTTTTATTAAAGCAGAATTCTTCTCAGTCTTTTGTGAACCTGACTTGCAGCTTCCTTAAGCACGTGCCCAGAGTCCACAGGCAGCCCTGAGCTCGGCTCCTGCGTAAGGAAGCCTGAATAAATGGGAACTGGCCTCAACTCATGAATGCGGACTCTAATGAGCTCGAAGAGATTTTTGAGAATCCAGAACTAATTTAGAAGGAATCTTAGGATTTTTCTGTTTAGGTACTACTCAATAGGAATTCAGGAACTAGATTTTCTTAGACTCAAAAAATCCAATGGTAGTGAAAGTTACAATCCTACTGAATGATAGGAAAGTTTTTAGTTTCTTATCAAATAGATGAAATAAATAAATCAGGACATCAGTTTCACATTGACATTTTTATTAACGCCAACTGTTTTTTACTTATTATTTTTTTTAAAACAATAGCACAAAAATGTTTCAAGGAAGCAGTCTCACAATCTGATGACCTTCTGAAATACAGGTAAGCCACACCAAATATGAATGTTAATAACACAAAAATATTTTAAAAGAAAAATAAGAGGAAAAGGGGGGCGGGGGAGAGAAGAAAAATGTAGGGACAGAGACAGGAATGAGATGTAGAGTTAAAACGCACTGGATTTGACAGGAGAGGCTTGTAAGTCGGAAACACTGTTGAAGGAGTGGCACACCACAGGCATATAGTCTTGCTGCTGCTTTTGACCAGTCACCACTAATAAATAGGCCCTGCAGTCCCACTGCTTCTTCCGTGCCCCGGCGAAGCCCAGAAGCCAGTGCGGATACTGTCAATAAGAGGCTGATAGTTGGCCTACAAGTCAACTGAGACCATTTTTAGCAGAATAACTCCTTCAGAAAGGCCTGGCTGGAAACCTTTTCCCCTTCTCACCTATATGCCTTTCAGGGTTCTTAAAAGTAACTTTAAAAAAGGAAGAAAAAATAATGTATATCAGTTTCTCTTATTTAATGTGGCTAGAAAAGATGTTTCCTTATTATTTCGTTACCTCCTAGAAGGACACCGGGGGTGGGTGCTGGGGGTGGAACTAAGGGGAGGAAAAACCCAGACCAGGATAAGTGTTTTTTTAACCTTCTTTTTCTTCCTTTTTTTTTTTTTTTGCCAAGGGGTCACACAGAAGGGAAGGCAAGGAGGGAACTACAATCCTTGCTTGGATTGAGTTATGCAGGAAAATATGTCTCCTGATCAGTCCCCATGCCAAAAAGAAAACAAAAACAACCCCAAAAAACCCACTTGGAATTATGCACAGACTCTATTATACCAGCTATCAGTCTTTCATGTTTAACCATCCCCGCAACGGACACTACCCTTGGCTTGTAGGCTGCTTGCAGATCCCACGTCACAAACATCCTCTTCACCCAGAAGCCTCTAGTTTCCTTTGGGTAGGTTATAAAAACAGAACATCTGTCATTAACAGGAGAATGTTAAATACTTTTAACCACTGACAAGGCTTCAGGAAGTTTCACAGTTTCATTATGCTCTATTTTATTACTATCATATTTACAGTTTTATTTTTTATTCTTTTTTTTTTTTTTTTTTTTTTGCTGAATTGCTGATTTTCCTTTTTCA
This sequence comes from Antrozous pallidus, assembly GCA_027563665.1. Lineage (NCBI taxonomy): Eukaryota > Metazoa > Chordata > Mammalia > Chiroptera > Vespertilionidae > Antrozous > Antrozous pallidus. The sequence goes on from CM050526.1 coordinate 44,012,132, forward strand.
ATAGAACTTAATTCTGGAGTGTGAGCAGGAACCAGTTAACTACATTCATTGTCCAACCCCCACTGGTTTGGAAGAAGACTCCGAATTCTTGGTGTATGAATCAGCTGTTCGGTGGCTCCACCTCCTCCCGGCGGCAGCAGCAGAGCCGCAGGGCGGCTCAGGGTCACACTGCGGGGGACGAGGCCTTTCGCTGAAGGAGGTACTGGTGGATGCTCTCAGCGTCTCGCTTTAGCCACGCGGCGTTCAGCAGGATATTTTCACAACACTGCTGGATGGTGCGCTCGGCTGAAGGAGCTGGGTGACTCTCGAAGAAAGCCTGGTATAAAACAACCCAGGATGTAGGATCATTTGTAAGAGGTTAGTGCCGCAGTCCTGAGAAAACACCTGCTCGTCTGTAAAGGAATCAACCTTCACTCATGGCAACTTACCACTGCCATCCCCAGGCTAAGGGAAAACAAGCAGCTTCTTGGACCTGCCTACAAGGAATTCTCCCCTAAGTATTTTATGCTTAGAACCTGATAGAAAGTTAATAGTAAAGAGACAGAACCTACAACTTTTCTTTAAAAAAAAAATATTGCTTTGACAACAGAGAGGAAGGAAGAGGGACAGAGAGACAGAAACATCAATGATGAGAGAATCATCGATCGGTTGCCTCCTGCAGGATCCAGCCCACAACCAGGCATGTGCCCTAGACCGGAACTGAACCCGGGACTCTCCAGTCCACAGGTGGACACTCTCTCCACTGAGCCAAACCAACTAGCGCCATCCTTCCTTTTTTTTTTTTTCCAAATGTATTTTTATTGATTTCAGAGAAGGGAGAGGGAGAGAGAGAGAGAGAAACATCAGTGGGAGAAAACCACTGATTGGCTGCCTCTTGCACACCCCTCCCTGGGGACCGAGACCACAGCCGGGCCTGCGCCGACTGGGAACTGAACCGGGACCTCCTGGCCACAGGCTGCCGGCCACTGAGCGCGCCGCCGGCCTTACAGCTCCCTTCGGGTCAGACCCGCCGCCCGCGGCCACTCTGGGCTCTGGGATCAGGTGTGAAACTTGATCATGTACTAGTCTATGACTGAGAAAACTAACTGCTCTAAGTCTGTCTTCTCACCTATGAGAAAATATTTACTCCAGAAGATTAAAGAGACAACGCATATAAACAGTTGTCACAGAGTACCGAAGGACTCTACATTTTGGCTGCTTCAGATAAAGATTTGTAAGGGATGATAAAACCAAGAAATTTACATTGCTGCTATACCCTAATAATTTAATACTCCATTTAATACTCACGTTTTTTACACAATAAAACTATTTCTAAGTTTATTATAATGCTTGATTCAAGATTGAATTAATTTCTAATGAAGTCTTCCTATTTTCACAGAAAACGAAACAACTCTTAAATACCAACCAGCAAAAGGATGGGGTCTTCCCATTGAACTAGTAATCACTCAGAGAGAAATCAATAACCTTATTTATACAGATGACAGTGGTCCCTCCCCCAAGTGTCCTTATCATGGTTAGATTCTTAGGGCCTGGTAAGATGCTAGTCTTCCTCTTATTACAGCACCACTATTTACACAAGAGGAACCTGGGAATTGTCCTCGACTCTCCCTGCCCCCAATATGTTCACAACACAGAGAAGCCATTCAGTAAATATTTGTTGAATTAAAGATTAACAAAATCAGGCCTCTGAATCTCTTTCATTACTTTACCTCCTCCAAGCTACTGCTTGGAGAGTTAGCTTCCCAACATCTCTTCTCCCTTTCAAGCTATTCTCTACACTGCAGTCCGGCTGACATTTAAAAACACAAACCAGATCAAGTCCTCCTTTTTTCTTTTGTTACTGATTTTAGAGAGAGAAAGGGAGAGGGAGGGAGGGAGGGAGAGAGAGAGAGAGAGAGAGAGAGAGAGAGAGAGAGAGAGAGAGAGAGAGAAACATGAATGATGAGAGAGAAATATTGGTCGGCTGCCTCCTGCACATCCTTTACTGGTGACTGAGTCTGCACTATGCCCTGACCGGGAATAAAACCTGTGACCTCTTGGTTCCTGGGTTGACCCTCAACTGCTGAGCCACACCCAGCTGGGCAAGTCACTCCTTTTTTTTCAAAACCATTCAAGGACTTTCCATTAATTTTTAAAATGTTTTCATTGACTTTGTTTTTAAAAAAATATATTTTATTGATTTTTCATAGAGAGGAAGGGAGAGGGATAGAAAGTCAGAAACATCGATGAGAGAGAAACATCTATCAGCTGCCTCTTGCACACCCCCCACTGGGGATGTGCTCGCAACCAAGGTACATGCCCTTGACCGGAATCGAACCTGGGACCTTTCAGTCTGCAGACCGATGCTCTATCCACTGAGCCAAACCGGTTTCGGCTGTTTTTATTGACTTTTAGAGAGAGAGAAAGGGAGAGGGAGATACAAACATCAATGAGAGAGAAACATCAACATTGATTGGCTGCCTCCTGCATGCCCTGGGTAGGATCAATTCTGCAACCTGGGCATGTGCCCTGTGAATTGAACCAGCGATGTCTTGGTGCATGGGTTAATGACCAACCACGGAGCCACACCCTGGGCAATTCTCAGGAAAATGTTAGTGTGGCCTACAAGGTCTCCATGGCCTGGCCTCTGCCCACCTACAGCCTTAAAGTGGCCTCTGCCTTCCCCCAAGCAATTATGTGTGTTTCTCCTTCAGAGTACTTACCTGAATTGTTTACATAATACAATATACAATACTAAATGAAGGCAGAGATCAAGTCTTTTACTGTTTTCTCAAGATCTTAAAAAATCTTAATTTTTAATAATGGCTCACAGAATGAACCAAACATTATCTTCCAAATCCATACCAGATAACCCCCTTGCCTTCAAGTGTTGAAGGTGAAAGCGACACTTAAAATACTTCACAATTAACAGCAATGGAAGGCTTAAAGGTAACATTTTCCTAATCAGTGTAAATTTCTCCCGGAAAAGCCAAACTTTATTACTACACTGATTACCAACATTTTAAAGGCTAAGAGAGGAGTTCCTACATGGTCACCTACATAGGTTATTAGAAAGGAAAAAGCTGCCTTAGCCAGTTTGGCTCAGTGGATAGAATGTCCCGAGTTCGATTCTGGTCAAGGGCACATGCCCCAGTTGTGAGCTCAATCCCCAGAAGGCGTGTGCAGGAGGTTGCCCACCAATGATTCTCTCTCCTCTCCTCATTGATGTTTCTCTCTCTCTCTTCCTTTCTGAAATCAGTAAAAAATTATTTTTAAGCCGAGACCGGTTTGGCTCAGTGGATAGAGCATTGGACTGCGGACTGAAGGGTCCCGGGTTTGATTCCAGCAAGGGCATGTACCGTGGCTGCGGGCATATCCCCAGTAGGGGGCGTGCAAGAGGCAGCTGATCGATGTCTCTCTCATCGATGTTTCTGACTTTCTATCTCTCCCTTCCGCTCTGTAAAAAATCAATAAAATATATTTAAAAAAATTATTTTTAAAAGGGAAAAAGCTAACATGACCGACCTACTCTGTCCCCGCCCTCTATGATACTTAATCTAAATAATAATCTTATCATCACCCCATTTTACAGACGAAAAGACAGGATCATAGGGGTTAAAAACTTGCTTGAAGTTGAATAGCAGACACAGAGCAGAGCAGAGTTTTATACCCAGGTCAACGGCCTCCGAGGTCCATATTCTTTCAAACATATTTCAACTCTCTCAAAGTTGATTCCAACCCCAAATTCTTCAGGCATTAAAGAATCAACTTAAGCTGTCTTTCTCTAAGCAATAAAAGGAGATACTAACATATATTACCCCTACATGTGATGATTATGGTTTGGTTAGTGTTTTTATTTTCAAGGTTGAAAAGTGAAAAGTTAACAGTATTTTCCTTACCTTAACCTCTCCAGCCATTTTATCAACTGCAAATCCCTCAACTGACAGCTGAAAAACACACACACAATGGTTTAAATAAGTAAGTGCAACTAAAAGAGGCTTGGGACCAACTTCATCCACCCTAAAAACAAACTGTTCTATTCTTTCCCTACTTCAGTTTATTCTAGAGGGTGCAGGATGGGTGATGGAGATGCCCTTTAATAAGACTAATAATAATAACTAAGGAAACTCTTAGAGCAAAGACCATAATCTATGGGTCTACTGAATCATCAATGTCTTTCAATAACATCCATAATAAGCAAGCTACTCAAAATAAATATCTTCACATACCTTTATTAGTCTGGATATTAAGAATCCTCCCTGGTATCGATTATAAAGTTCTTCCCAGTTGTCTTTTATAAATTTCCAAGCAGCCTTCCTTCCATGTTTGCTGCCTCCAGCCACTCCACCAATTACTGATACAGTATCCTGTGGACGTACCTCTTCCTAAAAATAGAAAGAGAACTAAAAGTCTACTGTACCCTAAGCATCTTCTAGTACCAAAAAGAGCAAATGTTGAGGAACCCAAGTAATTGCTTGAAGATAATGTTCCCTGTTTTAGCAATCACTGGCACCTGAAGCTTCCAACAAAGAGGACATTTAACCTAAAGATCAGCCAAACTGATAAGGCATTGAGACAGGTACAAAGGGGCTGCTCAAGAAATACTTGCTAGGGCTTCTACAGGGTCAAAAAGCAGAGACAGAAAGGCAGCTTTCCAGTGTATTTCCTCTCCCAACTATTTTGATTCTCATCATTAGAGGGAGATTCAGAGGTCAGCAACAAATTCATTCCAGTTCTATGCTTTACCCTAGGTTAAGGCAAAATCAAGAAGACACTGGATCAAAGGCACTTACTACAGATCGGTGGGTAACAATTTCCTCTAAAAGCAGTTTTCATTGTAACTTACTGAAAGTGCAAACGTGAGGACTTTTTGGATCAATTCAGGTGAAAGAGTAGCCCCAAGGACTCTTTCAATTCGGTTTTTCTCTTCCTGCATATCTGCTTGCTTGTGAAGCTATAATGAAAAATAAAGATAGAGATAGTTAAATCTCCCCTGGGAGTTATGCATATGCTTATATGAGCTTCTTCCCCAATATGGTGCAACTTTTGCTCTAGATTCTCACTGGCTAAGATTGTAGGGCATAACATTAACAAAAGAATAGTTAAGACGTTTGACACTAAATTTCTCATGCCATTTTTTTAAGTCACTATATATAAGTGCTCACCATATGAATGGCTTCTCCTCAGTTATGAGCAGTTTACATCAACACCTAAGGGGTAAACCCTTCATGGCCAAATTATTTACACCATAGATGTCTGACTAATGTTCTATGTTATATGAACAAACTAGTCACTACTAATACCACTGATAATTATCAATTTAATTTAGAACAGTAAAAAATATATAAGATGCATTATTGAAAATAACTTTTTAAGAATGTTTGATGATGTAAACATGTTCTTGATACATTAAGTGGAAAAAGGAGAGAGACAAGGCAAAATTATTCTTAATTTTAAGAAGTTTAATGTGAAGGGGAAAAAACCCTGAAAACCAATCAAAATGTTAACATCAATTAATAATGGTTTCTAATCAGTGAGATTCTGTGTCATTACATTTTTAAACTGCAAGAAGCAGCACATATTGAATGCAGAGTATTAACAAAATAGAGAAGTATAAAGAAAAAAAATCAAAATACTACTATACATACATTACCAAATCAGGAATAAGATCATATTACACCTGCTATTTTTGTGATCTGGTATTTTAAAACTATAGTAAGTCTTATTTTTATTTTTCTAGTTTCTGTTCATAGTTAATATACAAAATCTTCTTCCATAATCAGAAACAATAATATTATATACTTTTAAAAATTAGGACTACAAAGGTATATGAGATACTTCTTGAAGACAACTTAATTTATAGACTCTCTTGACCGTTTCCCCCTAAAGATTTAAGACTGACCAGTGTCTGCAGACCCCATCACAGCTCCCAGCTTCCTCTTCCTTTCCTTGGGGCTCTTTTGGGCGGCAGTGGTAAAATAGATAGGAGGTCAGGTGATCTGGGTTCTAGTCCCAGTTTGCCTCTAACTAGCTGTGTGATCTTGACTAAGTCCTTAACCTCTCCAGGTCTCAGTTTCCCCATCTGTAAAACGAGCGGGGTGGACAGATGATTTCTAAGGTCCCTTTCAGCTCTAGTACTCAACGTCTGAACTTGGGCTTTTAGGAAGCATTTTCCCCCCAAGGAGAACCTTTTACACTACTCCACTAGATGGCACCATAACACCCCATTTCAAATATACTTTGAATTAAAGTTATTTTTATCTTGCTTTACTATTCTTAAGTTGCCAACAAAAAACAATCCTCGTCATCTCTCATCACTTGTTTTTGTTATTTTTAAAAGAACTTTGCCTCTGAGCCCTGGCTAGTAGCTCAGCTGGTTGGAGCATCCCAATAAGCCAAGTCCACGGGCCTGATCCCCAGCCAGGGCACTAACACAAAACAACCGATGAATGCGTGAATAAGTATAACAACAAATCAATGTGTTTTTCCCTCTCTCCCTTTCTCTCTCTAAAATCAACAAATTAAAAATAACCCGAATTCTATCTTTTATATGAGAGCTATTTCATAGTAAAACTGAATTATTGAGTACCCTTGTATTAAACAGATGCAAATTTTTGTTAAATATATATACTAGTATAAATTCTTAAAAGTATGTCATGACATGAAAATGTCAAGGTATTTGTCATGAAAATTTTTAGAACCCCTATTTTGTCTCATACTCTTTATGGCATAGATAAAACCCACAAATATCTCATTTTATATGCAAAGAAATATGTGATTTATAGTGTATAGGTTCACAGATTATTAAGAATGAGAAGGGACCTTAATGTCATCTAGCTGAAAGGTAAACCCAAAGTACAGCTGTATATTATTAGGGAGGAAACCCTTGCACTAGATGGACAGTTAAAGGAGTGCATTTTGAGATGGAGTTTCTTAAACAAATCAAAACATCCTAATCATGTAAATAGCATTTGCTTAAAACTAAAATACTGGAAATTAGATTTGCAATTCTGATCCATCTGGGATCAGTAAATATTCTTAACATATTATAGGTGGAAGTATTAAAGCACATCACACTCCTACCCTGTTCATCCCTCTAAGTATGGATCTTTCAATGCATGAGTGTTATAACTCTGATAGATAATTTGAGTATTTAGCACATTATGCACATTTTACTTGATGGTAATAAGAAGACTCACCTCCCTCATCTCTAATGCAACCAATATAATCAAGTTATTTCTTAGATAAATGCATGGACAGGGACTAGAGATATCACCTGTTCCACAGTATTAGGACTTCCAAACTGGTCATTGCCGTTATAAGGACATGGAAAGTTTTGCCTATATTTTTTCTAAAGCCAGAGTTTACTTATATGCTAACCACCCTGGAGAAATCACAGAGGCTATGCGTCAGGTGACTTCATTTCCTGTCCATTCATAAGAGGCACTGGCATAATTCAAACCCTTCAGATATCTGATCAATCATCTATCCCTTTTCTAAGCATAGAAACAAACCTTTTGCTTTAAATGAGCAGAACCCCAAGTAAGTTTACATTGAAGGGGAAAATTTTAAGAACCCAACTTATTAATCAAAGTAAATGAACATTTTAATCTTAAGATTTCAGATACATAAACGGGTGAGTAAAAAAAGAAGTAAAAAATGTTTAATTTTTGTGTCATATTAGTAGTATATATGAACAGACATTATATATTTACTAGAGGCCCAGTGCGTGACTTTCATGCACTGGAGGTGGGGAGGGGTCCCTCAGCCCAGCCTTCACCCTTTGGCAGTCTGGGAGTCCTCAGGGAATGTGGGCCTAACCTGGCAGTAGGACCCTTAGTGTTGCTGTGGAAGTGGGAGAGGCACCCACCACCACCATTGTGCTCACCAGCCATCAGCCTGGCCTCTACGTTGATTGTCTGCCCCTGGTGATCAGTATGCATCATAGCAACCAGTCGTTCTGCCATTCGGTCGATTTGCATATTACCCTTTTATTATATAGGATCCCAGAGTTTCTTAACATTTGGTGTCTGCAATTACGCACACCTGTATATATTTCTTTTGCCAGGACTTTTTTTTTTTTAAACCACATAAAGCTCATACTATCGGTATCAATCCAAGTTCAAAAGCAGAAAATGGGAGCCCTTTCCAAATCTACTCACCTTTATCATAATGTCTAAGGTAGTGCCATCACCATGCTTCAAAACAGTCAGATAGACCTACCAGAGAATATAGGAACAAAAAAGAAGGCATCTAATTAAACACATCTTCCAAATATTCTAAAGCAAAGACAGAAAGCAAGTAAAAAAAATTGTAAACAGCCATGTGTTGATGTTGCACACAAACATCATGTGGCAAGGCGCTGAGCCACATGAACTAGATGGCATGTAGTAAGGAAGCAGAGCACAACAGCCCTCTCAGGGGAATGTGCTTTGATAATCACCTTTCAGCATCACAGTGAGACGCTGACTACAAATCACTTATATAGAACATATTAAAACAGGGTCAGACATGATTTGCAAGTCAGTACTTAGGTCATTTTTAGTTACTATTAAATATGTCCCACACTACAAGAATGATGCAGTCACCCATAAATTAAGGTCATTCATTATGAAAACCTACAGGACTCCTCAGATCGGCGGAGAGAGTTTGTTTCCCTTCCACATGGTCCTTAAACCGACGACGAGCTTCTTCTAACGTTGCCTTATGTCCTGCTTTTCCTAGTTTGCCCAGGACCAAGCCCCTCAGGAGTGCATCTAGATGACCTGATGGAGAAGTGAGAGGCACAGAACTACTTTAAAAGCCTATTTATACAAATATGCCACCTAGATGTCTTATAATTGTATTATATCATATCTACAGTCTTGAATAACAGAATCAATAACCTTAGTACTTAAAAGAACACTTGGTTTAAACTGATCAAATCATATGAGTGAAATGAAATGCTAAACAGATCAGACAAGCAAATAATTGCTAACTTTGTCTATATTCACAAATGCCAACTATCTGAATTTATTAAATGTTCACGCCATCTAGGTAATTACACGGCTAAAGGTTATGTGTGAAAGAGCAGGCTTACACCATGCAATTTAACCCAAGACTCAGAGAAAGGCCACACACAGTACTAGTATACTGTATATAAGAAATTAAACATTTAGAATTTAAAAATAAAATCTGACAGATTTATTACTCCAAAGGTATGCAAATGACCAATAAGCACATAAAAGATGCTCAACATTATTGATCATTAGGTAAATGCAAACCAAAACCACAACGAGGTACCACTTCACACCCAATAGGATGGCTAGAATAAAAAAAAACAAATAATAACAAATGTTGACAAGGACATGGAGAAATTAGAATCCTCATACATTGCTGGTGGGAATGTAAAATGGTGTGGCCACTCTGGAAAACAGTCTTGAAATTACTCGAAAGATTAAACATAGAATTACTATATGACCCAGTAATCCCACTCTTAAGTATATACCTAAGAGAAATGAAAGCTATGCCTACACAAAAACTTGCATACAAATGTTCATAGCAGCAGTCATAATAGTAAAAAAGTGGAAATAATCCAAATACCTATCAACTGATGAAAACAAAATATGGCACTGTATATCCATATAATGGAATATTATTTCAATTATAAAAAGGAATTAAGTGATATGTGAAGCATGGATGAACCTTGAAAACATGCCAAGTGAAAAAAGCTAGACACAAAAGGCCTCAAATGGTATGAGTTCATTTATGTAAAATGTCCGAAGAGGCAAATCCATGAAATAGAGAGCACATTAGTGGTTGCCTGAGACTGGGGTTGCCAGAGACTGGGAAATGACAGCCAGTTGGTATGGGGTTTCTTAGGAGGTTAAAGAAATTGCTCTGGAATTAGATGATAGTAATGGTTGTGCAACCTTGTGAACATAATAAAAACCATTGAGTTGTAATCTTTGAAGGGTGCATTTTGTGGTATATTGGTTATATTTTTTTTAAAAAATTAATACAAGCCCAAACCGGTTTGGCTCAGTGGATAGAGCGTCGGCCTGTGGACTGAAAGGTCCCGGGTTCGATTCCGGTCAGGGGCATGGACCTTGGCTGCAGGCACATTCCCGCCATGGTCAGGACGTGTGCAGGAGGCAGCCAATAGATGTGTATCTCGCACATCAATGTTTCTCTCCTTCCCTTCTACTCTCTTAAAAACAAACAAACAAACAAAACAGAAAACAATGGAAAAAATATCCTCAGGTAAAGATTAACACATACACGCCCTGACCGGTTTGGCTCAGTGGATAGACTGTCGGCCTGTGGACTCAGGGGTGCTGGGTTCGATTCTGTCAGGGGCATGTACCTTGGTTGCGGGCTCATACCCAGTAGGGGGTGTGAAGGAGGCACTAATTGATGTTTCTCTCTCATTGATGTTTCTAACTCTCCCTCCCTCTCCCTTCCTCTCTATAAAAAATCAGGAAAATATATTTTTACAAAAAGATTAACACACACACAAAAAGAAAACTGGCACCTGTGTCTTTACAAGTTATACATAAGGTATTTATGATAATAATAAAGAAAATAATCCAAAACTCCCTATAGCTTTTTTTCTTGACTATACATAGGCTTTTGGAACTCATAAGAGACTCTTTTATTTCCATCATTTGCTTATGCACAAATCATATTTAGCAATAAATACATATAATATAACCACCACTGTTTTTGTGTTAGTGACCCATGTAACTTCACAACTAGGCTTCAAAGACCCAAGTCTTAATTTCTGGCTAGCTGAATATATAATAACATCTAGTAGATACCAAGATGAGGCTACTGCCATTGTTAACCACCAATAAGTAAAAAACCAGTTTCTGATCAATTCTCTCTCCAGTCAGTACATCCATTACCTTCTCCAGGTTTGGGGTCCCAGCCCAGTCTCTCCCCTATAGGTGAAAAGACATCTTTCACAAACTCCTGGATTTCCTCATAGAAGTCTGTGTGGGACAAGAGAGTTGAGAGAATCCCCAGGTTACAGCTCAGGTCGCTCCACACAGTATAATTGGGCTCATTCACAAAAGCCTCCATGACTTTTAGAACCTCTACAGTGCTAATGATTCCAGCTCGAGCCTGGGACGGGAAAAAACATAAATTAATCTAGTCTTCTAACAAAAACACAACAAAAACACAAGCATGCATTTTTGGCATTATCCACTGCTAGTTAGTCATCTCTTTGCTTTAAAGGAAATGAGACTACATCAACTCAGAACACTAGACTTTTATTAAATAAAAATCCTGACAACATTCCTTATTTATTTTTTTACTTATTTATAAAAGAGCCACTTTAAAACATGCTAAAATTCTACCAATTTGGAATGAAAAAATAAAGACAGAAAACAGTTAACTTCCTATTTCTATTCTATTTCAGGGGTCTTGGCTTTGTTTTTCTTTTGAAAATTTTCATACATTTAGAAAAGTTACAAAAATAGTTGGGGCTTTGGTTTTTGACAGAGGCTCTTTCAAAACTGGACCTGCAAACTGTGTCAACTTTAGCTTGTCCTTTACTTATTTCTAAAAGAACACATACTGGAAGGCACTACAAATTCAGAGTCCTTTCAGAATTAGCTAAGAGAGTTAGGAAAAAGAACTTCTGTTACACAGCCAACTGCACAAACACACCAATCTCCTGGGACAGGTCTCTCTCAGCAATGAGATCAGCAGATGTGAGGTTTTGTGCATCAATGCTAATCTGTGTTTATACAAAAGGAGGAATCCAAAACCAGTTACTGCAGAGGGGAGGGAAAACTTCAAGTCCAACTTAAAGGAACACTAGGATGAATCTGACAATTTTATCACAAAGACATCTAGAAATTATCTAACCTATGTTGGAGTCATAAAAATAGCACTACTAATTGCTGCTTTAAATCTTTTCTGGAACAAAGCCAAATATAATTCTAAAGCTAATGGACTATTATAGAGTTGCTAAAAAATTCTAAACTTTCCCAGCAAAGTACAACCACTACTTTAGAAAAATAGAAATTAAGTATTTTTACTTAAGTATTTTTTAAATCACATTAGTAGGGAAATTTCTTCAAGGCTCTTACCTATTTCTATTGAAAAGAATTTTCTATGTTACAAAGGCTAGTTTAAGTACAGTTGTAAAAAGGTGACTTAGGAATAGTGAAATGAGATTTGTTTCTGGTAAATTATATAGGTTCAATTTTGTCATGTTAGTTAATAATTAGTCATTTGCTCTAATCCCAAAGGCATTCAACCTTCAAGAAGAACTGTATTCTTCTAATTATGTTTCAGTTAGACTCTCCAGGAAAAACAAAATCCTTTAATCAACAAAACCCATCAAACTACGTGAGAAAGGCTCACCAAGGAGAAGAGGTCATTCTGTAATCCCAGTCTATCCACAGGGGGCAGAGAAAGGTCACGAATGCCTGGTAATAAACTTTCCAGCATGGCCGAGCTGTACTGGGTCCGATAAAACCCAACTGTTCCCAGGTTTAACTGAAAAGGTAACCAGTAGATATTATTAAATAGTTGCATTTATTTCTTTATTTTTAAAAAAATATATTTTATTGATTTTTCACAGAGAGGAAGGAAGAGGGATAGAAAATCAGAAACATCGATGATGTTGGGGATGTGCCCGCAGCCACGGTACATGCCCTTGACCGGAATCGAACCTGGGACCATTCAGTCCGCAGGCTGACGCTCTATCCACTGAGCCAAACCAGTTTCGGCTGCATTTATTTTTTAAGTCAATCTTTTGTAGGTATGAAAGAGTTCTGGCTTTAGTATATCTGGATGAAAACAATAAAAATCATATATGCCAACAGACAGGGATTAAAATGAAACAACACAAAGACAGAAACCAGTGGTCAGAGATGAATACAAGGCAGAAGAAAACAAACCTGACACGGCAGAGGCCAAAGTGAGGGAAAGGAGGAAGAACGTGAAGAAACGATATGGGTGAGTTTCTATTTCTAAACTTAGTAAATATTTTAAGGTTATAGAAAAAATTTACTATATGTAAAAATACTTGGGACAGTGGAATCTCTAAGGAAGACTAATAAGCCTTTACAAACATTAATCTATTGAGCCGAGAGCCTCAAGAGAGTAACAAATGTCAGGTCCTAGATTTTCCAGAATTACATGAACTTAAAAAACAGGTCATATGACATGTGAAATGAGGTTATCTATCACTATCATTCTCTATAGGCTATTTGTCAACAATAAAAAAAATTTGATAGTATTGCACACAAAATTTTAATGGTAAAATAATAGTTTAAGATACTTACTATTTATGTAGAAATAGTAAAAAATCACCTCAGAATTCTAATAAAACTATTGATTACCTTATCTTTTACATCTTTATTTACCTAATTACAATCACAGTGTGCATAACTTTTTTCTCATTTATAATAAAATGCTCATATAATTTCAAATGGAAATATAGTTTTCTAATGAGTATAAAAATTAAAACAGAGGGAGAAATGACACTTTTCAGAAAGCACAAAAGTCCAGCCAATGTATATCACTTATTAGGAAGCTACAATTCGGAGAAAAGTTTGTAGTAGATACCTACATTATGAAAAGTATAGAACAATGAAAAACAATATTTACCAACTGTTATTTTTATGAAATGGTTTTAAAACACCAGTTAAAGGAATTTCATGTCTCAGACACAAACTGATTATTATACATCTGATCTCACTTGATTATAGTTGTACACATACGATGACAACACATCATTGACGTTAACATGTCATTACAATGACAGGACAGTTTGAAGTTGCGAGACTACAAATGTTTTGATTAGTGTGACTTTATACATAGTCTACTATTTTTTCCCTTCTTTAATGCTATCCCTTTGTATCTGCTTTTCTACCACTCTCTGCCATAAAGGTAAATATCTAGACAATATTATTTGAAAACTGGCCCTACATTTCACATAGGAAAGTTTAGAAATGGTTTTTTTTCTTTGCAAGCCCTAGTCTAATATGAAGCAGTAGAATTTAGAACCAGCCACAAAATACATAAAGGAAGTTAGAGACAGAAATAAATTTAGATAAGATGAAAATGATCATGCATTTCTGGACTCACCTTTACCCACTGGTCTGGTTTAACATCCTTCAAAACCACACTCATCTCTGGCTTGTCCATGAGAATTCTCAGTCTGGCCTGGCTCGGGTCTTCGCCAGTAGAGACTGTGATAGGAACCATCCACTGGGGGCAGGCTTCCCCTTAAGCAAGAGAACAAACAGGAAACTTGAAAAATAATTTCTCATCGTAAAAAAAGAAGGTGGGGTAGAGACAGAGTACTAGTATACTATGCACAGACTTGGGCCTAACTATTAAGCCAATAGCTCATTTTTAATGGCACGAAACTCTTTCAGGTGACCTGATTAATATTGGTGCAAAGGAAAAGAGAATTTATTAACAAAATCACGAAAGTCTAAAAAACCCCAAACATAACAGTTTACTCTCTTGCAGGATCACAAATACAGTGATTTTAAGCGTATTTTAATAGATACTTCTCTTTTTTAGAGAGAGAGAGAAAGGGAGAGAGGTAGAAATACTGATGAGAGAGAACAGCAGCTGGCTGCCTACTGCATTCCCCTCACCAGGGATGGGGCCTGCAGCTCAGGCGTGTGCCCTGACCAGGAAAAGCAGCGGTAACCGCTGCTCCAGGGGTCGGTGCTCAACACCTGAGCCCCACTGGCTGGGCGCCAGCAGAGTGATTAAAAAAAGTCTTTACTGATTTTTACAGAGAGAAGAAGGGAGGGGGAGAGAGAGACATCAGTGAGAGTGAAACATTACCGATGGGTTGCCTCCTGCACACACTCACACTAGGGCTCCAACCCTAACCGTGACTCGAACCAGTGACCTCTTGGTTCCTGGGCCAGTCGCTTAAGTACTGAGCAACACTGGCCAGGCCAAATACAGCGATTTTAATTTAATTGTTGTATTCCCTTAACAGAGCAATAAAGACATCAATGACTTTTACTGTCTTAAAGAAATTTCAAGTATGTGAAAGCCCTCAGATAGCATTTAAAAACCAATACTAAGGTAACAGTCTTTAACAGCACCCTACATACTACTGAAACACGAGAGGATTGGTTTTTATCTTTCTGACAGACAGGACACACCTGGGAACTACTGGATTCCAAAATGCACAAGTCATATTTAAAAGCCAAAGCTTTTGTGAGACATACACATACTGTTAGGGATCAGATAACAAAATTAATTTTGTATTAAGATGTCAAACAAAGGAGAGTCACGTCCAATAGTACATCAAAGGAACATTTTAATAAGTTATATACCTTTATGCTATCAGGCTAAACCACAAATTAAAATTTCCTGTCAACACTGGGATATTTCAGGTTTATGTAGAGTATTAGATAAACCTGTAAAACCTGTCAGTCCTACAATGCAGATTACAGGTGTGAGGCAGAAAATGGCAACTGTGACACTTAAAGATTTATATGGATAATACATGTGTCCTCTGACTTTCAAACATATTTATTAAAAGAGTAATTTTAAATGCTAAAGAAGGTTAAGGGTAGAAGGCTGTATCTTTTAACCTTAGTAGAGTGCATATTTTGGTGGATTGAAGATGAAAAGGCATTGGTGATTCTGATATACACCTTCCCCTGTTGAGACCTGCTATTCTAAAAGATGGTTAAAATGTATAGAAAACTTTATTTTTTTTAATTTTTCAATTAATCTTTAATTTCCTGGATAAAAGAATCTAATGACATGTAGATATATTTTTTTAAAAAATCAGAGATGAGTGGTAAGAGTATAAATTCATGGAATCCAATTATTTTGTTTGACTTCCTACTCTTTTAAAAATTATTTTTAAATATTTTTTCATTGATTTCAGAAAGGAAGGAAAAGGGGAGATAGAAACAACAATGATAAGAGAGAATCACTGATCGGCTGCTTCCTGCATGCCCCTGTCTGGGGATCGAGTCTGCAGCCCAGGCACGTGCCCTGACTGGGGACCAACCTGTGACCTCCTGGTTCACAGGTCACTGCTCAGCCACTGAGCCGCGCCAGCCGGGCGGAATGCCTACTCTGACTCATTAGAGGATTAACCAAAGTGACCTTGGACAATTCAACTAACCTACCTATGCTTCAGCTCCCTCATTTGTAAAATGGAAATAATTTTACTTACCCAATAGGATTGCTGAGAGTATAAAATAAGGGTCAATTATAGAGCTAGCACTATAATATATCTAAACAGTGATTGGGCTTTATTATTTACTTACTTATGCCCAGGAATTTAAAAAAATAATTAGCCACCCACACAAACGTGTATTAAGTCTTCTTTTAAGGGATTAAGACTAAAGGCATCACTGCTTGGGTGTTCCTATGCTTCTTCATACACAGAGACATGGACTATTAAAAAAATCTAAGAATATAACACTATATATACTTCGTAAATCCCCTCTCTTAATTTTTAAAAATTGATTTGGAAGAGAGAGAGGAAGTGGTGGGGGGCGGGGGACCAGAGAGAGAGAGAGAAAGAGGGAGAGAGAGACCTCGATAAGTTGTTCCACTTATTTATACATTCATTGGTTGATTCTTGTATGTGACCTGACCAGGGGTCAAATCCACAATCTCAGCGTATCAGGATGATGCTCCAACCAACTGACCTACCCAGCCACAGCATGAATCTCCTTTCCTGATTTTCTGGATTTCATTTTTATTCTATTACCACTTTCTTGTTTTTATTTAATTCTATTAAAATGTTTTAAAAATGGATAATTATTTCCTACCAGTTGGAACACTGGTATGGTATCCAAAGTCATTGATCAACTGCTACTTATAGCCATTTGCTTACCAGCATATGGTCCACTGGCACAGAATTTCCTTTGGGACAACTTCAGTAATCGGTCATTTTCTACCTAAAGAAACAAAACAAAGGCTATAGTAGTATAAAATTATTTTCTTTTTTGGAGGAGGCAACATTTCTGTGACAAAAGTACAGGCAGTCCTTGGGTTATGTCGGACAACTTACGTTGTTTCGTGGTTACGTCACCATCTCCCATTTACAGTATTTATATATAAAAAAAATTCCGTCATTTCGACGTATGTACATATGCACTTTATGTTTTTTATTATTTATTTACCACAAGTAAAGGTAAGATTATTATCTTTCTTTTAAATTTTTTTTACTGTTTCACTTCATTACTGCTGTATGCACTCCAAGTGAGTCCCACTTACGGCGAAAACCGAGTTAGGCTGTGCCGTAAGAACAGATCTCTGACGTAACCCAAGGACTGCCTGTAGAAGGTAAAACCAGTATAATCAAATGTCATGTAAGTACACAAAAAATGCAATGATGATGAAGATGATGATGCTATAGGATAGTAAAAGGTCACTATTTCTTATTTAGGCTTCAAAATAACAATCTAAATAATAAAGAGCTAGTATGCAAACGGCTGTGATGCCCTGACCATAAGACCAGTCAGCAGGAGGCTGCGTGTGCGGCAGGTGCGGCTGGGTGGGGACTTGAAGTGTCAGAGACTTGTATGAGACTCATGTCCCCTCTCCTGGCACTGGGCCCAGGAACGTGAGGCTTGCGGTGCCAGCCCCGGGGAAATGAGGCTCACAACTCAGCCCTCGGTGCCGGGCCCAGGCCTGAGGCTCACAACTCAGCCCTCGGTGCCGGGCCCAGACGTGAGGCTCACAACTCCCCCGGGCCCGGGCCCAGACGTGAGGCTCACAACTCCCCCCGGCCCGGGCCCAGACGTGAGGCTCACAACTCCCCCCGGCCCGGGCCCAGACGTGAGGCTCACAACTCCCCCCGGCCCGGGCCCAGACGTGAGGCTCACAACTCCCCCCGGCCCGGGCCCAGACGTGAGGCTCACAACTCCCCCCGGGCCCAGACCTGAGGCTCACAACTCCCCCGGCCCGGGCCCAGACGTGAGGCTCACAACTCCCCCCGGCCCGGGCCCAGACGTGAGGCTCACAACTCCCCCCGGCCCGGGCCCAGACGTGAGGCTCACAACTCCCCCCGGCCCGGGCCCAGACGTGAGGCTCACACCTCCCCCGGGCCCGGGCCCAGACGTGAGGCTCACAACTCCCCCCGGCCCGGGCCCAGACGTGAGGCTCACAACTCCCCCCGGCCCGGGCCCAGACGTGAGGCTCTCGGAGGCTTGCATCTCCGCTCCCAGGCCCAGGGACAAGAGGCTCAAAGAGGTCTACCTCTTTGGGGTTATGGATTAAGGGGCCTCCACACTGTGACAGAGCACAGGCCAGGCTAGGGGAACCTCTCCCCAAGTGCATGAATTTCGTGCACCGGGCCATTAGTAGTCCAAAAAAAAAGAGCAGGTTCTATGTAATATGGTTCCTCAGAAGAGATATGTACCCAGATAAGAACTTTAAAGGATTAAAGTTCTCAAAAGGACACATAACAATAAGTAATACTACAAAAAGTTATTTTAGATTAGCATGTGAACTCAATGTTCAGAATTCAAACTTTTAGAATGACTGATAAGCATAAAAGAAACACACACCTTGTTTTTAAAGGATAAGCTTTGCAATGAAACAAAAAAGTATGGGGAAAGCCAGAAGCAACAAAGGCAAGTACATGATTTTTAGAGAGAGGAAGAAATCCAAAATGTTTTTGTTACAGAGCTCTCCTATTTCCCACTAAATATGACTGATGTATTCACTAAACTGCCTTTTTAAATGCTTACAAAGTCAATCTGAGAGGTCCTCCAACGTGTGTACGTTTTATTATAAAACTAGAGGCCTGGTACACAACATTCATGCACTGTGTGTGTCTGTGTGTGTATGTGTCCCTCACCCCAGCCTGCAACCTCTTGTGGGCCGGGACCCCTTGGGGGATGTCTGACTGCTGGTGTAGGCCACTCCTCTGTGGAAGCACCGCTCAGCCAGAAGCCAGACTCAGCTCCTTATCACTGCCTTGGAGGCAGGAGAGGCTCCTGCCACAGCCGCTGCGCTCGCCAACCCAGCTCTGGCTTAGTGACACTCCCCCTGTGGGAGTGCACTGACCACCATGGGATAGCTCCTGTGCTGAGCATCTACCTCCTGGTGGTCAGTGCACATCATAGCAACTGGTCGTTCTACCATTCGGTCTACTTTCATATTAGGGTTTTATTATATAGGATACAATCATGTTTAAGGTTAAGATGTGCTTTTGGAAGGTTATCTTACACTGTAATGTACCATGTAAATTTGGGTGCATTTTGAGGGCTGGTTTAAATGTCACCTAGAATTCTTAAAGTACATAAAAATAAATTTGAAACCATTGACTGAATTTCACTTAATATTAGACAAATTGAGGGACTTTTTATTAAGTTTACCTGTTCTGCTTCCACATAAATCAGGGGGAATCCCATTTGTTTGGTCCAGGTATTCATCACCGCTGCTATAGGTTTACCACTAGCACCTTCTAAACATTCCCAAAGGTCCTCTAGGAGATAACACAAACAATGAAAATGTAAATTTTTACATTTTTATTTTCCTAAAAAATCGCAGAAGTTTTGACAATGCATTGCTGACCAACTCTTTGATTCTTTCATGTTCAGGAAACAAACAGCAGGTCAAATTAACATCTTCCTTGCCTTCTCATTAAGTTAACTCTATTACAAAAATTGGTCTTATATTCTAAGATGTTCCTAACTTTTCCAATTTATTAAAAATTACAAATTATAATAAACCAAAGACAAACAGGTGAGTTCAAACAAGAATAAATAGAAACAAACAAATAGAAACACATTTAAGATCACAAGTAAATAATCATTCACAAACATAAAACCATTATATTCACTCAATAAAGCTGATGTGGTGGTAGACTGAGCAAAATAGTAATGCCATGTGACACATACTGTAATGGCGGCGGTATGAACAGAGAAAAAGCTCTTAAAGGAAAATCCAAAGAAAAGAAAGGCTTCACAAGAGTTGACTTTTGGCCTGCATCCTGAAAAGGAGTTGCTCATTAGACAGATTATGAACCACTAGCTCATTCCAATTAGGCAGAATAAATGGCCTATGTAAAAGATGAAAGCATAAGACAAGACAGAAAATAACAAAAAATAGCTATATGTTCAATTAGCTGAAAATAGAGGCCACATGAGTGGGAATAACGGGCAATGAGGCTGTAAAAGTAGGTAGGGCCAAATTGCTAAAGACTATGATTTACAAAGAAGTACTGACTATCGTGAAGGGAATGTGGCATACCCATTATTTTATTTTTAAAATCTTTATTGTTGAAAGTATTACAAATGTCCCTTTTCTCCATAGACCCCCTCCACATTCCCAGTATTTTTAATCAGTAGGGTGATGCAATCAGATATTCACTTCAGAAAGATAATGCTAGCTAGCCTCAGAGAGAGATGAAACTAAAGAGAGTGGGGCAAGGCAAGTAGTGAGTTAATAGGAAACTGCAAAATGCAATAGGTCACGAGAAGGCATGAATTAAGGAAGTGCAGTGAGAGAAAGAAGGCATTGGAACTTCTGCGAGAGGATAAACAGCATGGACGGTAATGGCAATGTATTTAACTGCCAATTGTCTTTCATAAACCACAAAACAAACCAAAAAAAGGTATATGGTGGGCCTTGCTATTCATATGTGGCTTATGAACTAGTAGCACTGGCTTCACCTGGGAGCCTGTTAGAAAAGCAGACTCTCAGACCTTACCCCAGACGTACTGAATTATAAACATTCTAATAGATCCCAGGTGATTATGTGTCCATTACAATTTAAGAAGCACAAAGTACTTTCCTCATGTATTACATACAGGCATATCTTGGAGATACTGCAGGTTCTGTTCCAGACCACCACAATAAAGCAAATTATCTCAACAAAGTGAGTCAAACAAATTTTTTGGTTTCCCAGTGCATATAATAGTTATGCTTATATTATAGTATAATCTATTAAGTGATAAATAGTATTATGTCTAAAAATGTACATATCTTAGTCAAAAAATATTATATTGCTAAAAAATACTAACCATCGTCTGAGCCTGTTTGAAAAATGGCACTGACAGACTTGCTCAAGGCAGGGTTGCCATAAACCTTCAATTTGTAAAAAACACAATATCTGCGAAGTACAATAAAAACAAGGTATGCCTGTATACGCATGCCAAAGACTCATAAAACTTGCAAGAGTAGATTTTTCTGTAGCCCTTCTTTAAGGAACAGAATGCCTCTATTTTACAAACTCTAATGGAAATTTATGGGGCTGGGAGTGGGGTGTGAAGGTTACATCATGTCCTGAACAAAGGAGAGATTGTATTTTTAAATTGCAGGTTACAAACCTAAGGAACACCCTTATAGCCAGGACTCTGAACTTTTGTTATTCTATTAAACTCTAATGACATTACATAAATCTTTTTTTTTTAACTGTTTCTGTTCACTAAAGAACTGTGACTCTGGCTCTTTTGCATATCCAATCAATTCTTAAGCCTTTATTCGTCCTTTTGACTCTGATAGCAAATAAACTATAGACCATCATATGCAAAAATTTAAGATTTTACTTCATTGAAACTCTAATTCCATATATTAACTTCTAAAAATGGTTAATCTGCAGCTACTTTAATGATTAATGATTAATTTAGGGCAAGAAAACCAACAAATAGTCAAAAAAGAACAAGCTCTAGTAAGGTAAACAGCGCTTTTCACTCTTTTAAGTGGCAAAACTCTGAGCTATGGAAAGCTGACTACTGAAGGACGACCAAAGGATAATGAGCCCTGACGTAACAAGTGGCATAAAATAAGTCAACTTCATTTCCTATCCAGCACAAAGAAAGTAAAGCAGCTAGGAAAAAGTAAATGTCCCCCTTCCATTTCTTCTCAAGCTATCAAAGATTACCTGTGGCAGCATTCTTTTGCTGGAACTTGGTTAAATACATGTTCATTCCTTTCTTAAAGTCCTGAGAAAATACAATTTTTAAAATCCAAGAGTCAGACCTCAGAATTTATAATATATTTACATATTAATACTTAAAAAGCTACTTTATTAAAATTATTGAGTGCCAGATTTACTAAAATACATATATGTCTACTGCTTTTATTTTTTTAAAATGTATACTTTTATTGATTTTACAGAGGAAGAGAGAGGGAGAGACAGAAACATCAATGATGAGAGTTGATTAACTAACTGCCATCTGCACACCCCTTACGAGGGACTGACCCCGAAACCCAGGCATGTGCCCTGATCGGGAATCAAACCATGACCGCCTGGTTCATAGGTCAATGCTCAACCACTGAGCCACACTGGGCAGGCTACTGCCTTTTATTTAAGAACTCGTAGTTTAGCCCTGACTGGTTTGGCTCAGTGGATAGAGCATTGGCCTGGACTGAAGGGTCCAGGTTCGATTCTGATCAAGGGCATGTACCCTGGTTGCAGCCACATCCCCAGGAGGGGCTGTGCAGGAGGCAGCTGATCTATGTTTCTCTCTCATTGATGCTTCTAACTCTCTATTCCTCTCTCTTCCTCTCTATAAAAAAATTAATAAAATATATTTAAAAAAAGAAAAAAAGAATGCATACTCTGCCCTGATTGGTTGGCTCAGCTGGTTCAAGTCCTGTATACTAAAAGATCATGGGTTTGATTCCCAGGCAGGGCACATTCCCAGGTTTTATGGATAAAGGAAGCAACTGATCGATGTTCCACTGTCACATTGATGTTCCTCTCTCTCTTAAAAAAAGAAAAATCAATAATAATAAAAAGAAAGCATACTCTGCCTTCTCCTTTTAAGTTCTATACCAGCCTTCCACCCTCTTCCAAACATATTTGTATATCATTTATCTAAGAGATC
The DNA here is from genome assembly GCA_027563665.1 of Antrozous pallidus. Classification (NCBI taxonomy): domain Eukaryota; kingdom Metazoa; phylum Chordata; class Mammalia; order Chiroptera; family Vespertilionidae; genus Antrozous; species Antrozous pallidus. The sequence goes on from CM050526.1 coordinate 44,034,895, forward strand.
ACAAGAGTCAATATAAAAAAAATAGACAATCCAGTAGTGAAATAATTCTCCTAGATATAAAGAAATTTACTTAGGAACTTAATCTAATTAAGATCTGACATTTTTTTTTTTCCCGCCAAAACCGGTTTGGCTCAGTAGATAGAGTGTCGGCCTGTGGACTGAGGGGTCCCGGGTTTGATTCTGGTCAAGGACATGTGCCTTTGTTGCGGGCACATCCCCAAGGTGTGCAAGAGGCAGCTGATCGATGTTTCTGACTTTCTATACCTCTCCCTTCCTCTCTGTGAAAAATCAATATATTTACAACAACAACAAAAAAGATCTGACATTTTTGCACCATAAAAGAATAGAAAACTTTTAAAATTGCTTTTTTACCGTATCCCCAATGTAGTCATGCAGCATTCGGATGACAGATGCACCTTTGCTATATGATATAGCATCAAATATCTCATCAACTTCAGAAGGATGGCCCACACTGACCTGGCAGACAGTGTAATTCAAAGTTATGACAGGAAGCAGACATTCTATAATACTGAATTACATAAAAAGCTTTCTAGGAAAACACTTCTATTATGATACTTTTCTACCTTTAGCTTTCTCATAATGTATAATGATGATCCTTAAATATATATATACAACATGATCCCTGTCAACTCTTAGGGTCCAGTCTTGGCTCTACTTTGCTTGGGAGGCAAGTCACTATCAATCTGTTTATTGGTGGTGGGGGTGAGTGGGAGTGGAAAAGAGAGAGATGAAAAACACTTTCTTTATGGTTTACAATTATATAGGATCTTGGTTAAATATGTCAAAGTAGACTATAAGTCTGGTTCTTTGAAGGCAAAATTTATACATATAAACTAGCTAAAATAACAAAAAGTTAAGTCAAGAGAATTAAAAAATATATATAAACAGATAATGACAACAATAAAAGAATATGTTCAGAATTTTCTTTGAAACAATGGAATGATAATGTTCCCCTATGCATATTACTCAATAGGTATGGTTCTCCCATACTATTCAATAAAATGTATTTAATGAATGCTTAAGGATACATAGTACTTGACTCTACAAAGATCAATTTTTACAGTGTCTATCTTAAGAAACATAATTAGACCAGTCTTGCTAGATTTTCAAGACTGGAAATATTGACTATAAAAACAAGTGTATCACCCATGCAATTTTCAGAGTTTTCAATATCTCTGTAACAAATTAGTTCATTAAAAATGAGAGTAATGGTTGAAATTATGGCTCACTTCAATAGGATGGCTGTTATCTAAGGCATCAAGCTCCTGGGCACGTGTATAATCAGCAGAAACAAACTGAGTCCAGATATCATACTCTGGGAAGCAGTGGTCTACACACAGATATTCAATCCAGGATGCAAAGCCTTCATTTAACCAAAGATGTGTCCACCATTCCTAAAAACAAAAGAGAAATATGTAAAGAAAACAAAATACTTGTCATTCCACTCATTTGAAAAACTCACATGTCCCTTCTACTATACTCTAAAACTTGCCAACTTAATGAACGAAAATAAAATAAAAAATTAGTAAATAACTCATATCTCTCTTTTTTTAATCCCCAGCTGAGAATATGTTTCTACTGATTTGAGAGAGACAGTTGGGGGGAAGGGGGGAGAGAAAGAAACATCAGCTGGTTGTCTCCTGTACTTGTCCTGACCAGGGTTTAAATCCACAACCTTTTTGTGTATGGGACGATGCTCCAACCCACTGGACCATATAAGCCAGGGCAATAATTCATATATCTGAACTAAAGAGATGCCTAAAAGATATTCCAAGAAAGGCCAACTGATGGTGTTAGTGTTATGCCTAAGAGACATTTCAAAACATTAATAAGTAACATTTTACTACCAAAGGTATAAACAGAGGAAGGAGGGGGAATAGTGGGAAAGCCCTAACATGGAAAGGGGAAGAGAGTGGATAAATGTAGGCTTTCCCCCATATTATTTCCTGTATTGTCATGTAAAATTTAGCTTAAACAAAAATCTCTTAAAACACACACACACACACACACACACACACACACACACACACGTACTCAGTGGTTAGAGAATTGGCACATGCACCTAAGGGTTGTCGGTTTAATTCCTAGTCAAGGGCATGTACCTGGGTTACCAGGTTTCACCTCTGGCACTAGTTTGGGAGTGTGCAGGAGGCAACTAATCTCTCTCTCTCTTTCTATCTTTCTCTCTCTCCTCCTCCTCCCTCCTTCCTTTCCACTCTCTTTAAAAATCAATGAAAAAAATATCCTAGGATGAGGATTAACAAAACAACAAAAAACAAAGTACGCCCCCCTCCCCCACGCCCCCCCCAAGACAAAACAAAACAAAACAAAACACAACACACATCCAGAAAGCTACTAGGACCAAACAAGAAAACTGGAAAACTATTTCCACAATGGCTGAGAAAAATCACTGTTTACAGATGAGTTAAACTTTCTAGGTAAACAGGAAAGCAGTACTGCTTATATAAGAATTAGGTGAGATGAACAGTAATGGTAATAAGTAGTTCAGTAATAAATGGTATTTAAGCATTTAAGGAATATAAAATTCTCACCTGTTAAGAATTAATAGGGAAATGGACAAAGAATATAATGAGTCAAAAAATAAACTTTTATTTTTTTAAAGCATATTTTAGAGATTTTAATCTAATTTTCATTTAAGTTGATTAAACCTTTTATGAAAAGAAAAAATATATGAATTCATGCTAAATGCTAAAGGACTAATGCAATGTTACAAAACAAAAGGGCATTTTAAAATTCTGAAAGGACCAAGATTTTTCAAGATTAAATGATAAATGGCTACTTGTCTACGTGTTTTGTACACTTACTTAACTACTAGCCTCCATTAAGATAGCTGGTACAAAGCTAACTACTCTCCAACCTATTGCCAAGCCCTTGAATTTCAGTTATTGAAACAACTAGTATCTAATAACTACAATAGTTACTCAAATCAGGTTAAAAGCTGCCTAAAATCAATATAATAATGCACACATTTCCCCAAAAGTTATTACTGGTAGTTTCAAAATAAAATCATAAAAAATAAAGTCGGCTGGAAGCTGAGCCAAAAAAGAAATTGTTTACTAGCAACAAACTTGTTGCATTAAGTAGAAAAGAAATTTCTGTACATATCTGAATACAGGCACAAGCATACTTAATGCCACATAAAATTATATTTCAAAAAAATGTTTTTTCACCCCTAAGTAAAATTTTAAACATCCAAAGTAAAAGGATAGACTTTACTTTCAAGAGCTGACTTCCTCTAGAAACTCTTTCAGACATGTCATAGTTGCTACATGTCTTACTTTCTTGCTTATTTCTGTGACATATGGTCTCAACTAACATCCAAGTAAGGTTTTGCTCGCTGGCAGCCTAAAGTGCCATCAGGGATTTGGCTGACTCCAGAATCTCGTTCTTCCTTTGGAGAGGTACTTCTAGTTCACTTATTAAAGCCTGTGCTCCCAAGCTTTAACATAACTGGCTATTGTAGATGGTATTTATTTACACTAATTCTGCAATTTCTTTGCTTGAATTGCTATTAAATTTCAACATAACATTTTAGGCAATAAAAAAACGTGACCCCTAAAAACATTTCAATATAATCAAACTAGAGGCCTGGTGCATGATATTCATGTGTGTGGGGCGAGTCCCTCAGCCTGGCCTATGCCCTTGGGGGATGTCTGACTGTCGGTTTAGGCCCAATCCCTAGGGGCCTAACCGGCAGTCAGACATCCCTGTCGCAATCTGGGATGCTGCATGCACCAGTGACCATACTTTTCATACAGGTGAAAGGCAGCTACATTTTCATGCCCTGATTACAAAAAGCAGTACATAACATGGTCCTTCTGAGGCAGTAGTACCATTTTCCCCATCTTATGGTGGAAAAACTGAAGCAGAAGTTAAGTAATTGGCTTTATCACATAGTTGTGTCAGAATCAGGGCTGGCCACAAAATGTGCAAGCCAGAGTCCATGCATGTCTTCGCTGTATCATCCTTTTTTTCAGTGTTAGAGTAGCCTTGCCAGGTTTTAATTTTTAACTCTAAGAAACTGTTTTCAGTATATAGGGTAGGGTCCGGAGGCCTGGCCAGCGATCAGAGCCGATCTGCGGGGTGACCAGTGGGCAGGGCGATAGGGGGTGACCAGAGTGACTGGGGGCCGTGCTGATATCTGCCTTGGCTGGCGGCCTGGCACCACCCGCTGGCCGGCCCTGCCCCCTGATCGCCGCTTCCTGTCACTTCCCTCTTGGGATGTGGGGGGGGGGGGGGGGCACTTGCTCAATTTATTTTTGTGGCATAATGTTCCAGGCAACCCTGAAATACTATGTAGCCAAGATAATGTGCAGCAGGATAAAGATAAATATATTTGAGCACTTAAAAATATTAAATACCATAGTAACAAGATTTCCAAACCATTGATGGGCGAGTTCATGTCCCACAACCAGAGCAACCCACTGGCGTGATGAAGAACAGGAGTTTTTTGAATCAATAAGCAATGCAGTCTCCCTGTGTTAAAAAAAAAATAATAATAATAATTAAACAATAAAAATATTACAATAAAAACATGCACAAGTAGAGAAGGGAGATTCAAATAGTAAATAAGATGGTCAAATTAGGCTCTAGAGATGTCAAGAAAACATTTTCTTAGTATAAAGAACAGAAAAAGTTCCAGGAAGATTAAAGACTACATCAGTAGAAGTCATATAACAGAAGACAAAGCTGTGACACAAGTTTAATTATCAGGCTATTGATAGGACAGCTGCCTGAAGTTTTGGAAGAACTTTGTCTTATTAATTTAGGGATTACTGTGCTAGAATAGATAGAGAGAAGACAGTTTTTCCATTAAAAGAGTGGGAGTGCCAAGTGGGGGAAGAAGCATTCCACAATCTTAAAAAGAACACTAAGAAGGTTGTCTAAAACTTGGCTCATTGAAGAAGGCAATTGCAAGTAGAAGGCAAAAACTTGTTTATAGACCCTGCTTCAAAAATTATGTAACCCACATGTTCATAATGTAGTGACAGATATGTAAAAATTTGGCTAGGAAATATTTTAAATCAGGGAAGGTTCGTTAAGCTGGATAAATAATTATGAAATTACTGAGAGGAAGAGAAGGCATCGAACTGAGAAACTGAGCCTAAAACATATCTAAACATGTGACTAATGCCAGATGCTCACTAAAAATCATACCGTCTAGGATAGTAGCACTAGAGGGTGTTCATCCACATTTTTGAAATGTGCACAGAAGTGAGGGGAGGCAGGAATATTTATGGTAGATCATAAAGCAGAAGATACTCAACTGTGTTATGAGTGAAGCTTTTATGAAATCAGTGATTGAAAAGATAAGGCAGGGTAATGCATCATTAACATACCTATAAGTAACAAGGCCCCAGTTCTCCATGGCACCTTCATAAAATAAACATAAACATTTATTGATATATACACATACTTCTTACTCAACAAAATAAAAAAAAGTTATTACAATTCAGCAATAAAATGAAATTTACTTTACCAGCTGCAAAGTCTGCAATAGCAATGAGATCAATTTTAGGTAGAGGATAAGGAACATTGAAGTACTCCTTATAAAAAGGCAGGGTTTTAGCAGCAACCTATAAAAGTATAAACAAAAAAAACATCTAATAAATATTTTATTGGAATTCATATAGAAATCCACAAAGGAATCCTGTTGCAAGCCAAATTATCTCAAGTTACTAGAAATCAATCCCAGGGGCCCTACGTTCAAAGAATGTGTTAGCCGTAAGCTTTGTTGGCCAAACTTTAGTTATATATAACTCGGTATGAAAAATATAATTACATTTTGCCACTCTCTCTGGATAAATAAATTCTACTCTAATATTCTCTTAATCATTATCTCATAAAATGTTAGTACAACAGCAAGGTTGGTACTTCAAAAATTCTATTACAAATAAAACCAAAGTAGCACAACAAGTTTCAGTTTAAGTTATAAATAAATGTACTAATAATTGATCAGAAATGTAAATTCCCCAACCTGGAGTTATGGACTGTTGGAACAATCCTCTTCAAGTACATTTACCTCTAACGCAAATTTTCCTTGCTCTGCTTTGCCAACAGGGGTGTAAACACGGACACACACACCATCTTTTGACCTTGTTTCTACAAAGTCATATTCACCCACAACAAATGCCACCAGATACGTTGACATGACAGGTGTGCGGGCAAACTTCACTTCCACTACATTTTCATCATCAGGGTATGGTTTCCGATCAATTACATTCTTAAAAAAAAAAAAAAAGATAACATTTAACCAGATTTACATTAAATATGAAGAAAACACTAGTCCAAAACTGTAGGCTTTGTTGCCTCTCCTTCATTTCCAGAACTTATCTATGCCAATTCATCCAGTGCTTTAATGCTGTCAAAATCTTTCCTATTAAGAAGGAAAGTGATTTGATCATGCATTCACATTAAAAAGTTCCAGGCTAAAGTGTTAAAAGAATGAGTAAAAAGAAACATCTTTTTTTGGAATGCCTATTATATGCCAGGCACTGGGATGTTTTAAGACAGAGCTCAATACTTTTTAAGTGAAATAAGGCTAATTATTAATAAAGAGAAAGTGCAATTGTGAAATCTACATTTCACAAAAGGAACACTAAGAAGGCTGTCTAAAACTTGGCTCATCAAACATTTTTAGATTTAGGGCATTCTCTGTACGAAGATTAGCTCTAAGCAAATTTGTGAAATCTCCATTATACTTTTGGAGTCCCTAATTTCCCTTTGGTCTTCTCCCCCTTTTTCTTATTCAGGCTCTCAGTTTCCCCAAGATCTTGCTGATCTTTCTTCCAAGAAAGACTTATTCAAAAACAGACCTGATAAATTCATACTAAATTGTAAATGAATATTTTAGTTTAATATATTAGCCTGCTCCCAAAGAATATTCAAAAGCCAGTGATTTTCAGGTGCAGGAGGCTTTCCCAAGTTCCCCAGATTCACATTATTAGCTATAGGATATACTCTATGTCTGAAAGCAGTCCTAGACAAAACACTTCAAGTGATGAATGCTTACTCTGTTTATGAATAAGATCAGTGCACATTCCAAAAATACAATCAGCCAAAACCTAAATACAATTCATTATGTGGTTATATCTTTTTATATTTAACTAGAGGCCTGATATATGAAATTCGTGCATGGGCGGCACAGGGAGTGTCGGGTGTCCCTCAGCCCAGCCTGCACCCTCTCCAATCTGCACCCTTCTCACAATCCAGGACTGCTAGCTCCAAACTGCTCACCTGCCTGCCTCCCTGATTGCCCCTAACCACTTCTACCTGCCAGCCTGATCACCCCCTAACCACTACCCTGCCAGCCTAATTGATGTCTAACTGCTCCCCAGCCAGCCTGTTTGCTCCCAACTGCCCTCCCCTGCTGGCCATCTTGTGGTGGCCATCTTGTGTCCACATAGGGGCAGGATCTTTGACCACATGGGGGCAGCCCTCTTGTGTGTTGGAATGATGGTCAATCTGTGTATTACTCTTTTATTAGATAGGAGAGAGGCCTGGTGCATGGGTGGGGGCCAGCTGGTTTGCCCTGAAGGGTGTCCCGGATCAGGGTGTGGGTTCCCTTGGGGCACAGGGCGGTCTGAGTGAGGGGCCTATGATGGTTTGGAATGCCTATTATATAATTGCCTTGGGGCGCAGGCCGGCCACGCTCCCCAGAGACCCAAGTAGAGGCCCTGGGATCTGGGATTAATTTATGTTCTACAATTAAAAACTTTGTAGCCTGAAGCAGAGCCAAGCCTTCTGCTCACTCTGTGGAAACAGCCATTTTTGTTTGGGTTTATTTAAATTCTATAATTGAAACTTTGTAGCCTAGAGTGGAGGCCTATGCACTAGGGGTGCAGAAGCTTGGCTTCCTCCATCACCCGGGCAACCCTAGCCTCTGCTCTCTCCAGCTCCATGGCTGCCGCCATTTCTGTTGGATTTATGTATCTTCTATAATTAAAACTTTGTAGCACTGAGTGGAGGCCTAGGCTGGCAAGGGCAGGTGGAAAGCTTGGTTTCCTCCATTGCCAGGGAAATCCAAGTCTCCCTCCTGCTCTCAGTGGCCACAGCTATCTTGATTGGGGTTTATTTGCTCCTGATTGGCTTGTGGGCATGGCTTGATCGGAGGTGTGGTCAATTTGCATATTACTCTTTTATTAGATAGGATAAGTCAGATTTTTTTAGGGTAGTGAATACACAATACAATATACAGATGATATATCATAGAACTGTACACCTGAAATCTATATATCTTTTTTTTAATCAATGTCACCCCAATAAATTCAATTTAAAAAGTCAGATTTTTTTCTTTTGGGTTATATTTATTAAACTCATCACTTATTCATGACTCTAAATTAAAAGAAGGTAATCTTGTCGATATGGTTTACAGCGGTTGCCAGCCAGTAGTCCTCAAACCACTGGTGGTCCGTGAAGCCTGAAAGGTTGGTGGTCGCTGGGTTAGAAGGAATTTCTCCCATGAGGTGGAAAACTCTCCAGCTAAGGCAATTAGAAAAAAGAAATAAAAAACCTAGAAATAAAAAACCAACATTTGTGTAACTATTATCTATGAAGCATGTGTTAGGTGGTTTCATGCTGTCCCATCTAATTAGTAAATTAAATGTGCTAAAATCCAAAATTTAAATAAACTTACAAACACATACATACCATGTTTGATAAAGCTACTCTGTCTTTAGGAACAACCAATGAGATATCAAAAGTGGCTTTGATGGCAGGCTCATCCCAGCAAGGAAAAGCCCTTCGAGCATCAGTAGCCTAAAAAAAAAAAAAGAATATGAAATATAAGTATCACTGATTAACCTAGCAGTCATCTCTTCCTCTCTATTTCTATCATTCCTTCACTTGTTCAAATATTTACTTTCTACTCAGTGCCTGGCAGCAAGCTAGGCACTAACTACAAAGAAACACAAGGCTTACTATAATTGCCACATACTAAGGAACTAGATCTTCTACAGATCATAACAATTTATAGCATCAATTTTCAACCAGTGTGTCCCAAGGATTTTTAAAACATGTAATACCTGACTAATCAAGGGCACCGATCTCTTTTCCTTTAGATTACCAAATAAAAGATATGACAACAGCCAATACAATAGTTGTCCTGTGTGAATAAATAAAAATTATACCTATTTTTTTTGTCATGTTGGCAAAAACATATTTTTTTGGTGTGCTGCAGAATTTTAGTAGTTTATGTGTGCCATGAGATGAAAAGGGTTGAAAATTGCTGGTTTACAGTATTAGAGTTCTTTATAATTATATATATACATATATATAAAATATTTTTGTTGATTTTTAGAGAGGGAGGAAGGGGAAGAGAGAGAGAAGCATCAATGTGAGAGAGACACATCGATCAGTTGCCTCCTGTTTGCACCCTGACCAAGGATGGAACCCACAACTTTGGTGTATGTGCTCTGACCAGGAATCGAATCCACAACCTTTTAGTGTATGGAATGATGCTCCAACCAACTGAGCCCCACTGGCCAGGGCTATAATTATATATATATGTATATATTTTAATAGATTTTATTGATATTTTACAGAGAGGAAGGGAGAGGGATAGAGAGTTAGAAACATCGATAAGAGAGAAACATCCATCAGCTGCCTCCTGCACACTCTCCACTAGGTATGTGCCCGCAACCAAGGTACATGCGCTTGACCGGAATGGAACCTGGGACCCTTGAGTCTATAGGCTGATGCTCTAGCCACTGAACCAAACCGCTCAGAGCTATAATTATATTTTAAATAAAAATATTTCAAAAATGTAATGCAAATGGCTCCATTAATAATGTTAACACAAGAGCATAGGGAGGGCCAATAGTATTCTGTAAGGATTGAGAACTGGGAAAATATGATAGGTTGCCTCTCTGGCTTTTATTTCAAAAGTAAAAATATTTTCAGAATCTTTGATGTACTTTGTTCTTTATCTGGAATGTTAGCAATGGGAATAAAGACAGATGTTCCATCAATTCTAAGCAGGTAATTTCCATATACTAAACATAAAACTGTCACCACTTGACCTACTTAAATAGACCTCATTCTTTCTTTAAAAGTAAAAACAGAGCACAGTTGTTAAAGCAAAATAAAATTTAGAGGTTCAGTAGAATATCAGTTACAAAAGGAAGGAATTAAATAAAATAACAAAATAGAAAAAAAACAACTAATGACAATATTCTGTGTCATGAAAAGGAAGAAACAGAATATACAGAGATAGAGAAAACAAAATATATAGAAGCAAAGAAATCCCGAAAAGGGTTTTCTAAAAAGTAAAAATGTTAGATGGCTGATGCACTCTCAAAAAAATTAAATTACAAATTCTATCAAAGAATAAATAAGACATTTGAAAAGTAAGTAGAGTGTAAGAAAAGAAATGGCAGTATAAAAAAACTTAAATTAGGAGCAGAAGCAGTACAGAAAGAAATTTATACTAGAGGAAATTGAATGACACAAATACCAAATTTAAAGGTTTCTGAAATCTTCAAAGGATAAAGTGATGAAAGCAATCAAAGGCACATTTGAACAACAGACACTAGAGTTATATCTATTGTTAACTGAAGCTCCTGAGGAAGAGCTCAGAATGTGTATACACACACAAACACAAAATACATGCAGATAATAAATTTCTAATACTTGAATTGCTTTTATACTATGTACTTTTCTTAATTAAAATTATCCTTAGTATTTAACACCTGTGATTTTTCCTACAAAATTAATAGTAATCCTGTTTCCCTCCCTCTTATAATGAAAATAATTAGCTGAATATAAAATAAAAATCTAAAATCATAAATATAGTTATGGCCAAAGGCACCTAGCATCAAATAATCACACAAATAATAAAATAAACCTTTGTCAGAATATCTCATTTAAGATCATAATACTTCAGAAAAGAATACCATACCTCAAACTGTGTGACAGCAGCATAGCGTACCTCTCCAGAAGGGGTAGTATATTTACTTCTATAGAAACCTTTCATTTTGTCATTCAGTTCTCCAACAAAATCTATCTTTAAGGTTCCTGTACCTGTGATTGAAGATAAATGAAAACCACTTTTAGGGAAATGTTAAGTACAAGTTATCAAAAATATGTCTTTAAGACACTAATTCGACAGGCTATTTACAATGTTTAAGTCAATCCTTCTTTTCTCAAATACTCCTCCTGGTGATTGAGAGAATACAGTATTTACTAAAGTACATGGCAGACTAAGCCTAAAGTAAACTTAAAGTCGTGTTTAGTGCGGGTAACTGCTTATAAAGTTCTTCAACTGTATTATTAGTCTCAAATGACCACTACATGAAGATAAGAACAGAAAAGGAAATGAATATTTATTATTAAATGAATAACATGCTATTGTGTTTTAAAAGTATTTGTAAACTTGTAAGTAGGTATTGTCTCTATTTTCTCAGATGAGGAAACAGGCTGCAAAGTTAAATAACTTGTCCAAGATCACACAATTAGTTAAGTAGCAAAAATTAGATAAAAACTTAAAACCTGTTTAATCTAAAATTCATGCTTCCTGCCCATTTTACCATGTAAATTGGTCCTTTTAGATGAATTCATGTCAATATCTTTATCATTAAGACAAGACACTATCTGCTCAATCTAAATGGAACAGTGATTCCATACTTTTGTAAGGAGCCACTGGAAATACCAACGATTTGATCAAAAGGGCATAAAACATTCTTAGAGCCACCTCAATCATTTGCAATCTGATATGAAAGAAATACATTTAATCAATAATTATTAAATACAAATAAAAATGAATAATCAACCTTCTTACACTCTACAAACTTCATGAAAAGGAAGTAACAGAATATACAGAGATAGAGAAAGCAAAATATATAGAAGCAAAGAAATCCTGAAAAGAGTTTTCCAAAAAGGAAATTAGAGGCCTGGTGCACAGATTCATGCACGGGTGGGGTCCCTCAGCTTGGTCAGCAATCAGGGCCAATCAAAGCCTTCTCTCTCAGTTCCAACCAAGGCCAACTGGGGCCAGCCGGCCGGGGGAAGGGACCGTAGGAGGTTGGCTGTGGGAGTGCACTGACCGTCAGGGAGCAGCTAGTACAATGAGCATCTGCCCCCTGATGGTCAGTCCGCACCATGGCAATCGGTCGACCGGTCACAACAGTAGCTTAGGCTTTTAGATAGATAGATAGATAGATAGATAGATAGATAGATTGTTGTACAGATACAAAACCGACTCAGACAAAATGGGATTTTTTTGTGAGTATATATGCTTTTTTCATAAAAAATTATTATCTAGTAGTCATCTACTAAACTCAGAGGCATGACAAAATAATAGTAATCCCATCCTATTTTACAAATCAAGTCACAAAAAGAAACAGAAAAATGTTGACTTTAAAAATGATTCTTTTAAAGTGCATATATATATATATATATATATGTATATATATATATATATTACAGGATCTAGAGTGTGGGAGTATAATGAATCAAGATATAGTAGAACTATAAATTAATTAGCCAAACATACTCAAACTTTTATATCATAAAGTTTTAAACTGTCATTTTAGAATGCCATGAAAGACACTGACAATGTTCAAAATGTTCTTGTATTTCTCCTTCAACCTTTCAAGCATATCCTCTTGGATGTTCAAAAACTCAAATCTTCATCTTCCAAAACTGAATTTGCTTTTCAGAAAGATCTGAAAGTTATAAAGAGTCCAAGTCTACAAATAAATGAATGATGAGCTGTAAACTATTTCTAAACAAAACAAAGTATATTTATTACTACTTAAACTGATGGTTTTCTTATGTGCCACAAACTGGTTCTGAAAGTAATTTCAAGTGAAAATTTCAGACCTTTGCACCAAATTTATCACTAAAACAAGTTCCACATTCTTAAAGTAATCATACTGGGAAACAAAAGAACACAATTGAAGTTCAATTGACTAGACATTTGTGGTTTTCAAAAAATATATTTTTTAATTGATTTTAGAGAAGAAGGGAGAGGGTGCAAGAGATAGAAACATCAATGATGACAGAGAATCATTGATTGGCTGCCTCCTGCATACCCCCTACTGGGGATCAAGGCCACAACCAGGCATGTGCCCTTCACCAGAATCGAACCTAGGACCTTTCAGTCCGCAGGTTGACACTCTATCCACTGAGCCACACCCTCTAGGGCTGTGATTATTTTTTTTAATGAGACATTTTGTCTGGCCAGTGAGGCGCAGAGGTCGAGTGTCAACCTATGCACCAGGAAGCCATGGTTCAATTTCCAGTCAGGGCACGTGCCTGGGGACTTGGGCTCAATCCCAGTGTGTTTGGTGTGCAGGAGGCAGCTGATCAATAATTCGCTCTCATCATTAATGTTTCTATCTCTCTCCTTTCCTCTCTGAAATAAATAAATAAATAAATAAATATTTTAAGGGAACAATGAATAGTTTTTTTTCTTTTAAAGAGAACGATAGATTACAAGGACAGTAAATGTGAATATAGTAAAAGAATCTGAAAGAGTTCTAAATGACTGATAATTTAAAATTTTAACTACAAAATTTCTCTTTTCTTTAGGAATTCACTGACTTTTTTAAAAAGCAGACATATCAACATTAATAAAGTTTACAAGGAATATCTAATAGATTATCAAAACCCATTCCCTTCTTTGTTACAATTCCATTATTAGAATTGGTAAGTCTGTTTTCACTAAGTTAACTGTTAAAGTGTCTTTTTAGATAACTCAGAATCCATGGTAAATCTCCTTTCAACTTTTCCTATTTGGAATAAAACTCAAAACTAAATAAGAAAGGCTGGTTACACTTTTACTTGGTATTAAATCTCCAAGGCCATTAAACCATAACAAGATACTGACAGCGACCACTGCCAAAAGTGGCATACTAAACAAAACACAAAGTATTATTATCTGAAATTCAAACAAAACACAAGTTAAAAATCTTTTTAAATCATTAATAAATTTAATTAGTGTCACATTGTACAATATTAATTACAAAGTAGTTATTACTAATGTAGTAGAATTTTAGGCCAAGAATGAGCAGGAGAAAAAGAATCTTTTAAAAATTAATTTCACTTATCAAATTTACAACATATTGAAGAACTAACAGCCAGGTTGTCTAATTTTATACCTATTTGCACATATAAATTACAATGCTTCCTCAAATTATATACAATATTTTGATATCCAATATTTATCTGTTTGGCATGGTAACCCTTTTAAAACATACAATGAGCTCATTTATAAATTAAACAACTGAAAAATTGAGACTTTCACTAAAAAACTTTAATTGTGTAATATTTAGGAGAGTATATAATTATTATAAATGCCACTCTACAGGATCCTTAACCACTGATTCTGAGATTGTTAGGTCTTACAAAGACTATGGTAACTTAACTCTATTCTAGAACGGTGTCAATTTCAGAAAAGATATTTTACTTAGAGGGGGAGAACGGGAGAGTGAGAAAGAGAGAGAAACATCAATGTGAAAGCAGAACATCAATGAGCTGCCTCCTGCATGTCCTCTACCAGGGATCAAGTCCACAATCCGGGCATGTGCCCTGACCAGAAATCGAACTGGCAACCTTTTGGTGCTTGGGAAGATGCTCAACCAACTAAGCCATGCTGGCCAAGGCTATTTTAACCTCTTTAAATGGCTCAGCATGGAATTCTAGTTTGAAAATTAGAATCTCTTAGAATGGCTTCATTAGAGTCTAGTTTCCATTTTTTAAAAATGTTTTTTATTGATTCGATGTGGGTTGAGGGGAAGCGAATAAGGGAAAGAGAGGATGGAGAGGGAGAGGGAGAGGGAGAGAAAACACCAATGAGAGAGAACCATCGACTGGCCGCCTCCTGCACGATCCCTGGGATCGAGCCCACAATCTGGGCATGTGCCCTGACCAGGAATCCAACGGCAACCTCTTGCCATGGGATGACACTCAAGCAACTGAGCCCCACTGGCCAGGGCTAGCTTCCACTAGTGATGGTAAATCAACTGCTATTCTGATCCCTGACCTTTGAGGGGGATTTCAATTTTTAAGTTATATTCTTAGTTATCTGTTAATGATCATAGCAAAACACTTATATTTATAATAATTGCATACAAAAAATCGTAGTTAGAAAAAGGCAAAATGAAACGTTAAGAGCCCTGAATAAAAGATAATTTGCCCAATCAAATTTTTTTCTAAAAATAGTTTTATATTAAGGCAATGTAGTCTCAGTTTAAAAATTATGAAAACCAGAGAAAGGTATTAATCAGAATAAAAATCATCAATTACTTCAACAACCAGACATATAATTTTATTTGTACCATTTCAGAGTTGACTCATCACCCTGTATGTGTAATTTTGTATTCTGCTTTTTAATTTCACATTATAATAATCACTTTACAGTGTTAAGAATTCACAAACCTCACTTTTAATTGCTACTAGTATGCATATTCCATAGACAGACATGTCCTAATATGTCATAGCTTATTTCCTTAATGTTGGACAAACACATTAATTCCAATGTTTTACTACCTTAAGTAATGTCTCCATAGATATCCTTGGCATAAAGCCTTTTCCAAATTTATGATTTTTCTTTAGGATATATTTCTATTACCAGAATTGCTGGGTCAAAGGACATAAACATGTTTAGTCTCTTGAAACATACTGCCAGACTGCTTCTAAATAAATTAAATGGATTTACACTCCCACCAAAAATATCAAGTCAGTACACATTATCAAGAATATTTTTTAAATTTCAGCTTACAGAACAGACAAAAACTGGTAATCAGTTACTGTTGTTTTGATATTTCTCATGACTAGGAAGCTGAATATTAGTATCTTTTCACATTTTTTTAAATATATATTTTTATTGAGTTCAGAAAGGAGAGGAGAGGGAGAAATAGAAACATCAGTGATGACAGTGAATCCCTGACTGGGGAGCAGGGAGCAAACCTGCAACCCACGTAGGTGCCCTTGACAGGGAATGGAACCCGTGACCCTTTGGTTCTCGGGCCAACACTCTAACCACTTAGCTCCACTGGCCAGAGCTAATCAAAGTCTTAGTGCATTACCAACAAATTTGTATATAATTTTTCCCACTATTTTAAGTTTGGAAAGTCTTCTATTTTCTTTGTGGTTTTATACCTAATTTGTAACGTATTAACAAATCTTTCCTTCCAAGTCCTCACTAACATTTTATCTATCTAGTCTCCAGTTGTACATCAAAATTATCTATGGGATATTCATCTCAGAGATTTGGAATCAATTAGTTAAAGATGGAGCTAGGTAAATGTATTTTTAAAAAACTGAAATTGAAAAGGTGAAAAACAATGCCTTATGTTCTAGGGTAAAATGAGCATTAATTTTGAGTCTATCTCTCTATCTCTCTATCTCTCTATCTATCTCTATCTCTATCTCTATCTCTATCTCTATCTCTATCTCTATCTCTATCATCTCTATCATCTCTATCTCTATCTCTCTGTGTCTCTGTCTCATTTTCCCCCTGGTGGTCCAAAAGTTGCAATATATCTGACTTTAATCTGCTTAAAACATGAGTGGGGGAAATGGCATACGATGAATTTGGAAGAAGTACGATACCACTATTCTACAACCGACTTTCCAAAAGCCACGTCTCTTACCTGGTTGGAGAGTACTAGGAAAAGACAAGGTGACTTTTTCATCTTCATTCTGATAGTTAAATCCTGTAGCATGTATTTCTGGAATGGGAAAAAAAAGTTACAATAAATCTCACTGAACTAATAAGGTTAAATGCAGACTGCAGCAACGAACATTTTCAAGAGCAAAATCTCTACCAAAATGAAATTCTTAACTTAATATATTAAGTTCCTACTAAGAAGAGTGTCATTTCAAAACAACTTAAGGATATGTGATCTTCATTAAATAAACTCCTTAAAAATAATCCCTATACATCATACATTAATTCACTTTATGATATAAGGGAATGGGGTTACTGTAAATATGAAAAGGTTTTCTACCAGATTCTCAGACCTGCTTCATTCCTGCCTCTGTGTGGCAATATTATGTGATGTTTCAGTCTTACTCGTGATCATTTGCAGACTGAGAAAACTGCTGCGCTTTCAGTGTTAGAGATATCAATGGAAGTTGTTTCCCACCCAAAGATAGGTAACAATTCCAACTAAGACATAAATCATACTAACTTTCAGCAAAATTCTGTATTGTTACATTTTATGGAAATAAAGAAGGTGAAAACAGGTGTGTGGGTTAAATTAAGGCTTTGATTTGCTTTCTGCCAGGAGTGAGAAGAGACTGCTTATTTGACTGAGACTTTAGAAAACTTAACTGACACTTTTGGGAAAGAGCTAAACAGATCAACTTCCAGTCATAGTACATCCCCATCCCAAATGAAAAGTCAGCCAGTCAAAGAGGTATCCTTAATAAGCACATGAAAAGATGCTCAACATCATTAACCATCAGGGAAATGCAAGCCAAAACCACAGATACTACCCCACAACCACTAGTATGACTATAATAACAACAAAAAATATAATGGTAAGTGTGAGGGAGGATGTAGAGAAATGGGAACCCTCATACGTTGCTAGGAACGTAAAATGGTGCAGCAGCTTTGGAAAAAAAGTTTGGCAATTCCTCAAATTAAATATAGAGTTACCAATCTGACCCAGCAATTCCACTCCTAGATATACATTCAAGAGAAATGAATGTATGTATGTTCATAGGTATGTACGTACCTATGTTTACACAAAAACTTATACACAAATGTTCATAATAGCATTATTCACAATAGCTAAAATGGAAACAATCCATATATTCAACAATTGATGAACAGATCAAATGTGGTACACAACAAAATATTTGACAACAAAAAGATATGAAGTGCTAAT
The DNA here is from genome assembly GCA_027563665.1 of Antrozous pallidus. Taxonomy (NCBI): domain Eukaryota; kingdom Metazoa; phylum Chordata; class Mammalia; order Chiroptera; family Vespertilionidae; genus Antrozous; species Antrozous pallidus. Next base: position 44,052,774 of record CM050526.1, read on the forward strand.
ATATGCTATAATATGGATACACCTTGAAAACATTACACTAAGTGAAAATAAACACGACACAAAGACCACATATTTATTTTTTTAATATATTTTATTGATTTTTTACAGAGAGGAAGGGAGAGGGATAGAAAGTCAGAAACATCGATGAGAGAGACATCGATCAACTGCCTCCTGCACACCCCCACTGGAGAAGTGCCCGCAGCCAAGGTGCATGCCCTTGACCGGAATCGAACCCAGGACCCCTCACTCCACAGGCCGATGCTCCATCCACTGAGCCAAACCGGTTTTGGCAAAGACCACATATTTATAGGAACTGTCCAGAATAGGCAAATCCATAGAGACAAAAAGTAGATCAATGGTTACCTAGGGCTGGTAGATTATTGGTTGAGGGAAATGGAAATGACTGCTCATGGGTACTTCCCTTTGGGGGTGATGAAATGTTCTAAAATTGATTTCGGTAATAGTTAAACAACTCTGTGAATATACTAAAAACCAAAAAATTCACATGTTAAAAGAAGGTATTGTATGGGATGCGAACTATTTCTCAATAAAACTATTATTTAAAAGGAGAGCCTCGCCCAGCCAGTGTAGCTCAGGGGAAGAACATCAACCCATATGCTGAGGTCACAGGATTACTAGTCAGGGCACAGGTCTGGGTTATGGGCTCCGTCCTCAGTGGGGAACATGAGGGAGGCAACCAACTGATGTTTCTCTCTTATCGATTCTTCTATCTCTCTCTCCCTTCTTCAATCTTCCTCTACAATCCATAAAAACATATTAAAAAATATTTTTTTAAAGAGAGCGAGCCCAGCCACTGGGGCTCCCTAGACAGCACTGTCCCATGCACGCAGTCAGTGTTTCGATTTCAGCCAGGGCACATGCTTGGGATGCGGGCTCAGTCCCCCGGGGGGGGGGGGGGGTGCCGGAGGCAGCTGATCGGTGTTTCTTTATCACAGATGTTTCTCTCCCGCTCCCTTCCTCTCTCTTCCTAAAAACCATTAATAAGCCCTTGCAGGTTTGGTTCAGTGGATAGTGTGTTGGCCTGAGGACTGAAGGGTCCCAGGTTCGATTCCAGTCAAGGGCATGTGCCCGCAGGAGGTAGCTGATTGATGTTTCTCTCTCATCGATGTTTGTCTCTATCACTCTCCCTTACTCTCTGTAAAAAAATCAATAAAATATATATATTTAAAAATCAATAAAAAAACACACACATCCTTTTTTTTTAAAGAGAGAGAGGTAGCTACCCTGGTTGGTGTAGCTTCATGTTTAGAGTGTTGGCCCATGCACCGAAAAGGGTCATGGGTTTGATTCCAAGGGCACGTACCTGGATTGCATGTCCAATCCCAGGGCCTGGGTAAGGAGTGTTCGATGTTTTTCTCTCTCCCTTTCTCTTTCTCTCTCTCTTCCTTCCTCCCTCCCTCTCCTTCTTTGTCCTCTGCCAGTCCCTCCCTTCCATTCTCTCTAAAAATCAATGGCAAAAAGTATCCTTGGGTGAGGATTAACCAAAAAAAATTGTTTTTAAATAAAAAAAATAATTGAGAGAGAGGTAGCCTTATCACCCACAGGTTTAAGTCTGATCCAGGTAACAGTGACTCAGATTTAATAACACTCCATGAGCCAGGCAAGATGTCCACAATTCATTCTTTTTTTAATGAATCACCCAAAGACTGAATTGCCAATGTTTCTAATACCATTATAGTTCAAATATCTTTAGAAAGCCAAAATCTTTACAAAACCAAAAAGAAACTATAATTTCAGACTTTAAAAGAACTTTACTAAATTTTCTCCTCATTTTACAGAGGAAGAAAATGAAAATTCATTCTACTATCATATGCTAGCTCCTCAATTTGAACAGAAACTCAAGAACTGGCACATACACAATACTGATGAACTCTCGATTGAAACAATGACTTTTGCTGGCAAAAACTATATCTTAGCCTATAGGAAAGCCAAGAATCAACGCTTAAGAACCAGCATGTCAAACTCACGGCCCACAACGAATATTTTTGCAGCCCAGCCAATATAACAATATGTAAAAAACATTTTAATAAAAATTTCATAACTTACTTTTTACAATATCTTGTTATACATAATCTACATTCATAAAAGAGAAACATACAAATTGACCATCACTTCATAACGCTCACCAGCCAATCAGAAGTAAGCAAATTAACCTGACAAAGATGGCGGCAGCCCCCCCCCCCCCCCGCAACTGCTCAGGGCCTCTGGGCAGCATGCATGGAGCGGCGGGCGGGCAGGACACCTGCTCTGAGTTTGAAATAACCTTGGTCAACATAGCTTTGGATATTCTGTAAATATCCACCATTCACCCAGTAGCTCAAGGCAAAAATATAGAATTATCCTAAATGCGTCCCTCCATGTGTGTCTGTCTGTCTCTCATACCATATATCCATATGCAGATTTAGTAGCCTATACCTTTACTATTTAATGCCTCCACCACTACAGCCCCAGTCCAATATGCCATTATTTCTCTCCTAGACCACTACCCAATAGCTTCCTGTTTCTATTCTTGCCGCCTTATAATTTATTCTTCTTCACACATCAGCCAGGGTAATGAGATCAAAGCCTCTAAAAGAGTCCAATTAACATGAAAGGCTCAGTCTATTTGAAGTTGACAATTATTTGTTAGGACAAAAAAAAGCACTAGCCATAAAAGAAAAAATTTGATAGATCTGATTTAATTAATATTTAAAAATTGTGATTATTAAAGTACATTGTTAAGAAAATGAATAGGCAAATCATGTGCGTACATACTTTTTGTCATCTATACAAAGAACTTATATCCAGAAATACATAAACACTTCTAAAACTCAATGATAAAAATATAGCAACTAAATTAAAACACAGGCAGAAACCTGAACAATTTCATAATGAAAGATATATGAATGTTGCCAAATTTCATGGGGGGGTAGTTTTGGCACAATTTATAGGTATACCACTCTCACTGGTGCACAAAAGATGTCCTATGTACTGTTTATAATTGCCAAAAAAGTGAGGGATAACCAAGATGTATAATATTAAGAAATGGCTTTGTAAAAATGATACATCTATACAAAGGATTACTAGGCCTTTATGAGACATATCTACATATACTTCCTTAAGAGATGTACACTAGATTAAGTTAAAAACACAAATTGAAAATATTATATGTATTATAATCTCACTTCTGTAATTAAAGAAAAAAATTACATGTATAAAAGAATTCATATCAAATTATTAACATGGTTACTTCTAGAAGTGGAGGAGTAGATGATTAATGAAGAAAAGAAAGGACTTTTACATCTTATATTCTATATTATTTGATTTTATTATAAGTATGTATTTCTTTTATAATTTTAAAATATAAGCAAAAGTATATATTAAAAAGCACTTAATGATGCTAAACTATAATTGTTTTATAATTGTTCACATTTTAAAAGTTATTCCTGTGCAATGTTTACAAAAGTATTTTAAACTTTAATAACAATCTTCAGATCTTAATATTTGCAAATGATAATTTCTATATGGATTAAGGCCAATAACCTTTGAACCTATAAATAGTTGAAAGAAATATCACTTGCTATAGTTCTCATAATGGATTATGTTTCACATTTAAAATGATGCATCTAAACTTTGGCTTTGGCTGTGACAGCTGGTTCAGAAAAACTATAAAAAGTGGGTCAAAATGGACTACCAAAGCAGCCAGTATTCAAGGCCAAGATCTCAGAAAAGTGGAATAACAGATAAAGTTTAACATTCTTTATTCAATTTCCCCTTAAGACATCTGCTGACTACTAGATTTAAGCAGTTTTGTAATGGTATGGAACTAAAAATTAGATTTCAGAGCCTGAAAAGTAAGGGAAAACTTTAGTAAAGATTCCTGACAGGACTACAAACCAGCAATAAGAGCAAACTGACAGGAAAAAAACAAACCTAACTGGATCAAGATGATCTCACTTAGTGAAAACACTGAAAGCCTTTCCCCCGCCATCCAGAACAAGACAAGAATGCCTGTTTGTGTCACTTCTCTTCAACACGGTACTAGAGCTTCCGGCCAGACTAAGCAAGAAGAGGAAATAAAAGACATCCAAACTAGAAAGGAAAAAATAATTATCTCTGTTCACAGACAAAATAATCTTATATGTAGGAAACCCTAAAAGTTCCACAAAATAAAAACAACAAGGAAACCCAAATAACTATAAGAATTAATAAACAAATTCAGCAAAGTTATAGAATACAAAATCATCATTTAAAAAATATCAGCTGCATTTCTATACACTAATGATGAACAAGCTCAAAGGAATTTAACAAAACCATTCCAATAGCATAAAAAAGAATATATAATACTTAAGAACAAATTTAATCAAGGAAGTGAAAGATCTACACATTGAGACTGAAACACTGCTGAGAGAAATTAAAGAAGATATAAATTGCCTGGATTGGTGGCTCCATTGGTTGGAGCATTGCATCGTACACCAAAGGTTGCAGGTTTGATTCCCAGTCAGGACATGTACAGGAGGCAACAGATTGATGTCTCTCTTTCTCTCTCTCTCTCTCTCTCTCTCTCTCTCTCTCTCTCTCTTTCTCTCTCTCTCTCTCAGCCCCCTCTAAAAATCAATGAAAACATACCCTCGGTGAGGATTTTTTTTTAAAAAGATACAAATAAATGGAAAGACATCTTCCATTCATGGATTTAAAAGACTTAATATTGTTAGGATGTCCATTATATCCAATGTGACCTATAGATTCAATGCAGTCCCTCTCATTGATTCCAAAAATTCATATGGAATCTCAAAGGACCCCAAAGAGCCAAAACAATCTTGAAAAAAGAACAAAGTTGAACAAAAAAGAGAGAAAGAAAGAAAGAAAGAAAGAAAGAAAGAAAGAAAGAAAGAAAGAAAAAGTATAGTACTAGCATAAAGACAGATATAGAGCAAGGGAGTAGAAGAGAGAGCCCCAAAATGAACTCTTTCATATATGGTCAAATGATTTTCATTGAGGGTGCTAAGACCATTCAATGGGGAAAAACAGTGTTGGAAAACTGAATATACACATGCAAAAAAAAAAAAAATGAAGTTAGACCTTTTATATCATACAGAAATTTTAACTCAAAATGGATCAAAGGTCTACATGTAAAGGTTAAAATTATATAATTCCAGAAAGAAAACACAGAACATAATCTTAATGTCCTTAAAGTTTGCAATAATATCTTAAATAGGTCACACAAAAACATGAACTATAAAAGAAAATTAAGTAAATTGAAATTCATTGAAATAAAAAACTTATGCTCTTTAAAAATCACTGCAATGAAAATGAAAAGGCAAGCCACAGATTGGGAAAGAGTATTTGCAAACATGTCCAAGAAAAGCTTATATCTGGAATATATCAATTCTTAAAATTCAATAAGAAGATAAACAACTCCCATTCCCAAATGGCAAAAGGTGTGAATAGCTATTTCACCAAGATAGACATATGGATGGCAAATAAGGACATGAAAAAATGCCTAACATCATCAGCATTTAGGGAAATGTAAATTAAAACCACAAGCCTGGATGGTGTGGCTCAGTGATTGAGCGTCAACCTATGAACCAGGAGGTCCCAGTTTGATTTCAGGTCAGGGCACATGCTCGGGATGTGGGCTGGATCCCCAGTAGGGGAGGTGCAGGAGGCAGCCGATCAATGATTCTCTCTCATCAATGATGTGGTCTATCTCTCTCTTCCTCTCTGAAATCAATTTCAAAAAACACATGCAATATACCACCACAATTACTTGAATAGTTAAAATTAAAAAGATGGATCCCTACTGGTTTTGCTCAGTGGATAGAGCATTGGCCTGGGGACTGAAGGGTCCCAGGTTCGATTCCCATCAAGGGCACATGCATGGCTATGGGCTAGATTCCCAGAGGGGGGTATGCAGAAGGCAGCCAGGCGGTGGTTCTCTCTCATCATTGATGTTTCTATCTTTCTCTTCTCCAGATGAAATATAACAAGTGAATATAAAATGGTACAACCACTTTGGCAAATTGGCAGTTTCTCCAAAAATTCTCCATTTACCATATGATATAGCCATTGTATTCTCAGGTATTTACCCAAGAGAAATGACAACATATGCCCACAAAAAGGCACAAACTGTTCTTACATATTAAAATGTAACCTATAAATTGGAAACAAAAATAAAATCATCAGGAAAATCTCTGGTCTTGCATGTAAGAAGCTTAAAAGTTGCCACTGCATCCTAACAACTAAAAACCTGAACTAAATAAAAAATCAACAGCTCTCCTTAGTTCCATCAGAGAAGTGAGAACACAGAGGTAAACTGCTGCCAAAAATATTGGAGACAGTCATGTTTCTTGCAGGGAGAGAGGAATACATTTCAATATATTTGTATTAGCAATATTCCCTTCTCTTTCAATCTCCTTGATTTGAGGGTTAGTGCTTAACTAGTTGTATATGTATCTTCAGAATGATACAGCAACTCTATTGCAAAAAAGATGGTGGTTTATTAAGTTATTATTAATGCACACATAATTATATAAGGACATTAAGATTATGTTCTGTGTTTTTTTCTAAAATTATATAATTTTAACTTTTACATGTAGGCCTTTGATCCATTTTGAGTTAAAATTTCTATATGATATAAAAGGTCTAACTGCAGAACAGAAATCCATAAGCAAAAAACAATCACCTCTAGCAACCAGTGCTACAGTAGGAAAACTTGAACTGTAATTGACAAACTTCTGGAGGCTCAGTGTGGACAAGCCTGAGAGTTAAAAATTCCAAAAGGATCAAGTCAAAGGGGGACTCACATACTTTTCTGAATTTGACCTCCAGGAGTTCCACCAGGTTCTAACAGTGAAATCAGAGAAAAGTCCCCTCCTGTTTCTTGCAGGGCGGGAGGGAAAGGAACCACTTTGAAATAAATACACTGCATTCTGTTTTTCATAAAACCTGCCCTCAGGAGAAACTATTTTACCAGAGCTTAACCTATTGGGGTTTTATTGGAGCCTAACCTACTTGAGGTAAGGGAAATACCCAACTCCAGCCCCTCCAGTCCCACCTGAGGGGGAAAGAAAACCTGAGAAGCACTAGTGAAGCTCACAGACCCAATCACAGGACTATAGAACATTTCACATACCTCCTCATCTTACCATTGCATTTATATTTTTAATTTTTTATAATATATTTTATTGATTTTTTTTTACAGAGAGGAAGGGAGCGAGATAGAAAGTTAGAAACATCGATGAGAGAGAAACATCAATCAGCTGCCTCTCGCATACCCCCCACTGGGGATGTGCCTGCAACCAAGGCACATGCCCTTGACCAGAATGGAATCTGGGACCTTTCAGTCCGCAGGCCGACGCTCTATCCACTGAGCCAAACCGGGTTTGGCACCATTGCATTATTAAAGGCCTATTGATCACAGTTCCTTTAACCTAGTACAAAAAAGCACCATACTAAAAGTCAGAAAACAAAACTTGAAGAGATTGAACAAACATAAAAACCAGATTCAGATATGGCAGGAATGTTGGAACTTTTAAACTGTGATCAATAAGCTAAGGGCTTTAATGAAAAAAGTAGATATAATTCAAGAACTGATAAATAATATAAGCAAAGAGATGGAAATTCTAAGAAAGAATAAAAAGAACAGCAGAGTGCAGCCGGTGTGGCTTTATGGGTTGAGCATCACGCCATGCACCAGAAGGTCATTTGCTCCCGGTCAGCATTGTCTGGGTTGTGAGGGGCATGAGGGAGGCAGCCAATCTATGTTTTTATCTCTCACTCCCTCTCTCTCCCTCCCTCTGAAATCAATAAAAAAACACCACACACCCTATTTTTTTTTAAATGTTAGAGATAAAAAATACTGTAACAAATGAAGAATGCCTTTGATGAGCTCATTATTAGACTGGGCACAACTGAAGAAAGAATCTGAGCTTAATGACATGATTATAGAAATGTCCAAAACTGAAAAATAAAGAGAAAAAAAAGACCAGGGGGAAAAATAACCAAGAATAGTGGGAAAACTACAAAAGATAAAGCATAACCACAATGGGAATACCAGAAGAAGAAAGAGATAAAGGAACAGGAGCAATTTTTGAAGCAATGACTAAGAATTTCCTCAAATTAACATCAGGCAACAAACTACAACTACAGGAAGCTCAGAAAAGACCAAACAGGATAAATATAAGAAAACAAACAAACAAAACTACTCCTTGGCATATCATATCCAAGCATTAGAAAATCAACGATAAAAAAGAAGCTTGAGGAAAAAAGAGAAGAATTACATTACACTTCTCTTTTAGAAATTTTGCTAGCAAGAAGTGAGTAGAGTAAAAAATTTAAAGTACTAAGAAAGAAAAAACACTAATCTAGAATTCTGTACCTTTCAAAATTATCCTTCAAAAGTGAAGGAGAGCCCAGCTTCAGTGGTTCCGTGGTTGAGTGTCAACCTATGGACCAGGAGGTCATGGTTCGATTCCCAGTCAAGGCATATGCCCAGTTTGCAAGCTCAGTCCCCAGTGTGGGAAGTGCAGGGGGCAGCCAATCAATGATTCTCTCTTATCAACTGATGTTTCCCTCTCTCCCTCTGCTTTCCTCTCTGAAATCGATAAAAATATATATTTTTTAAAGTTGGGAATATATTTATATGAGATATATACTCTCCATTCAGCTTTTGTCCCAACATTCTTACTTTTCTATATCCAGCCCAATTCATTCATTTTTGTTATTTGCTTAACCCCAAGGATAACTCTGGTTCGAGGCCCCTACCATATATCATTGTTATACTTGGGAGTTCTAGCCAGTTTGGCTCAGTGGATAGAATGCTGGCCTGTGGATTGAAGGGTCCTGGGTTCAATTCCAGCAGGGAACATTCCCGGGTTACAGGCTTGATCCACAGTGAGGGGCATGCAGGAAGCAGCCTATCAATGATTCTCTCTCATCATTGATGTTTCTCTCTCTCTCTCCCTCTCCCTTCCTCTCTGAAACCAATAAAAAAAATACCTTTTAAAAGTTATACTTGGGATTCCCTTTACATAAAATTTCTGTATGAAATTCTATATTATATTTCAATACATTTGTATTAGTGATATTCCCCTTCTCTTTCAATCTTCCTGATTTGAGGGTTAGTGCTTATAACTAGTTATATATGTATCTTCAGAATGATACAGCAACTCTATGCAAAAAAGATGGTGGTTTATTATTAATGCACACACAATTATATGACAGAATATATATTACTAATAGCTAGACAAAAACTGATGATCAAGTGTCAGGAACCTTTCTTTTTTCTCAAGTTAATAGTTTTGCTTGAAATTATTAATGTTCTGACTAAGCCATTTTATCCTTTATTAGACACACACATGTACATATTCACACACTAAAAACTACAATCATACTTCAAGAATAAACATGCTAAAGTTTATATCTCTTGTATGGATAAATCAGTGATGCTGGTGGATCTGAAACTATCCTATATAATAAAAGCCTAATATGCTAAGTGTTTGATCATCCTGTTGACTGTTCAACCAATCAAAGCATAATATGCTAAGAATATGCTAAGGCTGCTCAACTGCTCACTATGATGTGCACTGACCACTAGGGGGTAGACACTCTGACCGGTAGGTTTGTTTGCTGCTGGGGTCCGGCCAATCAGAGTGAGACAGGCTGGACACACCCTGGAGCCCTCCTGTGGTCCCTCCCTAGCTGGCCAACCTCCTATTTCCCTCCCAGCCCCGATTGTGCACTGGTGGAGTCCCTTGGCCTGACTTGTGCCCTCTCACAATCTGGGACCCCTCAAGGGATGTTGGAGAGCCGGTTTTGGACTGATCCCACAGGCCAGGCCGGGGGACCCCACTGGTGCACAAATTTCGTGCAATGGGCCTCTAGTATACTATAATGTTGTATGAAATATTATGTCACTGATGAAAAAGTTTATTTCTTACAAACATATACCTGGCAGAGTATAGTGAGGAAACATTGATACAAATCTTTCACGTGATCATTTTCTATGTGGCTATGCCCAAGCCATCTATTAATGATAAATTAAAAGACTCTTTACCTGTCAGGACCTGAGTTCAGGCACTCAAAAGTTTCGTATTTCTCTTGCAGAAGCTGATGACAATACTAATCCCTGCACTGTGTAGGGAGGTGCATTCCTTGCACTGGCTTAAGTGCTAGTGATTTCACCAACCCTTGAAGTGCAGAACAGTAAAAAAACAGTTTTCAGCCGTTTTTCTTACTGGTTTCTCATTTTTAAAATATTATCAAGTAAGATTTCAGATAGATTTTAAAATAAATTAGTTCTATTTTATAAAAGACAGTGCCTTAGTTTAAAGAAACACAAGCCAATAGATATTTCTGAGTTACTGCACATATAAGACGGCCTTTTCAATAATTAAAAACTTACAAAAAAAGCAAAAATCGTATGCCTTCAAGTAATTTTACCTTAAAGCGCCAAGATTTGGTGGCTACAAATATGTAAATTGGTCTTGCAGCAGGCACCCACAGTATTAATAAGTACAACATGAAATTAGATACCAAATGACAAATGGTATCTCTCCCATTGATTCATTTGTTCCCCTGCCATCAGCATACAGCCCTGGGAGGAGCTGGTAGTCAAATTCATAACTATTAGTATATAAAGAAACAACGTTATACTCTCTCATAAGATAAAAATAAAAAACGCTGCCCTGGCTAGCACAGCCAGTGGTTGGAGTGTTGGCCTGCACACCAAAGGGTCTCGGGTCTGATTCCCAGTCAAGGGCATGCACATAGGTTGGAGGTTCAACACCCCCACCTCACATTGGGGCATCGGAGGCAACCAGTCTACTTGTCTCTCTCATATTAATGTTTTTCTTTCTCCCCACTCTCCCCTGACAGCCTCCCTTCCACTCTCTGAAAATCAATGGGAAAACATATCCTTGGGTGAGGATTAAAAAAAATTTTTTTTAATGCTACTATGTCCAAGGGTAAAATCAAGCTATATAAGCTATAAATACCACGTTTCCCCGAAAATAAGACAAGTGTCTTACATTAATTTTTGCTCCCAAAAATGCGCTAGATCTTATTTTCGGGGGGATGCCTTATATTACAGCAAGTAGGTCTTATTTCCGGGAGATGTCTTACTTTTGGGTAAACGGTATATATCTGAAAGGCAAAATCTGTCTTTGTTTCTGACTGAAACCCTAAAGTGCCAAATTCGTACAACTTTTTAGTCTCTTAGACTCCAAAATAAAATGGGTTAATGCACACACGACTCCAGGATTTTCTGTTGCTATAGGAGAAATGGTTGAGAAATGTACTTTAGTTCTAAAGAAAATATTTTATGTATCTAAAAAAAATTAATATTTTATCTGAATTCTCTCTAAATCCTCTTCACTTCCTTTAAGTTTTCATTTCTCTCCTGACCCCCTTAGGGAGAACATTAACACTACTTCCTTGAGGTTCAGATCATTATGAGTTGGCACCATGCAGTTATACATTTTCAAAATATGTTCTCGGAATTCTTGACAGTTTAGTAGAGGAAAATAAAAAACAAACCTAAGGCCTAGTTGGTTTGGTTCAATGGACAGAGCTTTGGCCTGCAGACTGAAGGGTCCCAGGTTCGATTTTGGTCAAGGGCACATACCCGGGTTTCGGGTTTGATCCCCAGTGGAGGGCATGCAGGAGGCAACTGATCAATGATTCTCTGTCATCATTGATGTTTCTATCTCTCTGTCCCTCCCCCGTCCTCTCTGAAATCAATAAAAATATATTTTTTTAAAAACCCACAAAAAACCTGAGCTGAAACCATGCCAATTGAATGGTGCACATTTCTTTCTATAGCTATCTCTACCTATATACGCTGGACACCATTTTAAAGCCCTACATTGAATTTAAATATTCTCTACCTACAACAAAGAAAGCTTGCCTTGATATTCTTGGCTAATGTGTTTCCTTTTTTCTTCAGTTAAAGAAATTAAATAATCTCTTTTCCATTTACCAAACAACTTCTTAAAGTGGGCATGCATTTGAAGTCCATTTGAAGAATCTGTCTCTTTAACTTAAAATCGCAGCAGTTTGATATAATTTACAACCAATTGAATGTAAGTACTTCTTGGCAATAATATACTCAATTGCTACCTACTTTTGTCTTTCTATGGGTAAGATAATTTTTAAAAATCATGAAATAAATATCGCCAAGCCCAGCTGGCGTGGCTCAGCGGTTGAGCAGTGACCTATGAACCGGGAGGTCACAGACGGATTCCCAGTCAGGGCACAGGCCAGGGTTGCGGGCTCGATCCCCCGGTGTGGGGCGTGCAGGAGGCAGCCGATCAGTGATTCTCTCTCATCACTGATGTTTCTACCTCTCTGTCCCTCTCCCTTCATCTCTGAAATCTATAAAAAAAACATATATTAAAAATAAATAAAAATGAAAATATTAACTTGGTGTGTTTCTCAATCATTTAAATATATATATATACTGCCAAGCCTTAAAATGTTACTTTTATGCTTCTTTTCAGTATAATGTAACGGAGAGGGAAACCAGCAATGCAAAGTGTAAAAAGGTCAAATTTCTAACTTACTTTATAGCAAATGAAAAGACTTTCTAAGAAGAAGTCTTAGAGTAGTAGAAACTAACCAATAAATCATTTTTTAAAATATATTTTATTGATTTTTTACAGAGAGGAAAGGAGAAAGAGTTAGAAACATCGATGAGGGAGAAACATCAATCAGCTGCCTCCTGTACACCCCCCGACCAGGGATGTGCCTACAACCAAGCTATGTGCCCTTGACAAGAATCAAACCTGGGACCTTTTAGTCCACAGGCTGACACTCTATCCACTGAGCCAAACCGGTTTCGGCCAATCAATCATTTTAACAAGGAAGTAAAGGTGAAGTAAAAAATTAAAAACCAATTCAGTTCCAATATTAACATGCCTTTGAATTTATGTCAAACTGGATAACTTTAAAATATGCAGCTTATATAGAAATAAGTTCATGCCAAAACTGATTACTAAATTTAATCCTTATTGTAATTATAAGATCTAAAATAGTTCTCATTTTAAAGATGTTCATTAAGTTCCTACACATTCTATGCCATGTTTCTTTTAAATCTATTCTTCCCCTGTAACTAATTCCATCATTTAGCTTCTAACCTTCATATTTGATATCACAAATTTAGCAAAAATTTCTCTCTCAGTTAAGAGTAAGACTTATCTCAATTTTAATTTATAATTCAAGAGGAAAAAAACTTTTCAGGAAAACCACGTATGAACTAAGCCCACTTGATGAACCTTTCGTGTTTAAATTGCTTAATTTTTAAAATAACTCTTCAGTTTTTTAAAGCATGGTATTATTTATTCATGCACACAGAAGCACACACAAATACAGGATGCAGCAAAAGTAGGTTCATAGTTGTTTGTAAGAAAAATAAACAATCTATATATATAAAAGGCTACGCAATTGGCCAACCAGCCAACTGGCCAAGAGGTATGATGTGCACTGACCATCAGGGCAAACACTCAACACAGGAGCCGCCGAGCAACAGCATTTTTGCTGAGTGCCCTCTCACACTCCCGGACCCCTCGGGGGATATCAGACTGCTGGTTTTGGCCGATCCCTGCAGGCCAGGCAGAGGGACCCCACCTGCTGGAGGAACCCCACTCATTCTGCAGATGCTGTTTGAGCCCCAGCACCGCCCCAGGTGCAGCTGGCCAGGGAGGACTGCGGGAGGTTAGTTCCAGAGCATATCCAGCCCATCTCACCCAGTCCTGCCCAACTGGCCACCTTCTTTATTTTTTTTTTAATTTTATTTTATTGTTTAAAATATTACAAATAATAGTACATATGTCTCCTTTTTTTCCCCATTGACTTTTTGACCACTTTCTAATTAATTTCCTTTCAAATGTGCATGAATCCATGCACCCAGCCTCTAGTAATTAATAAAGAATACCAGAATAAACTGTCTTTCATGTACTGAACTGTAAACACCTACTTTTACCCCAACCTGTACATAACATACACATACAAATAGGAACACCGAATTAAAATGAAAAACAGCTCTTACCTTCATCTCCCTCTGGTACATAGGAAGCTGTAATAATGTCAATATCAGCACAATTCATCACAATCTGATTGGTTGCCTGCCTCACCTAAAGGGAAAGAAAAACCAGCAATGTCAGAAATAGCTTGATTAATATTTATATTTTCAACTTGGTTTAATATATGTAGCAGACAAACTTTTTATTTTTTTAATATATTTTTATTGATTTCAGAGAGGAGGGGAGAGGGAGAGAGAGAGAAACATCAATAATGAGAATCATTGATTGGCTGCATCCTGCACACCCCTACTGAGGATGGAGTCTACAACCCGGGCATGTGCCCTTGACTGGAATCAAACCTGGGACCCTTCAGTCTGCTGGCTGATGTTCTATCCACTGAGCCAAACCATTAGAAGAGGCATACTTTTTAAAACCCAGACTCACTAAAACAAACTATTTATGTATCAATGGTAGAAATAAATGACTAGTTTTAAGAAACCCAAAGCAATTCATATTATATTAAAATCAATAACAAATGTATAAGTATTTCACAGAATTTAAACACCTGACCAGTTAGCTAACATAAAACCAAGTTTTTTTCTTAGACCTTGATTTATAACTACTTCTTAATTAATCCTCTTAAATTTCAAAAAATTTTAAATTAGAAAACATTTTTTATATGTTGCAATTAATTTTGTTTTATATAAACCTTGAAACCCATCATGAGACCTTTTATAAGGATGGAGGAAGAGGCTGGAGCCATCTAGGCTCAGCCACCTGGTGTGCAGATGATTGAATAAGGATGAAGGAAGAAAGCAAGTATCATAAACTATGTCAGAACTTTGTAAGACACTCTTTAAATTTTTGGATATAATAGACACTAATGACACTCCACCAAGACTAAATAAAATTTTATTTTGGGCTTTGTCTTACTTGCTTCAGATAAAAAATAAATAAATGAAATAATAGAAATAATAAAAGCCCTTTCCTCTCTTCCTCATTCCTTCATAACCACTATCCTAAGACCACTACATGTATAAAAATCAGCAATGTTTTTAATTTTATATAAATGCTATCAAATTGTGTATAATTTTATACAACCTGTTTTTTTTCACTTAACATTGTTTCTAAGATGAGTAAATGCTGATAAATTTATCTAATTCATTCATTTTAACTCTTGCATAGTAGTATTCCACTTTATAAATAAATCAGTTATTTATCCATTTCCTTCCTGAGGAAAGTTCAATCGAATGACTGAATGACGTTAACAACTGGTCAACCAGTCACTATGATGTGCACTGACCACCAGGGGGAAGATGCTCAATGCAGGAATTGCCCCCTGGTGGTCAGTGCGCTCCCACAGACAACCTCCTGTGGCCAGTCAACCTCCCGTAGTACCTCCCCCTGTCTGGCCAACTTCCCATGGTCCCCCCGCCCAATCCCACCAACCAAACCTCTTGCAGTCCCTTCTCCCAGCCAGCTGGCCCCAGTCAATCCATATCAGAGCAGCGAGCCAACCTCCCACCCTTTGCCCCCCCCCCCCCACTGGCTGACCCAACCTTGCCCGCCCCCCTGGGCCACCCCGTGCTGGCCTCAATCGCCAGCCAGGCCAAAGGACCCCACCTGTGAATGAATTCATGCACTGGGCCTCTAGTACTATAATAGTTACTTTATTTTTTTAATATTTTTAAAATATATTTTTACTGATTTTTTTTTTAAGAGAGGAAGGGAGAGGGATAGAGACTTTGAAACATCAATGAGAGAGAGACATCGATCAGCTGCCTCCTGCACACCTCCCACTGGGGATGTGCCCACAACCAAGGTACATGCCCTTGACCGGAATCGAACCTGGGACCCTTAAGTCCACGGGCTAACGCTCTATCCACTGAGCCAAACCAGTCAGGGCTATAATAGTTATTTTAAGTAGTATTAAAATAAATATCTTGATCCATGTTTCCTTGTGCACACATTTTTTTTACCAAGAATTGCCAAATTATCCTTCAAAGCAGTCTCAACCGACACTCCCAGAACGAAGAATAAAGAAATCCCACTTTCAACATCCTCCAAAAAAACTTTAAAATTACTAACAATCTGATAGGTATTAAATGGATTCCATTGTTGTTTTAATTAGAATTGCCCTGATTACTAGAAACATTGGTTACTAAGCATTTTTTTTTTTTTGCCATTAAGGTTTTTAAAATATTTTTTTTATTGATTTCAGAGAGAGAGAGAGGGAGAGGGAGAGAGATAAATATCAATGATAAGAGAGAACCATTGATGGGCTGCTTCTTGCATGCCCCCTAGTGTGGGGATGAGCCCACAACCCAGGCATGTGCCCTTGACTGGAATAGAACCTAGGACCATTCAGTCTGCAGACGGAACCTCTATCCACCGAGTCAAAAAAGCTAGGCCTGCCATTAAGTTTTTCTTCTGCAAATTGTCCTTGCCCATTTTTCAATTTGGTTGCAATCTTTCTTTTATATGCTTGTTGCATTAAACATAATCTCAAATTCATTTTTAGACATTTGAATGGTCTAAATCTAAAATAACAAAAATATAGATGCCCTAAAAATGACAAATAAATGCCTGCAGAGCCACGCATGTGAGTGCAACAGGTTATATGACAGATATGCATAAAGGAAAGCTATGCATAAAGGAGGGGAAGTAGCCACAAAAGTCACAAATTCAAATTTTATATGTAATCTCTTAATTTTTAACTGGTGACAACTAATTCAAAATTTCAAAAACACTCTGTAGACCAAGCAAAACCTATATGCAGGTCAACAGTGCCTTGAGAACACTGAACATACCACAAAACTAGGTAAGGATACAGGACTAATATAATATCTGTATGAAAAAGCTATACCTAACAGTAATCATTTTACTAACAAACCATACATAAGCATGATTAATTTTTTAAAATATGTTTTTATTGATCTTAGAGAAAGGGTAAGGGAGAGGAACAGAGTGATGAAAATATCAATCGGCTGCCTCCTGCACACTCCCTCAGGGGATCTAGGCCACAACCCAGGCATGTGCCAGTAATCGAACAGGTAGCCTCTTGGTTCATGGGTCGACGCTCAACCACTTAAGTCACCTTGACTGGGCAAACATGATTAATGTTAAACTAAAATTATCTGACCTTTATTACAAATAGTATGCTATCAAGCCTATAACAGACTGTCAAAATCTCTAACACATAAAGTGTTAGCTCATTATATATTTTGGCTCATTAAAAAACAAAATTCCTTCACCCTGGCTGAGTGGCTCAGTTGGTTGGAGCATCCTTCCATATACCAAAAATATAGCCGGTTCTATTTTGGTCAGAGCACATAACTAGGGTACAAGTTCAATCCTAGGTTGGAGCACATAAGGGACTCAGCCAATTATGTGTCTCCCTCACATCGATGTTTCTCTCTGTGTCTCTTCCCCATGCCTTCCACTCTCTCTAAAAAAAATCAATGGAAAAAAATATCCTCCAGTGAGGATTAACAAAACAAACAAACAAACAAACAAACAAATCCTTCTCATAAATCAAATCTTCTTGTTCCTAAACAAAAAAATGTCATTTAATATTTAGTATTATTTCACCAGAACATATTTAAACAGCACTAAAACTTTATGTCCCAACTGGCCACTTATAGCATTACATCTGAACAACAACAAAATCTTTGTCTATTCATAAATATGCCTTTTTAAAAATTCAGAAACAGAACTGAAGCACTTATTGGTTGTTCACCAAAGGGCAAAATGAATCAAAACCTTCCAGAGTTTGAAGTTCTTGCCAACAAAATAATAACAGGAGTTTAGTTATGTATCTTAATCTTTATCTAGGAAACTATATTTTCATCCATCAACATCTACAATGAATTTAATAGTAGCCAAGCAGTTAATCTACCAATGTCAAGATACCAGTACAACACTACATATGCCAAATGATACCATTTATCTCACTACTATTATAACATTCTAAGGGAAAGTGTGTACTTTGGAAAGACATGGTACACAATATCCAGTTACAAGTACATTCCAATTCCTCTCATAATTAGAGAAAACCCAGTTGTTTATACTAATGAATTAAGCTACTTGTTGAACAGCTACTAATTTTTTCCCCCAGGAATTATTGTCATTTCTGGAAGGGCGGAAGTAAAGAAACAAAGAGACAAAAATCCTTAATAATTAAATTAAACTCACATTTTAAAAATCTGACAGTATATCTGTCTCATATTAGAGATGTACTTAAAACAACAGTATAATCCACAGAAAGTGCTTATAGTAGCATTTTGTACCTGATACATAGTAATCACTGAATAGATATTATTAAGGCACACACACACAAGACCAAGATTAAATGTGCTCCAATCATTAAGATGTTACTCTGAATATCATCTAACAGCACTCAACTAACAGTTTATAAAGCACCTGATCAGAATGATATAAAATTTAAGAACTAGGAATTGATAGCACTTTGGCTATCAGCGTATATATACTGCCCAAGGAAGGCAATTTAACTATCCATATAGACGTAGGCATATGTTTAAGTGATTGATTACTACACTAGAACACTTCTTTTTAATGCTTTTCCAACAACAGCACTGACCTGGTAATTCTGTATTTGATTTCTCACATACTCACATCATCCTGTTAGTGCACATGAACTGTGTGTTCTACTATGTAATAGCGTGACCGGTGTGGCTCAGTGGTTGGGTGTCAACCCGTGGATCAGGAGGTCAGGGTTCGATTCCTAGTGAGGGCCCATGCCCAGATTGCATGATTCATTCCAAATGGGGGGAGGGGGCGATTCTCATCATTGATGTTTCTCTCTCTCTCTCCCTCTCCCTTCATTTCTCTGAAATCAATAAAAATCTATTTTTAAAAAACATAGGTAACCATGCAAAGGATTGTCAGTTTTCAAGCTTAAAAGAGAGCAAATGCTAAAGTTAGCATATAGCTGAAACCGGTGTGGCTCTGTGGATGGAGCGTCGGCCTGCAGACTGAAAGGTCCTGGGTTCAATTCCGGTCACGGGCATGTACCTTGGTTGCGGGCACATCCCCAGTAGGGGGTGTGCAGGAGGCAGCTGGTCATGTTTCTCTCTCATTGATGTTTCTGACTTTCTCTCTGTAAAAAAAATCAATAAAATATTACAAAAAAAAAAATAAAGTTAGCATATAAAATTGTGTTGCACTTCAACAGAACCAAAGCTAAGTAATAGCTCTACTGAAGAGGCACAGCTTGACCATTTGTAAGAATTTTACAATAGAAGTTTCCTATGATCTAGGAAGACAGCAATTTGAGACATTTTTCCTCCCGCTGAATGAGCTTTTACAATCATTCAGAAATACACCTTACATAGTAAGACTCAAGAGGTTTTTTCTGGTTGCCCAAATCCTGAGATTTTAGTAAAAGAAAACCTCCAGTGTGACAATTCCAAATACCAGTCAATCTGAAGCCTGAGTCACTTTGCATAAGAAACAATTTCATCATTAAAATTTTGTAATAATTGTTGTCCTTGTGGAACAGGGCTGTAATTTCTAAAGACAATAAGGAGCAAATAATTAGTAAGCAAAAGTTGAGCCAAGTTTTCTAATAATAAAGACATTGAAAGAGCAAGTTGCAGAAAGTAATAAGTACCATTAATATAAAAATGTTAAACATATAAAACATTGCTATTTATTGCCTGTGGCTACTTACATACACAATAACACTTATAAATTATACATAGGAGAGTCCTCACCTACTAAAGAAAAGTTACCTCTGGAAGAGATGGAAATGGGCTTTAGTGGCACCTGTGACATTTTATTCCCCCCCCCCCTCAAAATCATGCACAGTCTGAAGCAATGGGGCCAAATATTAATAACTGCTAAATCTAGGTGGTGGGCTACTTTTCCATGTTTCTAAAATAAGTCCTAATTTAAAATAAAAATTTGAAGTGATTACAAGTGGCCAAATAAATTGAGAACTACATGCATATATGGTGTTCAACATGAAATATCCAAGATCTAGAGAACTAATCTCAGTTAACAAAACAGCTATTTAGAAGGCTCAGTCCTTTGCCACTGACTCACATACAGATTAGAAGAAGACCTAATTTTACAATAAGCACGAGCTCATTTACTATGTAACAAAGTTCAGAGACATTTCATAAGTTTCTATTTACTATTTAAAACCACATTTATCCAGGTTGTATTGGCAGACCAGGAAGTTAAAAAAAAAAAAAAAGCCTCTATGGAAAGCCAGAATAGTTAATACAAAGTCCATACAACACAGCTCATACCCTTCACTCTAAGAAGAATCCATCAAACCCTCACTTAGAAATGTCTTTATAAATTCAAACAAGCCTGTTTATCTGGTTACTTAGACCTCTTCAGATCAAGTTCAGTAAAATAAAAGAGGCAAGAAATTTCACAACAGGCAGCAACAAGGCACAATAAGCAGCAAAAAATAATAGCCTTAGAGTAAGAAAACAAACAAAATTTTAAAGAACGGATATGAAACTAATATATAATATCACAGTACATAGTTTTGACTAATCTATAGCTATAAGTATTAATGACAGATGTTCAGAATGATGTCCAGTTTTTTTTTTTAAAGGAATAAACCTAGATTATGAGGAAGTTTAAAAATTTTTTTTAAATAATACATTTTAGGAATATTTTCATCCTAATCAATAAATATTTTTAAAATTCTAAATGCCTCAATGGGTACGCTTCATTTATATAAAGAATTCACTGCAGAATTCATTGCCAGATGATATCAGATAAAGCTTCACATATAAAAATTCCTTAGGTGTTTCTTCGTAGATGCATTTCAAAAAACAAAATAGAAAATCTGAACAAATTCAATTCCTTATCATCAATCTTTCAAATTTAATTTCTTAAGACCATTTAGTGTTCTAGCACAATGCTGGACAAATTATTAATTTTATCATTTTTTAAAGTAATAAAATGACTAAAATTACTGCAAATGCTAAATTGGGGCAGAAAATTCCATAACACAGGGTTGACAATAACACTCATTTATGTGCCAACTTTCAGTGTTCCAAACAAACTACTATATCTGTAACTCTCCTGTAAATGCCAATTTAGTCACCATGAACATGAGTACTTTGTTGGCACAGGCCAGGGATTGTCTAGTGTATCCTGACTTCTGGCCTTGAAGGATGATGGTAATTTCCCTGGCACAGGTGAAACATTTCCATAACGAAAAAAACAATTATTGCATAAATACAATTACAACAAAGAACTGTAGCCACTCACATAAACTTGTAACCTATTTCTTAATTATCCACAAAGCAAGAAAATCAGAATTTGAAATAGTTACAAAAATCCATTGCTCTCAAATATTCTAAAGGGACGAGAAAGAGAATGTTCCATTTCTTCAGGTCAGTGATTTTCAATCTTTTTCATCTTGTGGCACACATAAACTAATTTCTCATTTGTGGCACACCAAAAAATATATTTTTTAATAATCTGACAAGAAAAGAATACTTTTTATTCATTCACACTGGACAACTATTGTGGTGGCTGTTGTCATTTTTTTATTTGACAATCTATGGAAAAAGAGGTCAATGCCACGACTAAATAGTCAGGGATTGCATGTTTTCAAAGTTTTTGTGGCACAGGTTGAAAATCGCTGCTCTAGGCCCATGATAAACACCTTTTCAAAACCTGCCGAATTAGACCACACTCACTTGTGTAGAAGACAACTACTTTTTAAATTACCCACATTGACAATTTCTTCACCTTCCCCAAGAGTCCACACCCCAGGCCAGGTTAAAAATCCACTAAGTTTCTAATATGTAACCTGTACAAATACTCTGGGCTTATCATAAAGTTCTGTCACTAAAGCAACCAAGCAACTTGCATACTTTGTGTAATATGATTCCAACTATTAGGAAACTGACCCAATACCAGTTATGAACCTGGTTTCTAGAGATATAATTTTGTCCACATTTAAAATTTTCCACTATAAGATACTACCTAATGCCACAATTTATTGCTCCAATCCATGGATTTCAAAAAACACTAACATCTGATTTTTACTACTAATGTAACTTTTTACTAATGTTAATTCCTCTTTACACTTCCAAGGGTGGCAATTCACACAATTAAAGAGTCCAACTGCCCTTTAATGACACTTGTTAGAAGGCACCTAGCCTGAAAAGTATTTCTGAAAAGAAACACTTTGAAAAGTTCATGTTACCAAAAAAATTCACCTATTTCCTTATATCAAATTTCCAAGTCCCTGCTAATATCTAGCACGTTACTACTATGTGTTCCCTCAATGACCTCAAGCAATCTTTTAAGTATTTCTCATCTTTTTGGAAAAGTAGAAAAGGGATAAGAAGTACATCACTGCTTTTTGTTCTATCTATCCTAATACTTAAGTAAAACTGTCACTTCCAAACAAAATAATCATTTAAAAATCTTTCTTGATAATTTTTTTTTCAGAAAATGTCCCCCAAATATACATTGCTCTCAGAATTATGAACCTATCATGCCAGCTAATGTGGCAAAGAAACAAATAAGGGTTTTAAATGTTAGTCTTTTCACATAATGCGAACTCATTCATCACTAGGTCCTTCCTTTGCCAAGTCACAAGACACGCTACTGTTTACAATCCCTCCCATCTGCCCCCTGCCAATATATATCAAACACTCCAGTCACTTGGCTTAAACAAACAGCGTTCCCCAAATAACCCTTTCAAACCCTAATTTAAACCCAAGATGCATTCATTCTGATTCATATTCTTAATGGAAAAATTCTCAATCACCTGACTTTCACAGGGTTAAGTTTTGCTTTTGGATGCAGCCAGACTCCTAGAGTCCTCACGCTTTCACACAAGCGCCCCAAATTTGACAGTACACTTTTTAATCGTACGCTTTTAGACATATTCTTAATCTGAGTACTCAGCTTCCAAAGACAATTGCCAACTTTCAACTCATTCAAACACTAGTCTACACCTCTTTCATTTCGCCACTACATACACACCCTGTTCTTTTAAGGCTGGGAGGCCTACAGATTTTTCCTCCTGACTGCAGAGGGAAGAAAAATGAAACAAAATACTCTGACCCTCGTTCTTTCTAAAGATCACTGCTACAAGGTTCCCCTGTTTCATTACAGATTTCCCACAACACACCATATAAGATGGTATACAGTGTGTCTACTGTTCAGGACCTTTGTAGGGCATCAATATCAATGGTCCCCCAAATCAAACAATACTTCAGATATTGCTGCAGAGGGTGAGGGGCAGTGGGGAGAGAGCATGATTCACCAAAAAAACTGCAACCAAGAGTAATGGAATATTTCCACCAGCGGAATGCTAAAACTAACAGCTTCTTTCAGAGGACGGGGCTGCTGCACAACCATCGCTGTGGCAATAAATCCACCTGCTTCGAGGGCTGCAAAGCTAGGAAGATGGGAGGGCAACCGGAAGTGGGGTCCTCCTTGAGCTTCTGGGGGGGGGGGGGGGTTAGGAGAGAACAGTCACTGCTGCACTGTCACTCGAGGAGAAGGGGAGGGGGAGGGGCGGACCAGCTCGGAAACCCAGCCCCCGGGCCGGAGCAGGCGGGGAGAACTCAGCCAGGCTGCCCGGATTAACATTCTCCTTCTCACCCTCTCCCCGCTTCTAGAATCTCCCCTCCTGGCTAAGGCGCGGCGGCCGGGGGAGCCCCAGATGGCCGCCTCTGCCCAAGTGTCCCCCGTGGGGCGTGGGCAGAACCACAGGAAAGAACCGAGTCAGGAGGCTGAGCCGGAGCGTGGACTCTGGGAACCCCTCTAGCCTCTCCCAACACACCCTCCAGCCTCCCCCAGGACACCGCCGAGCCCGGAAGGGCCGGGACCCGCGAGGATGCCCCGCACAGGTGTGCTGGCCCCGGAGGGGCGCCCGGGCAGGGCCCGCCGGCTCCCGCAGCGCTCCCCGCAGCGCGGCCTGGCCCCCAGCCCGGCAGGGCAGCGCACACACCAGACCCCGCGCCCCGCCGCCGCCCCAGAGGGGCGCGTCCGTCCGAGATCCCAGCCTCCCCCGGTCCCAGGCCCGCAACGCCCGGGCCCGTCCGCCAGCCCGGCCCCCAGCCCAACCCGCGGGCGCGGCCTAACTGCTGGCCCGGCAGCTGGCCCCCGGCGTCCGAGGGTCGCCGTACCTGGGCGGCGGCCTCCAGCTTGCCCTCGAAGGTGAAGTCCAGCAAGTCGGGCTTGAGGCAGAGGCTGTAGTTGATGGGGGAGACGTCGGCGGGCAGCCTCTCGAAGGGCCTCTTCTCTGGCATCGCGGCGAGGCCCAGGCTGTGGAGGCGGCGGCGGCAGCGGCGAGAGGAGCGGCTGAGAAGGAGAAGGAGGAGGGGAGGAGGCGGAGGGCCGAGGAAGAGCAGGCGGCGAGCGAGGGAGGGGGCGGCGGCCGCCAGCCACATCCACCGAGCGAGAGCGACCGCCTGAGGAGAGCCACCGGGGGAGCCTGGGGGGCCGGGGAGAGACCCAGCCCGAGCGCCAGGGGCCGGGAGGGAGTCAATGCGGGCGGGCGGACTGCCTACGGGGAAGGGGGCGGAGGGGAGGGCAGGGGAGGAGAGCCTGGAGGGAGGGAGGGAGCGAGGGAGGGAGGGAGGCGGTGGCAGCGGCGGCCGCTGCGTGCGCGGCCCCGCGGGCCAGGCGCGTCCCCGCCGGTGTGCGCGTGCGCAGGGCAGGGGGCGGGGCGGCGAGGCGCGGCCCGGGGGGGGGGGGGGGGAGGGACGCGTGCGCGAGCTGCGGGCTGGAGGCTGCCGGCGGCTGCGCACCTGTCGGCGACGCTGGGGACCCCGGTGGCCTTCTGGGAGGAGCCGGAAGGAGCGGACCGGAGAGGGAAAGGTGTGACCGCCGCCCCCAGCCCGCCCTCGCCGCCCCGAGCTGCCTTCGGAAACTGAAGCCTCCTCAGTTGGTCAGTGCAGTCAGGGGGACATGTTAAAATGTCAATTCAGAGCAAAGCCCTTCACGGGGTTTCTACCCCCAGGTCGTGGGAAGCCGTTCCTGTTATTCTAAGTAGTAGCTTCAAGGGATGGTATGAAAAATCTTGTCAGAAAACTTTTAATAACCCACTTAAACCGGTTACTTAAACCAGTGTGATTTGGACCTTTGAGGGCATGACTTCAAAAATTAGATTTTTGTTGCCATGACTTATTGTTCAAAGTAAGATATGCTTTGCCTTTTCCCATTTTTCCTCTTTGTTCTTGCTTTTTTAAAAAAGTAAAAAAAAAATTTTTTTTAATCCTTTTTCCAATTGTGGCCTCTTGAAAAGTAAATTAGCTGTGGCTCCCTCAGTTCTGTAGCTACCTAGCAAATTGAGATACATATATGTTTAACATAAATATGTATTAATTATATGTATACATTTTTAAATATTTTAACGAGTTAAGGACAAGGTTTATCCATAAAGCCCCTATACTTTCATAGACCCTTCTCATGTCGACCCCCGTAATTTCCAAATCTCAGTAATGGAAGTTGTACTGGACAAAATCAATATAATGTGAGCCGACTAGCTTCCGATTTTCTATTAGCCACATCAAAAATTTATAAAAAGGAACAAGGAAACAGGTGAAATTGATAATCTTATTTAACCTAACATATGCAAAATATTATTTCAACATGTAGTCAATATAAAAATATTAATAACATTTTTTTCTGTTCTAAGGCTTTGAAATCCAGTGTGCGTTTTCCATTTACAACACATCTCAATTCTGATGAGCCACATTTGGATGCCCAGTAGGCCCGTATGACTAGTGGCTATTGTAGTAGGCAGCACAGTCTTGGACATGGGGCTTGCCCTCTTATCCTCTGAATCCTCTGTACCTTTTAAGACAGACTGGAAATCTGCAGTCCTTTCAAACTAACATGTGTGATGGGGCCTTTTGCACATGGGTGATATCTGTGAGCACTTCTTGGTAATCTATATCATAAAAGCCCAAGTGACCTTTACCCATGAAACGACCAGAATGACCGGTCGCTGTGTTGCACACTGACCACCAGGGGGCAGATGCTCAGCGCAGGAGCTGCCCTGTGGTAGTCAGTATGCTCTCACAGAGTGAGTGCCGCTCAGCCAGCGGCAGCCCTAAGGAGCAGTGAGCCCAGCGCTATGGAGCAGTGAGCAGGTCGGCAGGCAGTAAGGAGCGAGGAATCCCAGACTGCATGAGTGCGCAGGCAGGGCTAAGGGGAACCCCCACTTCCATGCACAAAATTTGTGCACTAGGCGTCTAGTAGAAATAATAATAGATTGGTAATCTAATTAACTAAAAATTGAATAATAATGTATTGAGTGCTTACTAAACACTTTATGTACTAATTGATTTACTCCTTTCAACAATTGTGTTAGGTTGATACTGTTATCCCCATTTTACAGATGAGAAAACAGGCACAGAAATTCAGTGATACATGGTAGCGCTGGCATTAGGACCCAGCCTGCCTCTCTCTCTCTCTCTCTCTCTCTCTCTCTCTCTCTCTCTCTCTCTCTCTCCTCTAGAAAATTTTGCAGCAATTTCCCTATTTTTCTAAGTCTCCCATGTTGATTTATTCTAATCTCTGTATCTCAGCTTTTTAAAAAGTTATTCCATTATGCAAGAACCCAAGGTAAAGAAAATTCAACTTATAACCATTTAAGGCTCTCTGTGAACTGTCCTTACCATTTTCTCAGACTTGTCTCTCCCCATTCTTTAATATAGAGTCTCCAGTCTTAGCAAGCTACCCTGTTTACCATTTGGCCCTTACAGCTGGCTTATTCTCTCTTCCCTACTATGCTCATGCATTATTGCTAGAAAGACCTCTTGCTCCTCCCTTCCTTTAAAACTCATCTTTTCCAGAAAGTCCTCATTGACTAACTCCATCCAACACTAACCCACTAGTCCTCTGGAGCTATTGGGCATCCAGAATGTGGCTAGTCAGAATGCGTTGTAAATGTAAAATGCACACTGGATTTCAAAGCCAGAAAAAATATCAGCTCCCAAGTACTAGCTTTTGCTGATTTGTGTAAGTTTGTCTTATAGTTATATTTTAAATTTGTTTTTATATGTGTATCTTTTCAAAATGTACTACTAGCAAGAGCCTGACTTCTAATTATTTTTTTATAGCTGTCAGTACTCAGTCTTGTACAAAGCACAACTCAGTTGTTATTGACCCAACTCACCAATTGACCAAGAGACGGCATTTTATCCAGCCTTAGCCTTTCCTTTATATATAAGATGTGTGCCTCACCGAGAAAGCACAGTGCCTTACTATGTGAACCTAAGACTAGAGGCCACCATCTTTTATTTAAAAAAACACAGAAAATGATTTTGAAAACAAAATCAAAACAAAAATAAAAATAAATAGTAGGCCATAGGCTTCATTGCAATAGTGCTTGTGACCCTGTTGGGGGGGGGGGGGGCGCGCGGGACTTAATTGTCCCAATCTCTAGTCCCGTGACTCAGACGGTTCTAATGCAGCAAATCAAGAGTAAACCCAGGCTTACTACCTACAACTTGATATAGGGGAATGGAAGGGTGCTTATAGTTCCCATAATAATAATTTTTAGAAAGACTAGCTAACAATCTCACATATGCTCAAGGCAGGCTTCTCTGGAATAACTGAAATGAAGGACATATGTACTCTTGGAAATTCATTTCCCTTAGAGGGGGGGGTGTTGGAGAACTGAGTGAAAAAGATGAAAGAATTAGGGAGTACCAATTGGCAGTTACAAAATAGTGATGGAGATGTAAAGTACAGCATGGGGAATATAGTCAATAATATTGTAATAACTATATATGGTGCCAGGTGAGTGCGGAAATATCAAGGGAAACACTTTGTAAAGTATATGATTGTAGAACCACTATACTCTCTACCTGAAACTAATATAAAATAATATTGACTGTCAACTATAATTGAACCCCCTGCCCCCCCAAAAATGAGAGTTGAACATGTTCTATACTTGTGGTGGTGGTTGCATAGCTCTGTGAGTTTACCTCAAACCATTACATGGGTGAATTTTATGGTATGTGAATTATATTTCAATAAAAATGTTTCAAATATGAAATAAAATTATGGTGAATAATCGATAGTATAATATGATAATATTAGGTCCAATAAACAGTCTTTGTTTAAAAAAATTCATTTCCCCCCATAGTATTTCAGGAGTGGAAAAATCAGTAATGTGTCAAAAAGTTGTAAGTCCTAGCTATAACAGATTTCTAGGCATCTCTATTTAGAAGCCCTTGAAAATCTGCAAATGAAAAACATATGCAAGTTGTATACTTTAATAAAAAGTTTAAAAAGGAAAAAAATGAATCAAGATCATCCTCATCTTAGGCACTTTTTGTCTTTAGTTTTCAAGCACTAGTCTGAGAATCTAATCTCAGTCTGATTCTTATCAGTGACTTGTCTATGATCAAATCTTATTAATTTCTCTGCTTCAGTTTCCCCATTGGTAAAGCAAGTAAGGTGCATAATGCATTTCTTTTTACAAAAAAAGGTATTATTTTAACTGTAGTTTGGAGACATCTCAAAAAAATTATAATGTTCTTAATATTAGAATGGTCCTCATAGCAAATTGTAGATAATGAGTTGGTGTAAAGGATATGTATTGGTAAAGCAAATGGAAATCATTGAAAGAAATGTTTCAAAGGAAAGAGAATATAAAGGAGCTGGGTTAGGCAGTCAAAATATTAGGGCAAGTCCCGGCCAGGTTGTTCAGTCGGTTAGAGTATCGTCCTGATACGCCAAGGTTTGGGGTTCAGTGCACATACAAGAATCAACCAATAAATGCATATCAATGTTTCTCTCTCACACTCTCTCTTCCTTTCTCCCTCTCTCTAAATCAATAAAACATATCTATATATATTCAGGCGGAAGGGAAGACACACTAGCTATAAAACATTGAAGGGGGGGAAGAAAGATGTGGAAAGTTTGGAAAACCATTGTAAAACCCACCACATTAGATAAAAACAAAGCATTGCTGTTACTACTTAGCCTCCCGGACTAGAAAGTGTGGCCTTCAATGTCAATGTCAGGCGTGGAAATTAAAACTATAATTCCACTAATATGAATCTTACATACGGAAGATGGTAAAGAGCTTCCGAAAACCAGGAACGCAAAAAGTTGAAGAGCAATCCATAGGAAGCTGATGCCACAAGATCCCAACCTTCTGCTTCCTTTTCTGTAACTTTAAATGGCTGTTGGGATGACCGTTGGAAATGTGAGGAGTAGATGGAATGTTGCCTACCTATCCTGTGTTCTTAATGAAAGGAAAGAAGATGAGTTCCATATGCTTTAGCTCTAGCTGGTGTGGCTCAGTTGGTTGGACATGTCCTGTGCACTGAAGGGTTGCCAGTTTATTCCAAGTCAAGGCAGCTAGCTGCCCGGGTTTTGGGCTTGGTCATAGAGGAGGCAGCGGATCATGTTACACTCTGATATTCATATCAGTGTTTCTCTCTCTCTCTCTCTCTCTCTCTCTCTCTCTCTCTCTCTCCCCCCCCTTCCTTTCTCTCTCTAAAAAATAATTTTTAAATCTTTAATAAGTAAGTAAATAAATAAAATGTATCCTATACAGATGAATAACAACTATATATTATATAGCAGGTGATACATGTGTATATATCTGCATGCATATATATGTGTGTATATATATATGCATATATATGTATGTATGTATTTGAAATTGGCAGTATGGCATATACATCCAAATATGGCCACAGAAAGGTTCTCAGAGTTGGAAGTTCTATTTCTTTTGGTATCTTTCCATCAGGAAGTTGAAAAAGTCATACGTTTCCACCTGTCTTACTTCCTTCCTAGCCCCTTCATTCCTCCCTTTTTATTTCAGTACTTCTGCTTCCTTTTTCACAACCACTAGCCTGAGATTATTTACCAATCCCAAGTGACTGGCAACTACATGACTAAACCCAGGCCCTTTGCTGGTGACCTTTAAATTGAGATGAACCTGTTTGGCTATGTCCTCTTGAAAAGGGTTAGTCACTAGAATCTTGTAGAAAGTGAGTTAGGGAGCAAAGCCAACACCCCCTTGCTGCAGGCAAGAATGCATATGTCTGTGTCTGATGCGTGGGTCTCTGGAATGCTGCTGCATTTCTTGTGGAATCCCAAGTTTTTAAAGGTTACAGTATTTGGGAGCTAGCATGCTGGAATTGATTTAGCACTGACTTCAAATCCAAATAAATAAATAAGTAAGTAAATAAGTAAGTAAGGGCTCAGGCTGAACCAGACTAGTAGAGTAGGCAAGAGGATGAGAAATCTTAGAAGCTTGCCAACAGTCAGGTGGCCTCGGTTTCTCCACCCTTGCTTTTGAAATTCCTCACAACAAGGATTTACAGCAGAATTAGTTCTCACTCAGTTAAGCCCAGCAAAGAGAATAATTTTCAACCTCTGGCTAACCCTAGGTTAAGGGTGGAGTGCGGAAAAGAGACCTAAGACATTAAGGCCTGCCAGCGTGGTCAAATCACATTGTACAGGATGTGATTTTTTTGTTTTATTTTTATACAGGGTGTGATTTTATGAGAGCAATTTGCGTTGGAGTTTTAGCCACATTTCTTAAATAACAGAGGATGAAAATCTTCCACTTCCAGCTTCCCTGATTTGCATATGAATCAAGATTAATAAACATTTAAAAAATGTAGGAGAAGCTAGAAACTGGCTTATGGCCTGCTTATGCACAGGACTGAGCCAAAGTCATCTTGTCCCCAATAAACTAATAATGCTGAGGCTGAACAGAAACTGAAGGTAATGAGGACCCTTTCATTTTCAGACATTCAGCAGTTTCTAGGGAATAGTCTCCAGTATGGTGACTAGCCTTTGAGATCTGATGACTTCAAAACAACAATACCTAAATGGTAACATCTCTACATTGTGAGCTGACTCAAGAAGAAACCAGAGACAAAAAGCAATTCAATCTGCTTATGTTTTTTAGTCCTGGGAAGCTGTACCCTCAGATTTCTAGATATGGTCTATTTTAGTTCAAAGTGTGATCACACTGTATAAAATATACATTCACTGAGAATGAGACATAGCACAGATACCCTAGGGACCTGACATCAGGAATTAGGGCAGGCCAAAAAAAAGACAAAATTCTTTAGACAAATAGACACAATTCAAACATTCAAGAGGGATTTATAGTTTTCTTGCCCCAAAGCTACAGTAACTATGAAGTGGGAGCCACAGTTTTAGGAATTCTACATCAGGGAACATCTATTTGCTTTTGCTAAAGTGAGTCATTACTGTCTCATCTTAATGTAAAAGGATATCAATATGTGGAACAGAAGGTGACAGAATCAAAGGAATTAAAAAGGTGGAGGGGAGGAAAAAGTCACCATGTTAGAGAAAGTGTTATTCTTACTGTCTGATGGAGTAAATCACTATCTTTTTTTTTAATATATTTTATTGATTTTTTACAGAGCAGAAGGGAGAGGGATAGAAAGTCAGAAACATCGATGGGAGAGAAACATCGATCAGCTGCCTCTTGCACACCCCCTACTGGGGATGTGCCCGCAGCCAAGGTACATGCCCTTGACCGGAATCGAACTCTATCCACTGAGCCAAACCGGTCTCGGCTAAATCACTATCTTTTTAAAAATATATTTTTATTGATTTCAGAGAGAAATGAAGAGGGAGAGAGACACGTCAATGATGAGAACCATTGATCGGCTGCCTCCTGCAGGGCCTACACGGGACTGACCGTGGAAACTGGGCATATGCCCTTGACCAGAATCAAACCCGGGACCCTTCAGTCCGAAGGCTGACACTCTATCCACAGAACCAAAGTGGCTAGGGCAGTAATTTCCACACACACACACACTTCCTGGTAAAGAGACAGAGAAGTCCAATATGCCATATTACAAATACTAGGCTTCAAACTTAAATTTTAAGAGTAGACATAATAAGTTGAAGTGTGTCCTTTTGCTTTGTTCTTTTTTATAGGGGACTGCAAGTGCAAGAGAAGCAGAAACTGACACAGAGCAGAGATAGAAGCAGTAATTTGCCCCAGGTTAACTGCAGAGTTGTGACAAAACCCATGACGAGTAGAATTTCTGACTTCTAGTCCTCTTTTCCAAATGTCCTTGCAGTTGTAGGTAACCGTCAGAGGACAGGTGTTGCTATATTAGCGGGACTACTTGCCCTAGATTTTATCATACAGTCCTAGTTTCACGTTATTCCCACTCTTGTCATAGCCATGCACCTGTCCTAGAAATTCCCATATTCCAACATTTGCATTTAAAGAAAATGAAAGCAGAATTATGTACCTGGGAGTCAAAGCAAAGAGGGCACACGTGATAGCTGGTGTCAGGCCCGGTAACAGGAAGGAGACAGAAAGATCTGATTGCTAGAGTAACCAGGCAGCTCAAATGAAGGTAATAGAATCCCATGCTGCAGAACATCAGCTGATGCTGAAAAGAATGCTCTCTCCACAAGTGCTTAACACAGACTCGGAGCAATATTGCTGTTTGGAACCCACCTCTGGAGCACTAATACTCCAGCCTCCATTGGAAGCAGCCTTCCAGCTAGGAGACCTGACATAGTATGATGGCTCCTATAAAACAGAAGAATCATGGGGATAATCCCTTAGTTCAGAGAGGTGGGGGAAGAACTTCATTAAAACACACACACACACACACACAAAAAAAATTTTTCATGAAGCAAATTTGAAGTCCTCAAACTGCTTTACAAAATCAGGTCTGTTCATACCTCAGTAAGAATAGCAAACCTAGCCCAGCCTGGTGTAGCTCAGCAGTTAAGCGTTGAGGTCACTGGTTCGATTCCCAGGCAGAGCATATGCCCAGGTTGTGGGCTGGATCCCCAGTGGGGGGCATGCAGGAGGCAGCCAGTCAATGATTCTTTTTCATCATTGATGTTTCTATCTCTCTCTACCCTTTTTCCATTTCCTCTCTGAAATCAATAAAGATATATATATTAAAAAAAAAAAAGAATAGCAAACCTAGCAAGAGAAACAAGTTATCTAGGTTAGTCCTAGGCTCCTAGCCCTTACACAAACAATCCCTAGAGATCCTATTGAAGTGTCCTCTTTATTTAGTACAACTAATCCGTTACAACTCTAAATAAATGGAAACACATTTAAATGCTTTTCAAAGTGTTTTTCGGTGTGAAAGAGAGAGTAGAAACCCATGGAGTGGAAGAAAGGTTCAGTTTTTCTTTTCCCATGACCATTGCTAACCTTTTCATTCCATGTACTAACCCTAAACACATATTCTCATCAGCCAGGTGGGGCCTCTTGTTCTACAAAGTAGACCAAGTAATTCTCCCCTAAGTACAAGATATCAGTTAAATTTGATTTTCAGGTAGCCGAAACCAGTTTGGCTCAGTGGATAGAGTGTCAGACTGCGGACTGAAGGGTCCCGGGTTTGATTCCGGTCAAGGGCATGTACCTCGGATGCGGGCACATCCCCAGTAGAGGGCGTGCAAGAGGCAGCTGATCAATGTTTCTGACTTTATCCTTCTCCCTTCTGCTTGGTAAAAAATCAATAAAATATATATTTTTTAAAATTTGATTTTCAGGTAAACAACAAATAGTTTTTTAGTATAAATATGTCTCAGATATTTCATAGGATATGCTCATACTAAAAATATGCAATATTGGGGGGTATTCTTATACTAAAAACTACTCATTGTTTATCTGAAAATCAAATTTTATTCAACATCCAGTATTTGTATTACCTAAATCTGGCAACCCCACCAGTAGTCTGCTTTCAGATTTTGAAGACAGCAGCCAATGGCTTTGAAACTGTTTGATTATATAAAAGGGAATTTTTTGTCTTATTTTATTTTCTATTTTTTTTTAAATTTCTTTATTGATTAAGGATTACATATGTGTCCTTATTCCCCCATTATTCCCCAACCCCTACTCATGCCTTTACCCCCCTGTGTCCATTGATTAGGCTTATATACATGCATGTAAGTCCTTTGGTTGATCTATCCCCCTTACCCCCACTGTCCCCTACCTTCCCTGAGGTTTGACGTTCTGATTGATGTTTCTCTGTCTCCAGATCTGTGGTTGTTCATCAGTTTATGTTATTCATTATATTCCACAAATGAGTGAGAGCATGTGATATTTATCTTTCTTGCCTGGCTTATTTCACTTAGCATAATGCTGTCCAGCTCCATCTATGTTGTTGCAAATAAGAACTACTTGTTTTTTTTACCACAGCGTAGTATTCCAATGTGTAGATGTACCAGTTTTTTAATTCACTCATCTGCTGATGGGCACTTAGGCTGTTTCCAAATCTTAGCTATGTTGAATTGTGCTGCTATGAACATAGGGGTGCATATATCCATAAAAGGGAGTTTTAAAATAGCTTTGTGTGGTCCTAATCATTTTGGTTCAGTGGATGGAGCGTTGACCTGCAGACTAACAGGTCCTGAGTTTGATTGCAGTCAAGGGCAAGTACCTCAGTTGCAGGTTTCTCCCCGGCTGGGGCCCTGGTCAGGCTGAGTGCAGGAGGCAACCAAACAATGTGTTTCTCTCAACATTGATGTTTCCCTTTGTCTTTCCCTCTCTCTCCCATTCTCTCTAAAAATCAATGGAAGAATATCCTTGGGTGAGGATTTCTTTTTAAATCAAAAAAAAAAAAAGAAAGAAAGAAAGAAAAGGAAAGAAAATAGCTTTGTGTGTTTGCAAAACTTTTTCTTGAGAGTTGATTGGCATTCTATCATGATTAGTGTTTTTTTTTAATATGTTTCTTATTGATTTTAAAGAGAGAAGAAGAGAGAGGACTAGACAGAAACATCGATGAAAGAGAGACATGCACCAAGACCGGTTTGGCTCGGTGGCTAGAGCATCGGACTGCGGACTGAAGGGTCCCGGGTTCGATTCCGGTCAAGGGCATGTACCTGGGCTGCGGGCACATCCCCAGTAGGGAGCGTGCAAGAGGCAGCTGATCCATGTTTCTCTCTCATCGATGTTTCTGACTTTCTATCCCTCTCCCTTCCGCTCTGTAAAAAATCAATAAAAATATATTTTAAAAAAGAAAGAGAGACATGGTTCAGCTCTCTCCTGCATGTCCCCTCCTGGGGATTGAGCCCACAACCTGGGCATGTGCTGTGACCAGGAATCTAACGGAGGACCTCTTGGTTCCTGGGGTCAACATTCAACCACTGAGCCACACTGGCTGGGCATTTTATTTTTTTAGGCTATGAAACCCCTTTAAGGACTTTCTTCTAATTTTCAGACACCCATTTTTTTGTGTTTTTTTAATTTAATCTTTATTGTTCAGTTTATTAATTACATTGTTCCCCCTTTTTCCCCCCTATAGCTCCCCTCCACCCGGTACCCATCCCACCCTCTGCCCTCACCTCCCCCTCACTGACCTCTCCCATAGTTGTATGATTTATGTCCAGTCTCTTGCTGCACCTCCCACACCCCTTTTCTCCCCAAGAATTGTCAGTCCCTTCCCTCTCTATGCCCATGATTCTGTTATATTCACCAGTTTATCCTGTTCATCAGATTTTTAATTCACTTGATTTTTATATTCATTTGTTGACAGATGTGTATTTGTTGTTCATAATTTTTATTTTTACCTTTTTCTTCTTCCTCTTCTTAAAGAATATCTTTCAGCATTTCATATAATATTAGTTTGGTGGTGATGAACTCCTTTAGCTTTTTCTTATCTGCAAAGCACTTTATCTGACCTTCAATTCTGAATGATAGCTTTGCTGGGTAGAGTAATCTTGGTTGTAGATTCTTGCTATTCATCACTTTGAATGTTTCTTGCCACTCCCGTCTGGCCTGCATCGTTTCTGTTGAGAAATCTGCTGACAATCGTATGGGTGCTCCCCTATAGATAACTATTTTTCTCTTGCTGCTTTTAATATTCTCTCTTTATCTTTTGCTCTTGGCATTTTAATTATGGTGTGTCTTGGTGTGGTCCTCTTTGGATTCCTATAGTTTGGGGTTCTGTGCGCTTCTTGGACTTTTAAGTCAATTTCTTTCACCAGGTGTGGGAAGTTTTCAGTCACTATTTCTTCAAGTAGGTTTTCATTATGTTGCTTTCTCTCTTTTTCTGGCACCCCTATAATTCGGATGTTTGTATGGTTGAGGTTGTCTCAGAAGCCTCTTACACGATCTTCAATTTTTTGGATTCTTTTGGCTTCTTGCTTTTCCAGCTGAGTGGATTTTGCCCCTTTGTATTTCAAATCTTTGACTTGGTTCTTGCGGTCCTCTAGATTGTTTTTAGGTTTTTGTATAATATTTTTTATTTCAGTCAGTGTATGCTTAATTTCTGGTTGGTCCTTTTTCATATCCTTGTAGGTCTTGTTCAGTTCCTCGTGGGTCTTTTTCATTTCCTTGTAGGTCTCATTAAGTTCATCGACCTTTTCTAGGAGCCTCTTGAAAAACCTTATAACCGTGGTTTTGAACTCTATGTCCAGTCATTTTTTTTCTCCATTTCTTTCACATCTAATTTCTTTCCATGTCTCTGCATGGTGGCTGCTTTCCTGAGTTGGTCAATTAGTTTTGTGTGGTAGATGTCCTCTAAGGGACAGTGGCTCAGCCTCCCCAGTTACCTGAGGTGGATACTCATGCTGCAGCCCTTTATGGATTGCACAGTCTTGTTGAAGTTAAACCTAGATTATTGTTGTTAGCACTAGGAGGGTTTGACCTCCAAGCCAATTGGCTGTGAGGGTTAGCTGTGCTCAAATTGGATGGGGGGAGTCTCTGGGCTAAGCAGGCAATGTCAGCTCCACCCTATCCGGCACGTGGGTCTCTGTGCTGGGTGGTAATGGCTACAAGTATCTCTGAGAGAAAGCTGCCGCTGCCAGACAATTTAGCCTCTCCCCAAATGAGTCTGCACACCCAAAGTCTCACCCAGGTTTGTAAAACAATGCAGTCCAGTGGTTTCCCGAACAAGAGAGCAAGTCACGAGTCCTCTCTGCGCGCTCGCGCACCTTCTGCTGTTCCCAAGTTTATGCGCCCTCTCCACAAGCTTGCCCCCTCTGCAAGCTCGCAGGCCTTTGCAGCGCCCAAGTTTCAGCGTGCTCCCTTACTGTCCAGTTTCATCCCGTATGAGGTGGGTTCCCCGGACCTTGGAACTGGGGAACCAGTGTAGTGGGACGCCTTTGTCTTTGCAGCCACCTGCCCTCTCTGCTCACTCGTACATGCACAAGGTGGGCTCCAAACCTCTGACTCCACACGTATCTTCAACGCTGCCCTCCACGGCTCCTCTGAGTCACCGTGTCCTGTCTTTACTTTTATTTGTGGAATTTTCACTCAGCCAGCTTTCCGGTGATTCTGGATGATGTTTGTTCTGTCTTTAAGTTGTAGTTTTGAAATTGTTGTGTGGGGCAGCAAGATAGGTGTTTACCTATGCCACCATCTTGGTTCCTTTCTCCCCAGGGAGGTTATTAACCTTAGTGGAAAACAGCATAGCTTAATGTCAACTGGCTCCATTAAAAAGTCAACTTGTCTCTTCAGATATTTCAAATGCTTTAAATACTTTTTCTAAGATTAAATACTCATGTTCAAAACAGAGTGGTGATTGTGCCATATCTCATAAGAGAAATTGCTTTGAGAGTGATGTTGGCAAGATTATATGGAGTAGCAGCCAAATGCTAATCTACCACACTGGGAAACCAATGATAGTTTTTTATTTCTTTCTCTCAACACTGTTACTATATTAATATACTTTTAGTATTTCCACTCACCTGAAAAAAATGCATTCAGACATTATAGACCTGATTCTGCCACTCCTGTAGATATTACTAGTAAAGCTTAACCATTTTAATGGGGAAGGAAAATAAAACTGTGAAGAATGAAAATTCGCAGGATTTTTATAAGGAGTTTCTCAAAAGAATCTCACATTTTAACATTACTCAGAAGAAGCAAATCTTTCCATCATCATTAATAATTGGGTCCTTTAAAAAATCATTTCTTCCAACCTGTTAATTAAACATTTATTGCTACTATGTGCTACTCTTGAGTGTATGTGTTTTCTTTTATGTACAAAACTAGAGGCCCAGTGCACGAAATTTGGGGAGGGAGGTAGGGAACCCTCAGCCTGGGTTTCATCCTCTTGCAATCTGGGACCCCTCGGGGGATGTCAGGCCTAAACCAGCAGTCGGACATCCCTGTCGCAATCTGGGACGCTGCATGCACCAGTGACCATACTTTTCATACAGGTGAAGGGCATCTTGCTGTTGTGTGGGCAGCTACATTTTCATGCCCTGATTACAAAAAGTAGTACATAACATGATCCTTCTGAGGCAGTAGTACATTTTCCCCATCTTATGGGTGGAAAAACTGAAGCAGAGAGAAGTTAAGTAATTGGCTTTGTCACACAGTTATAAGGGTCAGAATCAGGACTGACCACAAAATGTGCAAGCCAGAGTCCATGCATGTCATCGCTGCATCATCCTGTGTTTTCAGTGTTAGAGTAGCCTTGTCAGGTTTTAATGTTTAAACCTAAGAGACTGTTCCCAATGTATAGTGTAGGGTTCATAAGCCTGGCCAGCGATCAGGGCCATCTGTGGGGCAACCGGATGGGCAGGGTGATGGGGGGCTCCCCCTGGCACCTACCTTGGCTGGCAGCCTGGCACGCCCACTGGCTGGCTTTGCCCCCCACTGCCACATTGCCTCCCTCTGGGGGTGACCAGCGGGCAGGGTGATCAGGGGGGCCCCATTGGCACCTGCCTTGGCTGGCAGCCTGGTGCCACCCACTGGCTGGCCTTTCCCCTCCCCCAACTCCCCACCAATTGTCGCCACTGGTTGCCTCCCTCTCAGGTGGCAGCTGATCAGGGGCAGCTCCTGTGTTGAGCATCTGGCCCCTGGTAGTCAGTGCATGTCATAGTGATCAGTCGTTCCTCCGTTTGGTCAATTTGAATATTAGGGTTTTATTATATAGGATAGTTTTTTAAAAATATATATTTTATTGATTTTTTACAGAGAGGAAGAGAGAGGGGTAGAAAGTCAGAAACATCAATGAGAGAGAAACATCAATAAGCTGTCTCAGGCACACCTCCTACTGGGGATGTGCCCTTGACCAGAATCGAAACTGGGACCTTGCAGTCTGACACTCTATCCGTGAGCCAAACCAGTTTCGGCTACATAGGATGGTTTTGATCTACACATGTATCAGTAGTTCATTCTTTCATATTGCTGAGTAGTATTTTAGGACTATACTGCAACTATTATATTTTTTTATTTTTAAATATATTTTTATTTATCTTTTACAGAGAGGGAGGAAGAGGGATAGAGAGTTAGAAACCTTGATAAGAGAGAAACATTGATCAGCTGCTTCCTGCACACCTCCTACTGGGGATGTGTCCGCAACCAATTGCCCTTGGCTGGAATTGAACCTGGGACCTTTCAGTCCGCAGGCCGATGCTCTATCCACTGAGCCAAACCGGTTCCGGCCTGCAACTTTATTACATGAGCTAAGATAGGGGGGAGGAGGATTTATTTCCCTTTCCGGATCTTGATTTTCCTTGGTAAAACCCCAGCTCCTTGCCTCTAGCACATAGCCATCCGCTTGGCAACAATGACCTGGTTTTGAAGCGATGCCTGCAAGAGATTTACCTTGCTGGAAGTCCACCTTTAGAAGACTGTTGATTTTGGCATTCTTTTTCCTTTCGTCATATTTCTTTTGAATTTTCTTTGATCATTAAAATAGCTGTCTCCTCAGGAGTCAGCTTGGTCCTTTCCTTACAGTGCAGGGGCATTGCCTAGTGGGACTCGTGCCACTGTCGGTCAGTGCAGTGTGCTGGCAGTGAGCATGATGCAGTTGTTTTACGAGGGTCATGGTGAGGGCCAGTTCGTGGTTGGATGCATATAGACATCAATAATTCTTGTTTTGTGGGTATGACACTGAAGCCCCAGAAGATGTTGCCCACATGCAGCCTTAAGGCATAGTATTTCTTGCTGCCTGCTGGCATGCAGGCTTTGTGAATACAGTGGGCCTATCTTAGTGTTGTTAGCAGGGCCGACACTAAGCTCATATTTTCACCTCTTGTGGTAGGACTTCCTCTTGCCCACAGTTTTGCAGCACTTTTGCCAGTTGTCCCAAGAGATACCTATGGCTCGATCCCAGCTTGAAAGAGGACTGTACTGCAATTTATTTATCCAATTTCTTATTTATAAACTAGTGGCCTGGTGCACAAAATTCGTGCACATTAAAAGGGTATTAATTAGAGGAAATAATTTAATATTGCTATTTGTTCTTTCTCTATAATAGAAGTATCAGAGACTAAAGAAAATTAGTAAAATGTATATGAAGACCTTCCTCCTGTCAGATCTGGGGCACACCACGGGACCCAGAGTCAAGTCCCCACTCACTCACATGTGCCTCAAAATCACGAGAGACCCAGACCCAGCCACTTTCCCCCCCAAGCCCCGCATTGGGGTAGATCCAGACCTGGCCAGTCCCATTCTTGTCAAGCCCCGCAGGACAGGAGGTGTGTCCTGAGATCCTCCATCAAGTCCCACCAGGTGGGAGACATGACCTGAGATCCCCTGTCAAGCCCTGCCAGGCAGAGGAGCACAGCCTCAGGTCCTCCGGCCCAGCACCGGGAGGGAGGCACAGCCTCGGGTCCCCCGTCAATCCCCACTGGCATAGGGGTGCAGGCTCAGGTCCCCTGTGAAACCCCGCTGGGTTGGGGGCACAGCCTGAGGTTCCCTGTCAAGCACAGTCAGGCAGGAGGGGCACAGCTTTAGGTCCCCTGGCCTGGTGCTGGGGCGGAGGGTATGGTCTGAGGTCCCCCAGCCTGGTACTGGGGTGGGGATGTGGCTTGAGGTCCCCTGTCAAGCCCTGCCAGGTGGAGAGAACAGTCTGAGGTCCCCTAACCCAGCACCAGGATGGGAAGCGCACCTTGAGGTCGCCTGTCAAGCCCTGCTGGGTTGGGAGTGTGGCCTTCAGTCTCCTGTCAAGCCGTACCAGGTGAGAGGCACAGCCTGAGGTCCCCTAGCCTGGAGCTAGGGCGGGGGGGGAGCAGCCTGAGTTACCCTAGCCCAGCACCAGGGCAGGAAGCACACCTTGAGGTTCCCTGTCAAGCCCTGCTGATGGGGGGCATGGCCTGTGGTCCCCTGTCAAGCCCTGCCTGGCAGGGGGAGCAGCTGGAGCTCCCCTAGCCCAGCACCAGGATGGGAAGTACACCTTGAGGTCCCCGTGGGTGGAGGGCATGCCCTCAGGTCCCCTGGCCTGTTGCCGGGGTGGAGGTCGAGCCCTGAGGTCCCCTGTGAAGCCCCTGTGGATTGGGGGAGGATGTAGCCTCAGGTCCCTGCTGATCACTCTTTCAGCCTCGCACACTCTGCACTAGGCCCCACACCCTGCTCCCGCGGGCGGCAGAACCTGGTGCGCCCAACCTTGACCGCAAAGATCAGTGGGACTCGGGAGGAGGGCATAGGGGTCTCTCGCCTTCTGGACCTTTGGGCCAAGTGTCCTCCTCTCCTCTTGAAGGCTGCCCTTTGGAGGGCCCTGCTACGCACACAGCGCCTCCCCAGCTCCCCGGCTCCCGTTCTCGCGCCTTCCCTGCCATGCCCAGAGATGCTCCACCGCAGACCCAGGACCCCTTAGGCGCCTCTTCCTGTGTCTCTGCCAAAGTGCAGCACCTGTACTTTTCCAGCTCCCTCTTTTCCTCTTGAAATTGAAAGTTATTGAGGTCGCTCAGGGTTGTTTCTCCAGCAGTTTCCTTCCCTGTCCCCAAGCTCCCCCCCCCCCCCCCGCTCCCCACAGCCATGCCCCCTCACCTTCCCTCGCCTTGTCTTTCCCTCCCTCCTCCCTCCCTCTTCCCCTCTGGGGTTCTGCTGGGAGCCCAGCCCCACTGGAGCGGCTCCTGCTCACAAAAGGCAAAAGCAGCTCGGGGTCTCTCCAGTGCCCCTTGGCCATGGCCACGGTGCTGAAGGTGCTCACTCCCCGGTGCTCCCAGGGCCTCTGCAGCCTCTGAGCCCCTGGGGTCACTGCTGCTGCCTCCACCGCTGCCCGCTTGGACCCCGCCTGCGGCCACCACCACACACTCCAGTGAGGCCACCCGCTCCTCCCAGGACCCTCCTCACGTGCGGAGCCGTGGCGGCTTGGGGCTCGGATGCTGTGAATGTACAATAATCGGTTTCCCTCTCTGCCCTTGGCCCACTGCTTGTGACACTTGGCCCCACCCCCCCACTCCTGATTGGTTGGTAGCATAGCAAAGGTACGGTCAAATTTGCATGTTTCTCTTTTATTATATAGGATGTTTTTGAGTGAGAGGAAGATTATAAAAACTCATACTTACTATATTTCTTCCTACTATATTAAGAATAAACTTATAGACAGATTGATAGATATGATGGATCTTTCTCCCCTCCTCCATACACACACATTTGATTGTTTCTTAGGCTAAGTATTTGGAAGTAAAACTCTGGATCAAAGAGTGTGAACATATCTTAAGGCTCTAAATGCACATTGCCAAACTGACCTCCAGGAATGTACCAATTTACAATTGACACTTCTTTTAGCAATATATAAGGGTGTCTGCTTCCACATCCTTCAGCGTTATTAGCTCCGTTTTCTTTTCGTCTTGATTTGGTAGGTGAAAATAATAGCTCATTGCTGTTTACTTTCCATTTCTTTGATTTCTGGTTAGGAAGAATTTTCTTTTTCATTTTGGCCGTATTTATGGCTTTGGTGAATTGCTGTACACTTTACACTAAGTATTCTTTCACTTAGACCCCCAAGCACTCCGTGGAACATATGTTACTATTTTCATTTTGTCAGACTGAGAAATGCATGAATTAAATGGCCTGCCTGGGCGCTCAGCGGCTATGACCCGGCAGAGCCAGTGCCAGAGCAAACCCGA
This sequence comes from Antrozous pallidus, assembly GCA_027563665.1. Classification (NCBI taxonomy): domain Eukaryota; kingdom Metazoa; phylum Chordata; class Mammalia; order Chiroptera; family Vespertilionidae; genus Antrozous; species Antrozous pallidus. The sequence goes on from CM050526.1 coordinate 44,095,562, forward strand.
GTCGGTCCGACTCAGAGCAGGCACGCTCCTCCTCAGTCCCCAGTCTTCCCATCAGCTCTTTCTGAGAATTCCAGGGCTGATGTAACTTAACCCAAAGAATGGAGCAAGACTAGGAAGAATAGAGCTTGAGTTCCTATTTAGTTCATCGCTAACAGATGGTGCATAGCATGGCGCACTCAAGAGCAGATGAGTTTCCATCACCTGTTTCACTTAAATATTAAGAACTATTAAAAGACATTGTTTTCTCTTGATGACTCTCAGAATCTCCTGACTTTCCAAAATTGCCACCTAAATCCTTTACCTATCTCTCGAACCTCTCAGTGCCTTAGTTCTTCATCTATAAAATTAAGTGTTGGAATAAGTTATATAAACGTCAAAGAATTATGTTGTACACCTGAAACTAACATTATATTGTATGCTACTATAATTGAAAAATACATTTTTAAAAAGGAATAGAAAGATTAGATGTTGGATTAGATTCTCTTCGAAGTTCTTTCTAGCTCTTAAATTATTTTTCCCCCCACTAATTTTCTGTAGAAAAAGTTACACTTGCATCCATCAGCTTTGGCCAATGAGGGCTACACTCAACAGTTTGTGAAGTTTAGAAAATTCCCCTTAAAAATGTGTTTTCTTTTCTTACATCCCTTTCCATCCTGACAGCCCTTTCCCCTTGATATGTTGTATTATTTTCCAGAGGATCTCTCTCTCTCCCTCCCTCTCCCTCCCTTTCCCTCTCCCTCCCTCCTTCTCCTTTTCCTTTCCTCTTCCTCCCTCTCTCCCTCCCCTTCCTCTCCCTACCTCTCCCTCCCTCTCCCTCCTCCTCTGTCTCTCTCTCTCTCTTTCCCTCTCCTTCCCCCTCTCCCTCCCTTTCCCTCTCCCTCCCTCCTTCTCCTTCTCCTTTCCTCCTCCTCCCTCTCTCTCCTTCCCTCCTCCTCCCTCTCCCTCCTTTTTCCTCATTCCTCCTCCCTTCCCCTCCCTCCTGAATATTTCACTCCACCCAATTTTGTTCCTATGTTGCAACCTTTGTGTTTCTACTTTCCCTCTTTATCTTTTTCTAGATTCTTTGGTGTTTTGATTGCATCTATTCTCTATGTCCATCTCTGAAAAAGCTACAAGATAGCCATAAAGCCTGAAAACATACATGATAGCTTATTTTTTACAGATTGAACTCCCTTGATTACTTCTTCTGGGTTATATAGGTTTGTTCAGTGGAAATGAAAATTAAATATGTTATGTGAGACAAAGCATCACAGATTCATTTGCAGGAATTTATAGAAACTCTATAGCACTGTATGCCCTATAGGTTGATGCATCACATTAACTAAGCATTTCTTTTTAAAAATATATATTTTATTGATTTTTTATAGAGAGGAAGGGAAAGGGAGAGAGAGTTAGAAACATTGATGAGAGAGAAACATTGATCAGCTGCCTCCTGCACACCCCCTACTCGAGATGTGCTGCAAACAAGGTACATGCTCTTGACCAGAATCAAACCTGGGACCCTTGAGTGTGCAGGCTGACGCTCTATCCACTGAGCAAAACTGGTTAGGGCTAACTAAGCATTTCTAATGAGGGATATTATATTGACCATATCATGTAATGTTATTAAACATAAAATATATGATATTATAATATTCACTAGAGGCCCAATGCATGAAGATTCGTGCAAGAATGAGTCTTCCTTCCCCTGGCTGCCAGCACTGCCTTCACTCTGGCCTGGAGCCACCTTTCTGCCTTTGCTCCAGCCCAGAGCCGCCTTTCCGCCTTCCCACGCTGTCCAGAGGCCCGGAGTTGTGGGGAACAGTGCAGAATGCCCGCATCGTAGTCATGGTGATGAGATAGGTGTCCTGCACTGCCCCAGCCACTCAGCACCTGCATATACAAATTAACCCAACACCTTTGTTGGGTTAATTTGCATACTCACTCCTGATTGGCTGGTGGTTGTCGTGAAGGTATGGCCAATTTGCATCTTTCTCTTTTATTAGTGTAGATAAGCCTTCAGTTATGGGTGTTCACCTATGTTTCCTGATTTTCTGGCCACTTGTGTTCATTAGTGGATTTTTTTGTTCTTGCCTTTTCTTTCATTTTGAATTATACATCTTTCTTCTTAAGCATGCTCTTCATTAAAAATAGCCCATGTATTAATGATTTAGCTTTGAAGATAAAACCAAATGCTTAAGTGGAGTCTATCAAGAACCAGAAGTTGTAGAACAGTTAAGTTCTATCTAGATTGCCCCTTCTATGTTTGTCAATGGTCATAATTTGTGTCTCAATTAAGAGGAGGAAGTTACTCAAGAGAGGCTTCGGAGAAACACTCAGCATCCATTTAGAAAAATACTATATCAGCCATGTCCTTTTTACTTTTCTGAAACAGTCTGAGAAATTATTAAAGACAATAAAATATATCTCTACAAAGTGCTATTTCCTGAGCCATTAAATCTATATTTCTTTCTCCTTTCTCTCATTTTTCACAATATTGAGAGACAAGAATTTATGATTCCCACAACACAAATGAGAAAATGGGTGCACAGATAGGTTGTGAATTTCCAAAGCTCACAGTAAGTTGGACCAGATTTGAAAGCAGAAACTGGATCTCTCTGCTGGCTGAGGCTCCTGTCCATGGCTCTTTATACTGCAAGAAGCTGTCTGGTTAATGTAGAGGATGTGGCTTGCTTATTCATTGCTCTTGGAAAATGAACCTTTCTCTTCCTCTCTTCCTTCCTCCCTACCTCCTACTTTCAAAACACACACACACACACACACACACACACAAACACACACACAAACATACACACACATGCACACCCCTTCACTTTATTAAATTGCAAGAGGGGAAAAAGTCCATAACAGCCTGCCATCTGGAATGGCTCAGGTGATAGCCAGCCACCTAGAAGCAGGGAAATGACTGTGTGGTCACTGGTGATTCTAGTGATTTTTTCCCCACCACCAGCTGTCATCACAATTTCCAGAAAAGCTGCCAAGAAAAAGCTGTAATTAGCATTTCACAGAACCCTCTCCCTCCACATGTTATGGATCTTGGAACTTTTTCTGACTGCTTTTTGCCCACTTTCCCTTCTTCCTCCGCCATTCTGGATAAAGAGACAAGGTTTTGACCTCACCTACAGATGAAGAACTCTACTCTTGAAGATGCTTCCAAATATGCCTGGAAAAAACAAGTTTGAAGATGCTTCCCTTCTGCCAGAAACCCTTACTGAGACTGAGTTATTATTTCTTTCCCTAATCTGGATTGTTTCCTTTAAATCAACCCCCCCCCACCCCAGGAAAAAGCCCCTTATTCCTACTTTCCTTTCCCCTTTTCTCCTGTTGAGCTCTCACTCTCAGCAATACAGGCAGGCCTCTAGCTCTTGAGGCTCCTTATCACACTGTAGGTAACTAGCAATTGAAGTGCTTATCTTCACTTCTAAAGAATGTGACTTAATGTATAATGCCTGGCCCATTGTTGAGACTCAGTCAATCGTTGAATTTGCCTAAATTGGCCTCAGGCACCTCCTGAATTTCACAGTGTGCTGATTAAACCAACTGCTCCCTTCCTATCTGGGGAGACCCACCCAAAGACCAGAAGAGAGAGGTCACACCTCTATAGAGACAGAGGCTTGACTGATGTCCCCCTCTGCCTATAATCCTACTCCACACTTTCTCCTCTGCTACAGGCTAAGTAAGACTCTCCTCAAACTTGTTTTTTCCAGACATATTTGTGGAGGCAGAGTTGCTAATAGAACCGGCTATGGGCTAGGTAGGGATCAGGGTAGAGTTCAAAGCCTATCCTATGTAATAAAAAATAAACATGCAAATTTGACCGTACCTTTGCTATGCTACCAGCCAATCAGGAGTGGTGGGCAGGGCCAAGCTGCTTGAGCGCCCGGCCCTGGGGGCAGAGACGAAGTGGAGGTGGTGGCAGCGGCAAGTGCCTGGCCCCAGGGACGGAGACGAAGCAGCGGCGGCGTGGCACTCCAGCCAGAGCAGAGAAGACTGAAGGCTCCGACTGGAGTGAAGCCTCCAGCCGGCCAAAGCAAAAATGGAAGGCAACAGCCAGAGGGAAGGCCTGGGTCCCAGGTTCCAGAAGAAAACTGGTCCTGGCAGCTAGGGGAAGGAAAGCCTCTTGCATGAATCTTCATGCAATGGGTCTCTAGTCTTGTATAATAAAAGGCTAATATACAAATCGACCAAACAGCAGAATGAGCGGTTGCTATGATGCACACTGACCACCAGAGGAGAGCTGCTCAATGCAGGAGCTGCCCAATGGTGGTCAGTGGGCTGCCACAGGGGGAGAGTCACTCGGCCAGAAGTCAGGCTTACTGCTAGAGCAGCGGTGGTGGCAGGAGCCTTTTCGGCCTCTGAGGCAGTCAGACATCCCCTGAGGACTCCCGGACTGTGAGAGGGCCCAGCCCAGGCTGAAGGACCCCACTGAACGCACGAATTTTGTGCACTGGGCCTCTAGTATTATAGATATCTCTAAGAAAGTTAGAGTAGAATTTGATATGAACTGACAATGTACTAGACTGATAACCCAAGAGAGGTCTGTAGGGGTGGGTTAAGAGTGCTGTCTCTGACCCTACCTGGCTTGGCTCAGAGGACAGAGCGTTGGCTTGTGGACCAAAGAGTCCTGGGTTCAATTCCAGTCATACCTTGGTTGCAGGCTCCTCCCAGGCTCAGGTCAGGGCTCATGCAGGAGGCAACCAATCAATATGTTTCTCTCACATCAATGTTTCTCTTTCCCTCTCTCTTCTACTATTCCTTAAAAAAAAAAAAAATCAATGGAGCCAAAACTGGTTTGGCTCAGTGGATAGAGCGTTGGCCTGCAGACTGAAGGGTCCCAGGTTTGATTCCGGTCAAGGGCATGTACCTTGGTTGCGGGCACATCCCCCAAGAGGCAGCTGATCGATGTTTCTCTCTCATCAATGTTTCTAACTCTCTATCCCTCTCTGTAAAAAATCAATATAACATATTTTTAAAAATCAATGGAAAAAATATCCTTGGGTGAGGATAAGTAAATAAATATGTAGTTTCTTTAAGAAAAAGAAAAAGAAAAAAAAGAATGCTGCTCTAGAGACCTGCTATCTGGGTTCAAATAGTATCTGTGCAATTTTTAACCTGTGTAACCTTAGACACATTAATCTCTACTTTATCTCTCTCTACCTCAGTTTCCTCATGAAGCAGGGATAATAATGGTACCTGTGTCTTAAGGTTGTTAAAGGGTTAACTAGGTTAATACATGTTAGTGGTCAATGTTGTTATTACTGAGGAGAATGGCTTTGGATGGCACCAAATTTATGACGACGATTTTATGTGCTGATGCAGATCTGAGGCAGTGTTAAGTCGCAAGGTCTGGAGACAGCAGAACTTCTTTGGATAAATGAGTGCAAAGAATTTGGAGTTTAGGGTAGGGGAACAATTAGAGAAGAAAGTAGAGAAATAGGGAGAGAGGAGATTTTAAAAGCAATTTCAAATTTACAATAGTAGTTAAGAAGAGGTATATTTAATTCAAAATTTCTTATGTTGCTGAGATCTAAACCACCACAAAAATAAAATGGTACAATACTTCTTGGAGAGTAATTTGGCACTATTAACATTAAAATGTATGTATTTTTGACCCTTTAATTCTATTTCCAGGAATTTATCTATCCTTGGTACTTGCAAACAGACTCATGACCTTTTTTGCATAACCAAAGTTTAGAAACCACCACCTGTCTATCAATGGAATACTATGTGTCCATTTAAAATATTGAGGCAAGTTTATACATATTATAGCCAATCTGAAAAAGAGATACATATCTCAGGCAGAAGGGGACCACTAAGAGTCAATGGAAGGAGCCATGCCAAAGTCCAAGCCAGAGTCTGAACACCTGGAAGAATTTCGAGGCTTCATATCTGGAGTGGCTGGCAGGGGTAATGGATGAGAATCGCAACGCCTCCCACAGAGTTCCGTGGAGGGAGTATCATGACAGCAGGTGGGGAATTAGCAAAGGGGAAGGTCCTTAATAATTCCTTTAAAAACATCAGATGTGTGTGCCATTCAGAAATCTGTAGTTGTGTGGTCCCTGGGGTGGGTCTGCTTTGCTAAATGCCCTGGGGACAGATTGAAGAAAGGTAGTAATGGAGCAAGAAGATGGGGCTAGGAAATGGGCCTGGGAAGCTATGGGTGGATAATCACAGTTATGTGGATTTTAACTAGCTTTTCAACTGAGCTCAAAGGATATTAATTTAAAAATTGATATCAATAAAGAGAAGGGCCTCACTGTCTTAGTAAATACTAATATATAATGCTTTTATTGACTAATGTTTTTATTATAATGTTTTATTGACTTTAGAGAGAGAGAGGAAGAGAGAGGGTGATAGCAACATCCATGAGAGAAACATCGATCTGCTGCCTCCTGCACCTCTCTACTGGGGACTGAGCCCGCAACCCCAGCATGTGCTCTGGCTGGGAATCAAACCAGTGACCTCTTGGTGCATGGGTTGATGATTAACCCCTAAGCCACACTTGCCAGGCTTACTAAATATCTTTTTAAATCAATGACTTACATCAGCAATTTCTGATCTTTTTACATCTCATGGCACACATAAATTAATTACTAAAATTCTGTGGCACACGAAAAAACTATTATTATTGTTATTATTTTGCTGATCTGACCAAAAAAAACAGGTATAATTTTGATTCGTTCACACTGGACAGCTATTGTTGTGTTGGCTCTTGTCATTTTTAAATTTGACGATCTCAGGGAAAAGAGGTCAATGCCTCTGACTAAATAATCCGGTATTGTGTGTTTTCAATTCTTGTGACACACCACTTGAAAATTGCTGACTTAGATGATGCTCTAGCTGGGACAGATAATTAATAGAATGGATGATAGAAGCAAGATTTAAAATAATCTTGACAGATTAGAACCAAGTGCCAAAACCAACAAGAAATTTGACAGGGATAAAGTGAAGACTCACATTTAGGTTTTTAAAAAAAACCAGTTGTACAGAAAGGAATGAGACTGGCTTGACAGCATTTGACGTGAGAAAGGTTTGGGTCTCACTGAATCCAGTGCTGTCACAGTTTCGTGAAAAGACAATGTCAGACCAAGAGAGCTAATAGTCTCACCAGTTCTGACTGCCCCAAAGATATTGATGAGTTAGTGTTTATCAGTGAGAGATCAGGTTGGAAAAAAATCCAGTAATTTCACCAGGTGAGGAAAAACAAGTCGAGTTTAGAGATGTTATTGGGGAAGAGAAGACTACGGTGCATAAATAATAGATGTCTTCAAAAAGCTGATTTTGACAAGTATCAGGTAACACTATGAAATCGCCAATGCTTAACCATTTTGATCCTTAAACTGGCAATTTCATTAGGTTCAACCTAGTGGAAGAGAATGTAGACTCTTTTTGTAATGCTGCAGAGACAAATGAGAATCATTGGGTGAGGGAGGGAAGCAAAACTGACATCAATATGGGTAGGAGTTTGTCACAATCAGATGCTCTGGAGCAGACTGGGCTGCCTTACACAGTTCCAGGTTCCTTGTCCCTGCGAGAGCCCGGGCAGAGCCGGGCCACAGTCTCTGGAGGATATTTAGAACTTTCTGCCTTCAGTGGGCGACGCCACGATGCAGCCTGAGTCTCCAGTCTCTCCAGCTGAACTCCACAATACAAAGGCAACACAGCAGGCTGCTGGGAATGCCTGGGACTTTCTGTGTTGTCTTCTACTGCTGTGTTTTTGTGACATCAATCCTAGAATTTCACATCTCCTAACTATGCACCCTTCAAATCCCCAGTTTCCTCTACAGACTCAATTCAAGTGTAGGCCCATCTGAACTCTCCAAATGGTCTGCCATACTCTCGCCTATGCACCTTGTACCTACTGCTCACTCTGTAGTGTCACCTAACATTCTTTTGTAATTTTTTGTGGACCCGTCTCTTTCCTACTAGATGTGAGCTGCTCGTGGGCCAGAAACACCTCTTCCATCTCTATACCCCAGTGTTGGAGCAGATTTTGTAGCTTCCTATTCTTTTAATAACATTAAATGAATGAATACTATTAACACTGGATGTTTGGATTATATATGTAAAAATTTAAAAATTGTTACATATGCATTTTAATAAAATATTAATTATTCAAAGCTAATGCCCTTACTATGGGTGATACACATTGATATTTTTCTATTTTATTTTGTTCATTTAAAAAAAAATAGAAGTCAGATCTAGGTTCCAAAATTAATGTAGGTTTCCAGCCTTATTCTGAAAAAAACTCTGAACTGTATAGTCAAGAGCAGGGATTTGAGCTCTGGCCTGGTAGCTCATTTGATTAGAGTGTCATCCTGATATGCCAAGGCTGCAAGTTCGATCCCTGGTCATGGCACATACAAGAAGCAACCAATGAACACACAAATAAGTGGAACAACAAATCAATGCTCCTCTCTCTTGAACAAAGACTAGTGGTCAATTCGGAGCGGGGCAGGCAGGACAGTTAAGTCCATGTGAAAGGCAAGGGAATGGGGAGTAAAGTAAATCCTGGTTCAGGGTTAGGAGAAAGGAAAGGGGCAGTGCCCCTGAGCCAGGAGATCAGGCCTGCTGATCTGATATTCCTTCCAAACTAGGGGGCTTTCTTCTCTCCTCCCTATGGCTCACTTTCCCTTCCTCCGCTTTAGGCAGCCCTATGGAAACTCTGAAACTTTTCCTCTTTTCCTCCAGATGGGGAACTCTGGCAGAAAAAGCTTCTGGCTCGTATGCAATGACGCCGTCCCCTCTGCCAAGAGATCATGTTAAAATCTGCTTTCCTGGAAACCAGCTAATGTCTTTAGGAAGCATGACCCTAGTGAGGGAGAGATAGGGATCTTTGGGTAAAGGAGGGATAGGAAAATAATTTTCAGCATTCGCTGATATAGTAACTTACAAGGACAAAATATGAACACCGCTCCAGCCGGTTTGCTCAGTGGATAGAGCGTTAGCCTGCGGAATAAAGAGTCCCGGGTTCGGTTCCAGCCAAGGACACATGCCCGGGTTGTGGGCCCGATCCCCATTAGGGGGTGGCAGGAGGCAGCTGATCAATGGTTCTCTTTCATCATTGGTGTTTCTATCTCTCCCTCTCCCCTCCTCTCTGAATCAATAAAGAAATATATTGTAAATAAATAAAATATGAGCATCAACAAATAATTTAAAAATGGAGTCTCCTATTTCTGATATGTAAACTCAGGATCACAGACTTGATAAGGTCTTCCCTGAATCTTAGATAGCTCTAAAGTTTTTCCAACAACATGTCATGGAGGCAACAAACATTTATCTTACCTTCCACAGGACATACAGTGAAAGGGACATAAGCATAACACAATTGACTTCCTATTGCCCCTCAGGAATTTGGGGGTTGTAAGTTTTGTAAAATCCAGAAAGCCCAAGATATTGTTATAGTCCGTAATTCCCATGGCTAAGGGAAAAAGAATGAAATCTGGGGTGGGGTTAGGAACCTGAGTTATGTGCCTGGATAGGTCCTGACTCACTATGTGATAATGGCCAGTCACTTCCTGGCTCAGTGTTCCAGTCCCCCTTTTCCCCAGCCTTTTCGTCTGTCCAAGTGAAATAACAATTTTATTCTTTCTTAAGAAAGTTAAACCTGATTGTTTCTATAAAGCACTCTGGAAAAGAGCCAGTCTCCAAGTGTAGCAATTTGAGATGATTTTATTCACTTTATAACCCATGTCCTGGTTGGTGCCTACCCCGTGAGGACTAGAATCCTATTTTGTTTGGAATCCTCAGATGGGGAGGAAACACATAGGTGGTCCGCTTCCTCTTGTCTTCTGTCTCTTCTGTCTTCTGGGAATGACACTGTGGTGTTGCTTAACCGTCCCTGGGGAGATATTTGGGAGATAACTGGGTAACACCCAACTAGGTCAGGGAATGAGTCAGGGCTCAAGGACTCGATACCAACCTCTCCCACTCCTGCCAGGAAACCTCCTGGGGCGAGACAGAGATGAGAAAGGGGTTGGCCTCACGGCTGCCTGCCCGGGGGCCTCTGGCTCACTGTTTCACCCCGGTTTGCCCTGCAGCTGTACTGTGTCTGCCGACACACACTCTCCCTCCCTCTCTCCTGAACTCTGCTCAGGCTCTGGAACAGATGGCGCAGTCCACCCCAGAAGTGACTATGAGAGAGATGAGAAGGAAAGGGAAGAACCGAGATCTATCCCTTCAGAAAACACAGGGCAAAATATAAGAGACATTTTGCCTAGGAGGCGAAGAGGCAGTAGAAACTGAATTCACCTGAGGAATCAGGATAAGTAAAGAACAAGAGAGCATCATGGCAGGGCTGACACAGACGACAATAGAATAGGATTGAGAGTTAAGGCTGAGAAGGACCAAGTAATATTAGCCTGAAATCCTGCAAGACTCAAGAGCAAAATGGCAAAAAAGTCTCAATTCTTGTTTGGAAGTCTTCAGATCTTGCAAATCCATCTCTCTTTCAACATCAATCCCAGTTGGTGGCAATTCTGAGAACTCTCCTCCAGGACAAAAAAACAATAATTTTAGGCACCTGATGTCTACCAGTCCCATGTTTCCATAAGTGATTTCACTTAGTAGTGCTCCCAACAGCCTTACCAGGTAAGTTTTATTATCGCCATTTCACAGAGGGGTACATGTACACTGAGACTTTAATAACTTAAAGGATTTAAGTGATTTGTTCACAGAATTTGGAAGTAGTGGGTTCTGTACCAGTTACCAGAGGCCCCAGAGATTCCATTATACCAAACTAGTGGCCCCGCCCACTGTCGCTGGTAACTCTCCCTGCTCGTTGCCCCGCCCTCCTGTAGCTCTCTGCCCGCTGCCCCGCCCTCCCTGCCCCGCTGCTGTTCGTTTGTTTTGTGATGGCAGTCCTGAACCAATTTGCATATTACACTATGATAAGTATAGATTGCCTTTGATTTGAAATCAAGTCAAAATGATGTCAAAAAAGTAGAGATTTCTTAAAGCTCCAAAGGAGCAGACCAAGTAAAGAGCAGTGGGCAGAGATCTCTAGATCTCTAAATGAAGGTATTTTAAAATCCTGGAATTGTTGGCTTTGCGTAGGCCTCCCTACAGTCTGAGATCCCAGTGCAGCCTTGGTACCCTCTAGTGGAAGTTTTCTGCATTCACACAGCTTCCCTTCAGCCCCAAAGAACTGGAGAGCATCCCAAAGGAATGGCCAGCTGGAAGGTACATGTTTGTGTGTCAGAGTCAGTGGCTGGCAAACAGAAGAATACAGACTGAAGGTACGCTAAGCGCTTGGTTCACAATGGGCCCCAAAGGGAGTCTGTGCCGGTGTATTATAAATGAGTACAGGCCCTTGTGCATTATTAATAAGAGCTAAATACACATCACACGAGACTGGAAGCTTTTAGGGCTCTAGAGAGTGACTTCAAAAAAAAAAATGAGGAAAATTAGTGGTCGGAAATGTGAAGTGACTTTCTTTAAGGCAAGGTAAGCCAATGTCAGCAATGGTGGGATTGAACCAATGTCTCCTGCCTCCCAACCCAGAGCCCTTCCCACTGTATCACACTTTTCTATTTGTTGACTTTAGACATAAATGAGGTGTGTATAAGGACATGAGGTTGTAGTTACAATCAGGAAGTTGTTTTTGCCTTCATCTGCCCAGAATCTATACACTTTTCAATTTTTTTTTGTTCAACACATTTATAGAATGTCTATTATTGCCAAACACAACTCTAGGGATTGCTTTTTATTTAAAAAATATTTTATTGATTTTTTACAGAGAGGAAGGGAGAGGCATAGAGAGTTAGAAACATCAATGAGAGAGAAACATTAATCAGCTGCCTCCTGCACAGCCCCTCCTGGGGATGTGCCTACAACCAAGGTACATGCCCTTGACCAGAATTGAACCTGGGACCTTTCAGTCCGCAGGCCGACGCTCTATCCACTGAGCCAAACTGGTCAGGGGCTAGGAGTTGCTTTTACAGGGTACCCCAGCATATGAGAACAGTGCCCTGGCTCCTGAACCCGGTGTCTACAGCCCGCCTGACACCCTCAGAGCTTCTTCCCCATTTCCCAGGGCTAACGCGGGTGTCAGATTTCTTTCTGTCTCCCTCCTCCAGAGGTAAATCCTGGGAGCGAAAGTGGGTTAGAAACAGATTACTCTGATCCAGAGGCTTTGTTCTCCTTCTCTAAACGTGGCTCTTGGCGGCAGGGGGGGGGGGGGGGGGGGGGGGATAGGAAGGGGAGGTGTAGGGGAAAAGGGACAATGTCACAAATAGCTTGAAATTTCCTTTTAGGATTATTGCTTGATTTAGCCAGCTGGGGCGAAAGTGGAGCAAGAAGAGGCTAGGGATTAACTCTAGACCCAGCTTGAACAGCGGGCAGCACGGGCTTCTTTCTGGCTGAGCTGGAATGAGCAATACCTTTTTCTAAACATACCTTTAGAGCTAAGGAGTCTGAGGCAGGCAGAATGGTAAAGGAAAAGGCCTTTGCCCTCAGCAGTAGGGATGAGTGGAAGGACAGATGAGAAAGAAAAACAGCTAGGAGAAGAAAGTTGTGCAGCACAGAAATAATAAATCACTTTTGGACTTGGAAACAGACCTGCCTCTAGGTGGTCTTAGTTTCAACAGAGGTGAGAACTGCTCCCTAGGGAACGACAGCTAACACCCAGGGCTTCCTGAGGGTTTCCAGCACCTGTCTGAGTTAGGAGCCCACTCGTTTTAAGGACATGGCACTGGGGTGGACTCTGGGGGCAGGGGTGCTATCTGCGTCCAGCACATAGAGCAGTTACACGTAGCAGGACTCTGCTAGGCTCTGTACATCCCTTCCAGGGTCATAGGGCTTGGAAGCAGTGGCCATAACTAACCAGAATGGGAACATGTATTAACTCATTTAATGACTTAATAACAATTCTATGAGTTAGCTACTTATTTATCCCCTTTGTATAGGTGAGGGAAAGAGGTGGAGCTAAGATGTAAATTTAGGTACTATAGCATTCTTAACCCTTATGTGAGAATCAGAGATAGTTAACTCTTGGAGTGAAAAAGAAGCTCTGCTAACATTGTTAGCTGAAAATCATTTGAGAACATTTCCTAGAAAGTCAGAATTCTTGGCTTTTCTATGCCACTTTATCTTTTTTTTTAATATATTTTTTTTATTGATTTCAGAGAGGTAGAAACGTCAATGATGAGAAAGAGTTATTGACCGGCTGCCTCCTGCATGCCCCCCTATGAGGGATCAAGCCTGCAACCCAGGCATATGCCCTTGACTGGAATCGAACCTGGGACCCTTCAGTTCACAGGCCAATGTTCTATCCACTGAGCCAAACTAGCTTGGGCATGCCACTTTACCTTGGAGAATTCACTTCTTCATAATCTCAAGGGAAAGAAGTACAACATGAATATGGCAAGCCTATTACTTGCATTGTAATCAGTAAGTACATTGTAATCAGATTTGTTCAGTTCTCCAGAAGGATTTTTCTTCATTGAATCAACTGTGCTTCTCTTAGAATGCAGGTTACCAGAAAGAACTTCAGGAATTTCAATCTTAGACTCCACCTGCCCTAGGAGGGGAAAACAATGCAAGTACACACCCCCACTGCTTATGAGATATCCCATTCTTTTTGGCTCCATTTAGAAATTTCAAAATTTGGAGAAATAAGAAATCAATTTTGCCTTCTGCTTCATCATATTTCATCTGGGATTCTATTCATTTATTGAATAAATACATGAATGTCTACTATGTGCAAGAGTGTCCTTTTCGAAGCTGAGCCCCTAACCACTTTATTCCTATCTCTAATTGCACGAGTTCCCTTCTCTTGCTTTTCCTGAAATGTGAATTACTAGGGTCGTCGGATTAAGCCATATTCTGTGGTGTTACTTTCCCAGCAGAGAGCTCGCAGTTTTCCATGGAATTAATGCGCTAGAAAGATAATATGAATTTTCCAAAAGAGCAGCTAATAGGAAAAGAGAAGCTAATTCATTCATCTCAGAATGAATGAAATGATGTTAACTTCCCTTGTTTCATCAAGGCTGATATGAAACAAATTTGCATTCCTTGAGAAGTTGATCAGAGGGGCAGGCAGAGGATGATCTGTGTTGTGTTGACTACCATGTGAGGCCAACAAGAAACTCAGCAGTGGAGCAAATGATGCCAGACAGACTATACCAATATTCTGTATTAATAACTACTCAGTGGAGTAGGTTGTTATTTTTTTCACTTTGGTGGTGAGACAAGTAAAAAAAAATTTAATGTTTTATTTTCTGGGGCACAGATTGACAGAAATCTGTTAAGAAATGATTAGCTATCTCTCATTTAACTAACTACTTAATGATATATGTTCTTTAATTAATACATACATAGGGCAACTGACTTCATGTTGCTATTAATGTGTAATGCTCTAGGTTCAGTGCTGTGGCTAGGACGGATAGGGGAATCCTTAGCCTTGAAGAATTTGTAATATAGTTGAGAAGTCAAGATTTAAGACAATACATGTGATCCCCAAACCCAAAAGTAATCTCTCTTCCCTTTCACAGTCCTTAGCATTTTACCTGGAACTTTGTAGCAATTCTATTCCAGCCAGTAAGCTCTTGAATGTACACACTATAGTTTTTATCTCATTGCAAAATACTATAGGTAAGTGCTCAACAAACACTAATTGTCAGGATAAGATAAGAACCTATGGGTAAGGAAAGTGTGTGCCATTCAGCAATGATTACAGCACTGGATTTTCCAGGATACTGCCAACGCCATGCATCTTTAAACAACTGAATGTGAAGCAGGACAGCATGGTAGTTCATGGGTTCTGGCATTAGACTGCGTGGATTTGAATCTCAGTTCTGCCAGTTATTAGCCATCAAATCCTTTTTTAAATCATATTTTTATTGATTTTAGAGAGGAAGGGAAAGGGAGAGATAGAAACATCAATAATGAGAGAGAATCCTTGATGGGCTGTCTACCTCCTGCACACTCCACATTGGGTTCTCTACCGAAACCCAGGCATGTGCCCTTGACCAGAATCGAACCCGGGACCCTTCAGTCCACAGGCTGATGCTGTATCTACTGAGCCAAACCGACTAGGGCTAGCATCCAATCTTAATTAAAATTTGTAATTTCTCTGTGACCCAACCTCCTATGTAAAAGGAGAATATTATACTTGTTTGTGGTGAGCAGTAATTTAATTAATATGCAAATGCTTAGAAAATTGCTTGGCACCCGGTAAACATTTCTAAGTGTAAACGATTATTTGTTCATGTTGATCCCATGCCTCTTTCCCAAAATGACAGATAAGACATGTTTTTTGTCGTCCACGTGTCTTTTGCTTCCATAAATGCCCGGGTTCCAGTACGTTTGTTCAATAAACATACTAGTCATCTGACATTAAGAAAAAAATTTTCTTTACACAGTACAGATTGGGGAAACGAGGGCTTAAGTTGAAGGTTACACAGCACATTGAGGTCAGATACAGACCCAGAAACTAATCGTTACTGCCTGTCTGGGATCAAAGTAGGCATTGGGAGAAAACACTTGTCTCAGGAGAGCCACACCTTCCCATTCCCCCCCCTCCCGCCCCCGAACTGAAACGAGGTGCAGCGCCGGCCCAATCACAGAAGAATGCAGACTCCCGGCCGCCCGCAAGCCTCCCGCACAGGCGCAGCTCGCGCTCCAGCGCTGCCGGGTGGGCGCGTGACAGCCGTGCGCTCCGCCCCACCCCCAGCGCCGCCTCAGTGCGCACGCGCGCTCTACACACCGCGCGCACGTGCGCGTTCACGCCGCTCACACTTGGGCGAAGGGCGCGCGCCCTGGAAAATTCCACACCCGAGTCTGCTCCACCCTCTGCGCCTTCTCTCCGGTCCGGGCTCTTCGCTCTCAGTCCCCAACCCAGAAGGCTTTGCGTGGACAAAATGGCTGCCTCCATGCCGCGGGGCTTGTCTTGCTTATCCAGGGCTCTAGGATGGTGGTCTCGACAGGTGGGTAGGGAGGGGGCGGATAGGGCTCCAGGGGCTGCAGGAGGAGGACAGGGTAGAGGAAATAGTCCCCTCGCAGTTGTCCTTGGGTGAGCTTGGAGGATACGAGTCGTACCAAGGCGAGGGGAGAGTTTAAGGTAGACGGGACCCAGCTACTGAGCTAAGTGGCCAAGGAGCGAAAGCCTCGGTAGGGCCGTGAAGGGGAGCACATTTTCGGGGATTAAGGATCTCCGGTTCGGTCGGGTTTGTTTGGCGATAAGGGTTTAAAGGGAGAGACTTAATCGTTTGGAAGGTGAGCTCGCTTCGCCTTGTGATTCTATAAACCTCCTAATTGGAACAGTATCTCACTGTACCTGCCTGAGCAAACCTCATGGTCAGAGAGAAAAGAGAACTGGCCTTTAAAGAGTTTATTAGGCCCTATCCGGTTTGGCTCAGTGGATAGAGCGTCGGCCTGCAGACTGAGGGGTCCTAGGTTCGATTCCGATCAAGGACCGTCCGTGTACCTTGGTTGCGAGCACACCCCCGGTGGGGAGTGTGCAGGAGGCAGCTAATCGATGTTTCTTTCTGTCCCTCTCCCTTCCTCTCTGTAAAAAGTCAATATAACATACTTTTTAAAATAAAGAGCTTATTAGTCAGTTGGGAGTTATAATGACTGAAATTTACAGTGAGGATACCAATAGAATGAGCAAAATGTAATCTCAGTAAAAAAAAAAAGAAAAGAAAAAGTAGAAGAGATGCCAAGAGGCTTCTTGAGCTTTAATAATAGCGTTCTGCTCATCGCAGCATCCGGTCGGAGCTTAATCGCCGTCAGACTGAAGGTGCTTTAATCAATCTATATCCCTAGGAGTTGACATAGCCCTGCACTATGGAGAATAGTAAAGGTATTCAGTAAATGTTGAGGCGTTAGTAAAAGTTGCTTACTAGATTCTAGTAAGAAACGCCCATAAATATTAAAGTAGTAAGGTACTCCCCCATATGTGGCTTTATAAATTGTTCCTAAGTCATTCTTTGTATGTTCCCTTTCTACGTTTGCTTGGAGTTTGTTCAAGATAGTAGTTTTTTTCCAAATTTACCTATATCCTGACCTTTCCTACCTTCAAGCCAGTCCTGGTGACTCAGTCCACAGCTGTAGTTCCGGTGAGAACTAAAACACGTTTCACACCTCCTGCGTATGAACCCAAATACAAGTCAGAAAAGGAGTTTGTAGAACATTCCCGGAAAGCAGGAGTTGTCATTCCTCCAGAACGGTTGGAGCGTCCCATACATCTGGCCTGTACAGGTGAGGCGTGATATATTGAGACCTTGAGCCATTCCCCTTCGGTCAGAGATCATCTGGAAAGTAAAATGATTTGGACTATGATTGACACTAGTTAATTAACCACAAAGTCAGTGGATCAGTATAGTCTCAATAATGATTTACTTTGTATGCGCTATATTTCATGAGGTCCTCTTTGATCTTGTTTTCCCACTGTTCCTAGAAGACAAAGGTGAAATGTCTCCATTTTGTACAAGAAGAAACTGAGGCTCTGAGAGGAGACTTAAATTATCTTGTTCTATTTTTTTCTAACGTAACATGATTCCCTCTCATGAAAGTCTAGTTCATTAATCTACTTTATTTAGAGTCCCTCCTAATTTTATGTGACATCAAGATGACTTTTTCTTAGTTGTCTCCTTCTCTCGTTTCAGGTGGTATCTTTGACCCTTATGTTCCTCCGGAGGGCGATGCGCGGGTGTCGTCGCTGTCAAAGGAAGGACTGGCACAGAAAACTGAACGATTGAAGAAGAATGTGGCATCACAGTTGTCGTAGGTGTCTGAGACAGCTGGGAGTTAATGTTAGAATAAAATTTCTGGTTGCTACTTTATTCCAAAGAGATCATCTTGGATTAATTGGATTGGATATAACTCTTGTAATAATTGGACATTATTTTTTTCTTTGTAATAGAGTCCGTAGAATAATATGGGCATTCTGATTCTTAGCATCTCAGCCTTTATTGGCTGTTTTTGTCACATCAATTAGGGAGTTGACTTTGAAGTTTGTAGGACTTTTAAAAAATATACTTTTTAAATTAAAATAAGTTTTTAAAAAATATATGTTTATTTAATTATTTTTAAAAAATATTTTTTAAATTTAATTCAGAGAGGAAATATATTTTTATTGATTCTGTACTGGGGGGGGGCAGTTTGTAGGACTTTTTTTTTTTTTTTAAATATATTTTATTGATTTTTTACAGAGTGGAAGGGAGAGGGATAGAAAGTCAGAAACATCGATGAGAGACATTGATCAGCTGCCTCTTGCACACCCCGTACTGAGGATGTGCCCACAGCCAAGGTACATGCCCTTGCCGTAATCAAACCCGGGACCCTTCATTCTGTAGTCTGACGCTCTGTCCACTGAGCTAAACCGGTCTCGGCAGGACTTTTTTTTTTTTAATCACATATTTTGTTTTATTATTTTTTATTACTTAAAAAAAATATTTTTTTATTGATTTTTACAGAGAGGAAGGGAGAGGGATAGAGAACTAGAAACATCGATGAGAGAGAAACATAGATCAGCTGCCTCCTGCACACCTCCTACTGGGGATGTGTCTGCAATCAAGGTACATGCCCTTGACCAGAACCGTACCTGGGACCTTTCAGTGCACAGGCCGACACTCTATCCACTGAGCCAAACCAGTTAGGGCTATTATTATTTTTTTTAAAAATACTTTTTTTGATTTAAGAGAGGAAGGAAGAGGGAGAGAGAAAGAAACATCAGTAGTGAGGGAGAATCATTGATTGGTTACCTCCTGCATGCCCCACACTGGGGATTGAGCCCAGAACCCGGGCATATGTGCTGACCAGGAATCGAACTGTGATTTCCTGGTTCATAGATCGATGCTCAACTATTGAGCCATGCCGGCCAGGCCTGAGTCTTTTTATAAAATATTTTTTATTGATTTTGATTTTGGAGAGAGAGAAACATCATTTTGTTGTTCCACTTATTTGTCTATTCATTGGTTGATACATATATATGCACTGATCTGGGATTGAATTTCAACCTTGGTGTATCAGGATGATGCTCTAACCAACTAAGCCACCCAGCCAGGGTTCATTCTGACTCTTTAATATATATATATATATATATACACTAGAGGCCCAGTGCATGAAATTCATGCACTTGGTGCAGGGGGGTGGGGGGGGTCCCTAGGCCTGGCCTGCGCCCTCTTGCAGTCTGGGAGACCTTGGGGGATGTCCAACCGCTGTGGAGGTGGGAAAGGTCCTGCCACCACTGCTGCACTCACCAGCCATGAGACCAGCTTCTGGCTGAGTGGCGCTCCCTCTGTGGGAGCACACTGACCACCAGGGGGCAGCTCCTGCATTTAGCGTCTGCCCCCTTGTGGTTAGTGTGTGTCACAGCGACTGGTCGTTCCACTGATCGATCAATTTTATTATATAGGATACACACACACACACACACATATATATATATATAAAATGTGATTTCAGAGAGGAAGGGAGGAGAGAGAGAGAATCATTGATCAGCTGCCTCCTGCATGCTCCCTCATGGGGATCCAGCCCACAACCCTGACTGGGAATCAAACCAGGCCCTGGTCCATAGGTCGATGCTCAACAACCGAGCCACTTCAGCCAGGCTCACTCTGACTCCTGAGCCTGTCTGTGGCACCTGTGTTTTCCTCCTTAGTGCTTATGCCAGAATTACGAAATTTTGCTATAAGAAACCTTGGTCTTTCTTTAGGATGATTAATTAAAATGAGAGTTAGAAGGTTGAATTCATAGGACTTGACACATTTAAAAAAATTAATAAGTAGATAGGCAGTAATGAAGGTTAATATAAGCTGTGAGTTATAGAATTGAACAAAGTCTTTAAAAATGATTCTTATGCTTAATTTTACAGCATACGGAAGATAAGAGAGTATGATGTTAATTTTAAAATAAAGGACTTCCCTGAAAAAGCTAAGGATATCTTCATTGAAGCTCACCTTTGTCTAAACAAGTAAGTGAACTCCCTGTCCTATACCCATTATGGTCTCATAGCCAGCAGTACTAAAACCATGGCATCATTTGCTCTGGTCTCTGCAATCCACCAGGCTGACCAAAATGTGCAACCTCAACATTTTGGAGGGCAAGGTATGTACTATCTGCCCTAGCACCAGCCATCCACTCCGGAAACACAGGCCACTGTCCCCACAGTCATGATAAGGCTGGGGGAAGGAGGGTGATAGTTTGCATATATTGTTCTACCTGAGATCACTAGCCTCTCCCCTCATCAGGCACTCCCCTGGTGGTTATAAGTGTCCAGTCAGAATCCAGAGTTCTGAAATAGTGGTTCTGGTAATTTTTTCCTAAGTTACCAGGTGTTTCAATGGAGGGACCCACTCCTAGAGCTTCCTACTCCATTATTTTGCTTGTTGTCTTGAGTCTGTTGTTTTTACTGGGTAGATTCCAGGTCTCCGTTTGAAACGTTTAGTTGTGAGTCCATCTTCATTGGAAAGTGTGTCTTCTGAGGAAATCCTAAACAACTTAAGTTATGAACATGCTCCCAGAGAGGTTTTGTGTGTGTTTCTGCCAGATACCTCAGGGATATCATTGACCAGGGATCAGTTTTTAGGTTCATTTCTTAGTTTAGGAATTCTTATACCATAAATTTCATATCCACATTTGCGTATAATTTGGGCTTAGGGCTTTAATTTTTCAGTTTCTTTGTTTTTATTTTTTCCCTCCACTCATAGCCCTAGATGGAGAGAAGCTTTATCTCTAGATTGGGGGGCTGTTTTTCTGGTCTTCCTTTCAGTGCGCTTATAGTCATAGCTTTATTCAGGGGCTTCAGTTCCAACTCCCTGTGTTTTGAGGGCCCAGGGTTTTAGGAAGAGACCAGTTCCTAGTCTTCAGACCTATTTCGGGATCCCTTCGTCATCCCTTGTGCTGTGCAAGCAGATTGTATTCTTTCCATCTGGTTTTCGTTCCCTCTTCCTTTCTGGCACCCTGGGATTTACTTATCTTTCTAGTGATCTAGGACAGCGTATTGAAAAATATGTGTGTGTGTGTGTGTATCATATTCTCTCCAACATTTCTAGATGTTTATAGTGGGTGTAGTTTTATATCAGTTCAATCCATTATGTTACCAGAAGCAGATGTCTTTATTTTTCAACATAAGTTCCATTGTAAAATAGTACATGAGCTCACAGAGAAGGGAATTTATTTCTACTGAGGATTTCTAGGTCAGTACAGTGAGGAGGAAGGGTTCATTCAGAGGTGCCAGGCATAGTGGTTGAGGTAGCTATCACCACAATTCAGTCTAGTCTAGTCTAGAGCTGCAGCGGGAGAAATGAGTTGGAATCTTTTCTCTTAGGAATAGAGGTGGGAGGGAAGCAAACAGAACTAATTCCTTCTCCATTCTGGGATTAGAGTCAAGACTTTTTAAAGGGATAAAGACTTAAACTTTATCCAGGAAGTATTAAACTGCGAGGGAAGGTCATGAATGTGTATATGAAGGAACCAGTCTGTACTCTTAGGTTTACATGAAACGCCTCAGTTAGGAATCTTCCTGAAATCTTGTATGTACACAGGCTGGGGTTTGCTGTTTTCTTACTCTTATTGCATAGAATCAGCATGACTAAGACACTGTAGTAACAGTGTTACTGGCAGTGACAAGGATGGGCGTGGGGGAGGGGAGTGTGGCTCAAAAAAGAGAGATGATTATCTCTGGCTGGGTTCAAAGATGACAGTGTAAGATTCAAGGTACTGTGATGTGTCTGCGGTAAGAAGAGAAGATGAGCTTTTGATTGTTATGTATGTTGGGTTTTGTTCCTTGTTGCAGCTTAGAACAAAAACCAGTCCCCCTGTCAGGGTCTCTTGCCCATCTTAAGGATGTATGTAATAATTTCAGAGAAATTTCTTTCTGCTCCTGACATTCAGGCCTAACTTTACTCAGCTATGGAGCTCAGGATTTTCTGGTAAATCAGGTTACTGTTCATCTTTGTGTCTTCAGGACTTAGCATATTACCTGGGTTATGGTAGGAGTAAAGAAAGTATTTATAAAAATGAATTGTTTTTCATTTTTCAGGATCATTTTCAACTTTTATAGAGGGTATCATAAAAGTAGGGGTTAATGATATATGTCTCTTTTTTAGCTCAGACCATGACCGACTTCATACCTTGGCAACTGAAAACTGTTTTCCGGTAGGTTCTCAGCCTTAGAATTGTGGGATGCTGAATGGGCATATTATAGACATCACCTTTGGTCTTCTTCAGTAAGATCAGTTTTGAAAGTACAGGAAGTTTCAAGCAAAAGCTGAGGTTCCATTGTTTTGGCCTGAATGATAATGACTTGCTGTGGACTTTGGTAAGAGCCATGCAAACGAGGAAGGAGAAAGTCCCTCAACAAGCAGTATGGAAACCTTAGGTGTGGATCGTGAGCTCAGGGTGCGGGCCACCTTAGGCCAGCCTACACTTGCCTACACTGTAATACAGGCTATAACGAGCATTCTCAAGGCTTACATTGTGTGGTAATGGGGGTGCTAGGTACTTTGGGAGACCCCCAAGGAGGGGGACTTTGTGATTCAAGAATAAGAACTTCAGTTTCTATCTAGGGCAGGGATAGCTAACCAAGTCTTAGCAGTGTAGCTTTTATATCCCTGTAAAATCCCACCCTTCTCTACTAGAAAGGGGAGTGGGCAACATATGTGCGGTCAACAGCAATACATGCAATAATTACCAATATTTAAATGATGTATTATAGAATCGAACACCTGAAACATATCATTTTATAATGAATGTCACCCCAATAAACTCAAAAAATAGGGGGAAAAAATAAAGCTGTCAATTTGGAGTGTGGTTTTCATTGATTTGGAGAAGGAGTCTCAAGAAGGTAGGTTGGTCTTGAGTTGTGATTTATTTATTTTTATTTATTTAAAAAAAAACATTGATTTTTCACTGAGAGGAAGGGAGAGGAAAAGAGAGCAGAAACATCAATGAGAGAGAAACATTGATCAGCTGCCTCCCTCACACACCCCGCTGGAGATGTGCCTGCAACCAAGGCACATGCCCTTGACCGGAATTGAACCTAGGACCCTTGTGTCTGCAGGCCGCCGCTCTATCCACCGAGCCAAACCAGTCAGGGCTTGAGTTGTGATTTAAGTGGAAAAAGGGTTGTTGTGTGGTGGGCCTGAGCAGTAGTTCAGTGAAAACTTGGGATAGTTAAGAAGAAAGCACTTGGTGGGAAATGTTGGCTGTAATATTGTAAGCAGTGAGAGCAGGTGTGGAAGGAAGCTCCAGCTTTCCTAAAGGGAGGGAAAAACTCAGCAGAACTTGTTCTCTTCTGCCTTCAGGACATGGTCTGGGACCTCCAGTATAAGACCGTCCGCTGGAGCTTCGTAGAGTCTCTAGAGCCAGCCCGAGTGGTTCAGGTTCGCTGTTCAAGCATGGTGAACCAGGGCAATTTGTACGGCCAGATCACCGTCCGCATGCACACCCGGCAGGTAGAGCCACCAGCCTGCGTCCTCCAGCTGCTCTTCTTCACTCGTTTTGGGCACCCACCTCTGGCCTTATGGCTACAGCAGCCCAGGACTGTGGGCTCTAAGAAAGGCTCACTGCAGTCTTCCTTGCCCTTTCACTACGCCCTTCCTACTGCTGGAAGTTAGCTCTGCGAAGACAGGTGCAAGGATATTCTCTCCCACCCTTCCTATTCCCAACTTCCTCCCTCCTCCCCTCCCCACTCAAAAATACTTTTAAAAGTAAAGTGTCAGTGGTTGATCAGTTAATCTAGATTCAGAATCCTGAGATAATTTTTCTACCCATTAAAATGTTTTGTTACGGTTGTTTTTAAAATGGTTGCATGCAAAAAAACAAAACCAGACACAACAATTCTGAGTGTTAACTGCCCAGACTTGGTTTCATCCTTGTAGACTTTGGCCATCTATGACCGGTTTGGCAGATTGATGTATGGACAGGAAGATGTGCCCAAGGATGTCCTAGAGTATGTTGTTTTTGAAAAGCACCTGACAAACCCCTATGGAAGCTGGAGAATGCACGGCAAGATTGTGCCTCCATGGGCGCCCCCTAAGCAGCCTATCCTTAAGGTAAGGCAGCTTGCGAGATTTAAAAGACTGAGGCCGTACTAGTGGTAATCTGTCAGTCCTGTTAGACTCCCCCTAGTGGAGAGAGGGGGTGATGCAGCACCGGGGAAGGGGTGGGCATGAAGGTGAGGGTGAATCTCCCGGGTGAGCCTTGAGCTTGGGTGATAGATAACTCAGCTTCCTGCTTTTCAGACGGTGATGATCCCTGGCCCCCAGCTGAAACCTAGGGAAGACTGTCAAGAGCCACCAGGAGAGGCCCATAAGTCTCAGCTAGCTTGATGGCAAAATGACTCCCGGGGTGAAGTATGGGTGAAGAGAAGTCACCGTCTCCATCACACTGCAGCAAGAGCTCTTTGTTCTCTCCTGTTCTGCTTCGGTCACTACCACAGTCTCATCCTCCGTAACCACAGCTGCTGGCCGGACCGGGTGGGCGGCTGTTAGGCACAGCCCTGGGCCCACTTCTTTTAAATTGTATGTCTACCTTCCGGCTCCAGATGAAAGACTCTGTGTGTGAGAGAACGCCCGGCACCAGTTTTTCCTGCAGCAAGGACTTTCAGGAGCAGACTGGCAGAATTTTTTTTCTTACCACAGGACAGGGGTCAGAGTTTGAAATAAACACTCCTGCAGTGTTGGGTCAGTTGTGGTTGGCTCTGTCCATATTCCCTGGTTCAGGCTAGAAGTAAACCAGCCTTCAAATGGCAGTAATGGAAAATAGGCTTCCCTGTGAGTGATATGACTTCCAGGAAATCCGGACGTGGGAAAAATAATTAGTGTTTATAGAGATGGTATCATTTAAGAGGATCTTTTCTCAGACACTGACTCACTGAATCAGCATTCGTATTTCACAAGAAGAATGTAAATCCAAAGAAATCATTTCTCCCTCAGCCTTTGGATCGTGTTCGTCATTATCAGCTGTGCTGTGGCATGATCCCAGGAAGCCTGGGGGAAGTTCATACATTGGGGTAATCCATCTGTGAATCTTGGTTTCCTGACTTCGATCGCCTTTTATTTTATTTTCAAAATATATTTTATATATATATATATATATATTTTTGTTTGTTTGTTTACAGAGAGGAAGGGAGAGGGATAGAGAGTTAGAAACATCGATGAACAAGAAACATCGATCAGCTGCCTCCTGCACACCCCCTACTGGGGATGTGCCCGCAACCCAGGTATATGCCCTTGACTGGAATCGAACCTGGGACCTTTCAGTCCGCAGGCTGATGCTCTATCCACTGAGGCAAACCAGTCAGGGCTTCGATTGTCTTTTAGAATAGGTGACTATTTTCAGCCCAAAGTTGGGAAAGCGAAGGTACCGGACTAGGGGCCTGTGTAGAGTGAAACAACCCAGCCCCTCCTTATTCCTTAGCTGCAGCTGGACTGTCAGGAAGAAGTGGGACTGCCCGTGTGTCCTGTGTCATTGGAGGTTAATGACGAGGGAAATCAGTCTGTACCCACCAGCAAGGGTGGCTTATAGAACTATTGCTTTCGTCAGCCCAGTGTGGCCTTCCCTGGAAAAACAGGACCTTAATTCTCATACTTTGTATTTTCCAAGCCTAGAATTTTCCTTTGAGGAGTCTGTAAGTTAGGGTAAGGATTAATCTGTTCTGACCTTGACTTGAGAGTAGACTAAATAAATTGGAATCGGTTGGGAATAATTAACTCCTCAGTCCCTCTAAAGCTACCATCTCAGCAGAGCAGCAAACCGGCCACGCCTCACCGGGGAAGATGGCTGTTTTTGCAACAGCCGCTGAGTGCTGGCTCTGGAAACAAGATGTGTGTGCTTAGAGAAGCATTGATGGGTTAATCCCAAACGGCCACTCTCATCATGCTACTTAGTTTCAACCTCTTTGGCTTAAAATGTACATCATTTTGCAGCCCATGTAAGGTTTGGTCTTATCCTATTTGTGTGATCCCCAGATTAAGGCAAAAGTGCTTTGGGCAGGATCCACAGCCGCGAGGAATAAGGGGCGGTAACCCAGGTTGGGTAGGGAAGCAGAGGGACAAAGCACACTTACTGGGCAAATGGTACATTGATTTCTCTGAATATGTGAAAACTGCTTTAAATAAGTGGTCTCACCCCACTGCCCTCGATCGGTCTCCGGGGTCTCTAGATAATCCTAAATAGCAGCTGAGCAGTGGCTGCCACCAGGGAGCCAGAGGATAAGTGCAGTTTTCATTTCCCCTTGGCATCAGGTCCAGATGAGCGAGTGGCCCAGATGTGAAGGATGGCTGGAAACACCAGGCGGAGACCGTGGGCATGCCGGCCACGGGGCTGACGTCCTGAAGGCAGCAGTGTTGCTCCCTTGGGCTTTAGAGCAGACATTGTTTTAATTCCTGTTTTTGTTTAAAAACATTGAAAAAAGGAAATCACTATAATGAATAAAGCTAGAACCAACTGCCACGGAAAAGCATTCTTTATTTTTTTTCTACATGGTTTATTTCACAGCAGTGGGTATGGAGACAATATTTTTGTTCCCAGCTGGACCAGACCAACGGGATTGTTCTGAGGTGCCCAGTTAGCAAAATACACATTGGTTCAGACACTGTGGGGTTAACCGGCCAGAGCCCAGGGCAACAGCACACATCAAATACTTCTGTAGATAGGAGAACAAGGGTATTTAGTCCTAAAAATGTGGGTTACTCCACTCCTTTTCTTCCTTTTTGGAAATGTCGCTACTTTCTCTGTGACTCGCTGTATCTGCCCAGAGTATTCACATGCAGACTCATTTCTTCCCCGTTGGGTATTTGGTCTTATTTTGCCTTTCCTCCTTGTGAATGGCATCAGTATCTGTTTAGTTAACAGGTGAGCATACTGTCACCTTTAGTGTGTCTGCCCAGTTCAGCCATGGTTAGCCTGCGCGTTTCTACCCCCACTCACCCCCACTGCCAGTCCTGGGACTTGTTTGACCAATGTTTTTCTCTTTCCTCATTTCCCTCTGGTGGTATCATCTAAGTCCAGCACTCTTATCTAGGATTGCTTAAGAAAGAAGAGCCTGAACTGACTGGAGAGAATAGACTGAGCTAAGAACAAGAGCGCTCCCTGAGAAAGAAGGCTTTGTATTTGCACGATGCCCTTTGCCCAGCCCTCAGGCCTCTCACCTGCTCTGTAGCACTCCTCTTTCTGGGGGCAGTTTCTAGGGCTGGCTGCAAACAGGACCTCCTTTCTTCCTCAGGCTTCTCAGGAAGGAGACCGATGTGGGCCTCTTGTTACTGGGCAAGTGATTGGGAGTGGTTCTTGCATCAGAACCAGAGATTCCCTCTGGCTCCAGTTGCACTGACAGCAGAGAGGGGTCCCTTTGATGACAGCACTGAAAGGCTAGGAGCGGGAGAATGAGCCAGTGAGATGAACTCGAGACTCAGAAGACGGGGCAGGAAGAAGGGGCCATCTAAAAGAGCTAAACTGGGAGACAGGGTGTCTAGGAGGGAGAACTCGACCTTGGCCCGCGTTGGGAGGACCTGGGGCGATTGCCTTTCCTTCTCTGCTCTGTCTCTGATACTGCTTTGGGTGGCAGACGATACGGATGTAGAAGTGCTCATTTGGCTCTGCTTCATTAGTAAACAAGGCAGGTCTGAGGGCCGATTCAGCCGAAACTGGAGATCCAAAGTCAAAATGACAAGGTCTTAAGGCCTCTTAGGCACCTCTTCTTAGCCACTTAGGTTTTTCCTCTTATTTATCTTTGAACTTCAATTAAGTGGCTTCTTAAGCTTCCTAAGGGGACCTGTGGAGCCTTCTGTAACCCTTGGTTTCTTCTTTAAAACAAAAAGGTGCTCTGTAGACTTCAGAGAAGACCAGGGTCTTCCCATGAGAAAACATGGGCGGGCACTACTGATTTCCTTTCATCCCTAACCTTGGCTTTCAAGTGAAGGTCTTGACACAGACTGGCTTGTGTTGAGTACTCTAGCGGGATAGGATTCATGGGAGCAGAGGGTCTGGCCTCTGTTCCTTACAGTAGGAAGAACTGGAGGTAAAGAGAGAGTACGACTTCCTGTAGGGACTTGAGCTGCACCCTTCTTGTACAATTTGTCTTTGAGTGAATTGACTTCTGGCTTTCCTGGAAAGGGGTGGTCCAGGGTCTTTGTTTCAGCTTTTTGGGAACACCTAGGACTTGGACAGGACTTTGGCTCCTGAAAGCCAGCCACCGGAGGTTGCACGTCACACGAATTTAAAGGGAATTGTTACTCCCAGTCCCAAGGGTAGACAGCTGGAGGGACGAGTTCTTCATGTGGATCTTCGGAAGCCACTTCTCCTTGATGTTCAGTTAGGGAAGAAGAATTCTGAGCCTCAGCTTCTTGGAGAGTTGGCCCTGCAACTAAGCTGGTTCTTGGCCCAAGCCCTGAAGGCCCTTGGAATTCTCTGACACCTTCCAGAGTAAAAGCGCTGGCTGGCTGGCTCATGTGGGGGCGGGAGCACTTGCTCTCTGGAAGGAAGCTACCCAGAGGCCCCTGGATGGAAAGGCCTGCTGGGTTCTCAGAGCCTCGGGGGGAAAGTGTTTCGGTCTGGGTTGCTGTTAGAGCCGGGAGGCCAGATTCCTCAGACGGGGCTCCAGTTTCCTCCCAAGGACAGATGTCTGCCATGGTGCCCTTTATTTTATTTCCTTCTGGGTCTGTGACTTCCCATTGATACAGCTCTGCCATCCTGCTCCCCACACTACTTGCTCCCGGGGGACTGACTGTGGCTTGGTCAGTGTCCAGAGCACCTGGCTGGGGGAGGAGTCCCCCCGAGTCCATGCCTGCCCAGGCGCAGACTGTCTCCTGCTCTCTGCTGCTGTTCGCTGCTGCTTCTGAAACGTGTTCTTTAGTCCCGCCAGACCCTGCCTTCGGAAGGAACCCCTCTCCTTGTCCTTGGAGTGGTCTGTCCACCTCCTGCTCTGGGCCCTCTTCCTCTGCGGCTGCTGTACTCATCTCCCAAGGGCAGATTTCTGCTCTCTTGGCCGAGAGAACCTCTACCGCTCCCCATGGACACACTTGTGCCACCCCGGCCTCCACACTGCCTGCTGCCTCAGCGGTGCCTCTGCTACTGCCAGAAGCCTGTGGGGCTGCTTGTGGAGACAGACCCCCACTGCCTTGACTCTCCCAGGGACACACAGCCTCCTGCTTCCTGTCTGCCTTCTCTGGCTTTTCCTCAACTGCCCCAACTTTGGGCTCTGGTTTCTCTGGAGCTTTCCCCTCCTCTCGAGGTTCCTCCCCTTTCCCACCGTGTGTTGACATTCCTTCTTCAGGGATTCTTTCAGTCACCTCCCAGGGACAGACCTCTGCTTTGATGCTGCTGTCAGGCTGAGGAGCAATCGAGGCAGGAGCATCCCAGGGGCACACCTCAGCGTGCCTGCCCTCGACTCTGGCCAGTCTCGGAGAGCCGGCTTTCGGTTGGCCAGGGCACTCTCTTTCGGGGCCGGAGGAAAAGATTGCCGGGGCCACGCTCTGCCATGGACAGATAGACTCTAGCTCCTCGTTTGCTTTCTCCCCATCTTCAATAGTGATTTCTGCCTTTGAAGATGGAGCTTTTTCTTGGGTTTTGTGTTCTTGGAGGGAATCCATGTTGGGGTCTTGCATCAGGTTTCCTTTTTCCGCTACCTCATCACTGACTCCCCGGGAATGCTCCTCCGCCACTCTGCTACTCATGCTGCTGGGTGAGTCTAAGACCTTAGGGGCCTGAGCAGAAGGTTCCCTCAAGTCCTCCCAGGGACAAAGAGCTTCCTGCTCTTGTCTCAGTTTTGTCTCCCCTTTTGATTTGTCTTCTTGCAGGGAGGTGAGTTTCCCCCTTTCTGGAGTTTTCTCTCTCTGCTCTGCTGAATCACTCCCCATCTCTCGTTCCAGTGCCTTCCCAGCAGCTCCTCCATTCACTTCCCAGGGACAGATCCTGGCTCTTTCATTGGTAGATGCTTCCTCCACTTCCCAGGGGCACACCTCAGCTGGCCTGCCCCCCACGTGACCCAGCTCCTTTGGTCTGTCAGTGTTGGCAGTGTCTGAATGCTGGGAGGAGCTGCCGGGACCCACGCTGGGCCCCGGACAGGTCGCCCCCCGCTCCCCCGCCGGCCTCTCTGGCTCCTGTGGAGCTGTAACAGCTTCCTCGCCGGGTCCAGGGTCTGCAAAATCCTTTCCTGTGATGTTGGGGTGTTTCCTAACGGCCTTCCCTCCCAGAGCTTGTTCCTCCCCTGCTCCGGCACTCACCTCCCAGGGACAGACCTCTGCCCTCTCAGCAGACAGGGTGTCCTCCACGTCCCACGGACATATCTCGGCAGCTTTGCTTCCCACACCGCCCGACACCTGGAAACCGGCGTTGGGTCTGTCTGTGTCCTGAGGACCCGATTGTGGGTGGAATCTGCCAGGGTCCGCACTCTCCCAAGGACAGACGGCTTCCCGCTTTTGGAGCTGTCCCTTGGGCTTCTCCCAAGCTGTGACATCTCTGATTCCTGGTGTTCCGGGCATTTTCTCCTTGTCCTTTTGAGATTCTCTTCCTTTGGGTGCCTGTCCTGATGTCCAGTTCTCTGTTGCTTCACTTGCCTCCCAGGGACAGATTTCTGCCTTTCTCTCTGGCTCGAGGTCTTGCTGTGGGCATCCCTGTGTGGCCCTGCTTCCTCCGTTGCTGAGGAGTTGGCTGCCAGCTCTGGAGGAGGAATTGTCCAGACCGGGGCTGGAGTGCCCAGGGGCTGTGCTGTCCCTGGGACACAGGGACACCTGCTGTGGACCAGATATCTGCACTGCTTTCCCAGATTGTTCCCCAAAGAACCCATTTCTGGAGGCTTGACCCTCTTCTTGGACAGACTTTCCACCGGTCCCCTGATGTAGCATTTCCTTCCCCACTTCCTCATCACCCAGCTCCCAGGGACAAATCTCTGCTTTCCTGACAGCAGGAGCCTCCCCTGCCTCCCCTGGACACACTTCCACAGCGCTCCTCCAGCACTTGGGGGTTCCTGGGGCCTCCGTAGAAATTGCCACGGGGCCGCGGAAATCAGTCCTCTCCCATGAACAGAGAGACTCTAAGTCTCTGCCCAGTTTCTCTTCTTTCTCAGAGGTTGCTTTCTTGGGACTTTTCTGCTTTTCCTGGGGGAGCTTCTTCACTGGCTCCTGGAATGGTTTCTCATTCTCTCCTCCTTCACCTGCCTCCCAGGGACAGAGCTCTGCCTTAGCCGCATCAGGGGTACACGCTTCTGGGCCTGTGACCTTCTGCGGACACTTTTCCACCTCTTCAGCCTCCATACTGCCCCCTGCCGCAGACCTGCCCTTGGTTCTCTCAGAGTGCTGAGGAGACAGGCCCCTGGGATCGGCATTCTCCCAGGGACACACTGCCTCCTGCCCCCTGACCAGCCTCTCCGGCTTTTTCCGAGCCAGGGCAGCCCCATCTTTAGGCTCGGATTCTCCTGGGGCTTTCCCCCTCTCTCCTCGGGAGTCATCCAGATCTTGTCTTAATGCTCCCTTCTCCGGGCCTCCGCTCACCTCCCAAGGGCAGATTTCAGCCTCTTTGCTCTCAGGCAGACTTGTTTCTGACTCGGGGACTTCCCAGGGGCAAACCTCTGCCACCCTGCAGCCGGCACTGCCCAGGTGCTGGAGGCCGGCTCCTTTTGCTTGCTCAGCACTTTTGTCCCCACCTGTGCCCTGCCCGCCTTGCCTCAGTGTGGGAGGCCCTGTTGTGCCTGCCCTCTCCGAGTTCCCCTCCCCTTGGCCCTGAGCTGTCCCCCTGCCTCTGTCCTCTTGCTCCCTGCTGCCTTCTCGGTGACAGGCGTGGAGCATCCTGCTGGTGTGCGCGTTCTGTTGGTTCTGGAGGGACTCCTCATCCTCGCAGGGGGCAAGGGTGGCCTGCTTACTCACCAACTTGCGCCCACCTAGCCTGGGGGACCTGGGGCATGCCCCCACCCCCTCTCCTGAGGTTCGGCCCTTGTCCTTCTCAGGACTGCCTCCCCCACCCCCCTTTTCTCTGTGTGCGCTCCGGGAACGGGTCAGGGCTTTGATGGCCAGTTCCAGGCTTCGCACGGAGCCCTGCTGAACAGGGGTCTTGAGGCTGTGGGATTTCGAAAAGATCTTGGGCCTGTCCTCGTCCACATCATCAGCGCCCGCCTGGAGACGCCTGTCCTCCGAGTCCCTCCCGTCCTCCCCAGCACCCTTTTTCTCTACTGCGACAGAGAGGGCCCGCCAGAGCCTGGCCTGAGCTGGGCCCGGGGAGTGGCTGCCTCGCTCTGGCCCCGAGGGGCCCTCTTGAGCCACATCGTCTTTCCTGACTGGCAGCTCTGCGTTCTCCCAAGGGCAGATGAAGGTGAGTAAGCTGGGGCTCTGGGTGAGTATCGGGACTGCCGCCAGGGCAGGGGCCGGGGCCAGAACCGGGGCTGGACCTGGTATGAGAGCTGGAGCCAAGGTGGGAGCGGGAGACAGCATCCTTGGCTCTCCCAGGCAGGCCCCAGACAGGGCCGAGACGGGCGTGGAGACCTGGTGCCGGACGGGTGAGCGAGTCAGCCTTCGGGCAGCCTCTTTCTGAAGCTTCCCAGGGCCGCAGGAGCTGTCCATGCTGCTGCTGCTCTTGGCAGGGGAAGGCGGGGCCGACAGAGGGGCCCCTCGAACTCCCTCCAGCCTCCTGGCCGATGGCCTCCGAACTGGGCTCCGAACTGGGCTCGCCAAGGCCGCCTCTGCCTTCTTCCTCTCCTCTCGTTCCTTTGCCTGCCGATAGCTCTCCTCCAGATAGGCCTGGCTGGCCACCAGCAGGGCCTTCTCCCCGGAGCCAGCCATGACACTGAGCGACTTCTGCAGGGAGGCGGGCCGGGCTTTGGGGAGCCTCTCTCCCACCGTCAGGTTGTGGGCGCTGGCCGACCGAAAGCCCAGGGCAGGAAGCCCCTCGGCCAGCTCCCGGCTCTCCGCCCGGGGCGCCCTCTGGGCCAGCTTCCTCCTCAGCAGGGAGTCGAGGAGAGGGGGGTCCTGCTCCCTGCCGTGGTTGTGGCCGTAGGTGCTGCGGGACTTGCGCAGGGCCCGGGGCCCCTGGGGCTCCTGGAGGCTGGAGCGGAGGAGCCTGCGGCGGGAGGAGCTGGGCAGGCTGCCTCGGCCCGGGGAGCCCGGATCCCGGGAGTGCTGGCGGGCCAGGGCCTCGGGGAACTCGGCCAGGTACCTCATGAAGGAGCGGCCCAGGCCCTGGCGCGAGGCGCCCCGCTTCTTGGGCAGGTGGGGGTTGTTGGCAGCCATCTCCTTGGTCTTGTGGACCTCTAGCTGCGCATAGAGCTTCTTCAACTCGTCCTGGGGGAGGGAGGACCGAGGAGAGCAGAGCTGACACTGGGACCAATGGGCTATTCTCTCCGTCCGTTGGCTGCACTGTATCCCCCTCAGCCCTTATTTAGACCATTTTCTCTGGGGGAATCGCTCCCCCCAAAGCTGTGTCCCTTCCTTGCTTTTAAACATCTCAGGCCCTAACCAGTTTGGCTCAGTGAGTAGAGCATCAGCCCACGGACTGAATGCTCCTGGGTTCAATTCCAGTCAAGGTCAGGTACCTCGGTTGCAGGCTTCATGCCAGTCCTGGTTGGGGTACATGCGGGAGGCAACCAATCCATGTGTCTCGCTCACATCAATGTCTCTCTCTCTCCCGTCTCTCCCCCTCCTTTCCATTCTCTCTAAAAAATCAATGAAAAAAAAAATCCTCAGGTGAGGATAAATAATAAATAAAATAAAAAAAATAATAAGCTCCTCAGCCCAGCCAGCACGGCTCAGTGGTTGAGCATCAACCTATGAACCAGGAGGTCACAGGTCAATTCTGGGTCAGGACAAATGCCTGGGTTTTGAGCTCAGTCCCCAGTATTGGGCTTGCAGGATGTAGCCAATCACTGATTCTCTCTCAGCATTGATGTTTCTCTCTCTCTCTCCCTCTCTGAAACCAATAAAAATAGAAGAAACCTCTCAGAATCCACCGCTCCATTTCTGCAAGAGCAGCGGCAGCCTGGTTCGCGGCCGGACCCACTCGGCCCCGAGGACACGGCGTGTGCTCACTGTCCTGGTCACTGCGGTCTGAGCGGGGCAGGAACCCTGACTTTGAGGCTGCTGACTTATCATGTGCCTCGAGGGTGTTTCCTTGATCTCCAGGAGCCTCTGCTTCTGTAGAATAACAATAACGGGCTGCCCAGCGTTCGCTCCCTTAGAAGGATCATGTGAGACTGAGGGAGCAGTGAGTATGAAAAGTGCCATATTCAGGTGTAAGTGATTCAGTGGGGCCTTGAAAGTCTGTGATAGTTTGGATTTCTCCCCAGAGCCAGCATGGGGAGGGTAGATTGGTTGCCGCTCCGCAAAGTGGAGGACCAGGGGTGGCACGGCAGTGGCAGTGGCCATGGCCTCCACGCTCTCTGGGTTCCCGGCAGGATTGGGGTCTCAGTTCAGCCTATACCCAGGGGGCAGGAGGGAGGGTAGGCAGAGCTCAGAGGGGGTAGAGGACACAGGGGGAATGAAAGGCAGAAGCAGTTGGGACAGGAGGGAATTGGGAGATGTAAACAAGTCAGGAGTAGAGGCGGGCCCCAGTGGAAGTGGAGGGATGCACAGAATGGCTTCCTGGGGGCTCCCCACACTGAGTTTTATAAGACAGCTAGAGGCTTGGTGCACGAAATTCAGGCACGGAGGTGGGGGATGTCTCTCAGCCCAGCCTGTGCCCTTTCGCAATCAGGCACCCCTCAGGTAGGGTCCATAGGCTTGGCTATCGATAGGGGTCTATTAGGGTTTTCCTTCCCCTGGCTGCTGGCAGCTGGCCCTGTCCCCTCCACCCCCCCCCCCCCGCCACTGCCACTGCTTGTCACCTGTGCGGCGCTGGCCCCCCATACCGGTGACAGGTGTGGGTTGCAATCACTTGGTTGGCCTGGGCCTCCCTCTGGGGAACATTCGTGGGGTGATGGCCGGGCCCCTCCACCAATCACATTGCACCTGCGTTGGCTGGCCTGGCGCCAGTGTGTGTCCCAGCGTGTGTCCCAGCGTGTGTCCCAGCGTGTGTCCCCAGTGTGTGTCACAGCGTGGTCAGTTGTTCTGAGGTTTGGTCGTTTGGTCGATTTGCATATTACACTTTTGTTATTATTGACGGGCTTAGACCACCAGGCCTCCTTATCTCCTACCCACTGAGCCCCTCATCAGGCTTCCCAGTCTGTAACGATATCCCTAAACAGCAAAGTGAGAGTACGGATACATTCTTGTAAGACTCAGGAAGAACTTCCTTCTCTAAGAGCCAGGTTCTGGGAAAGGGACCCTTGTAGCCACTCACTGCCTGCCCGGCCCCAGCTGACTGGAGTAACCCACTGCCCCAGTGTCCTGGAGACTCCGGGCTTCTCAGTCTGCCCCTTGTGGTGCCCCTGCTGCTGGGCAGTGGGGGACATGGGACGGGAGCTCCACTCAGGGCTCTGAGAGGGAGATAGCTCAAGGTGGTAGAGAAGGGAGGGAGGCAAGTCTTAGAGCGGAAGCTAGGAGCAGGGCAGCAGCGCTCCCTGCCGGGTCCCTGAAAGCTAGCACCAAAAGGAGGTGGAGAGGGCAGAGGGTGGCACGGGTGGGGTGGGGGCGATGAGTGGGGGAGAGGAGAGAAGGGAGCGGAGAGGGCTGGAGGCGGCACCTACCCGAATGTCTCCAGGGTCCAGGCTGCGCTCGCTCCAGGCGGAGACGGAGCTGCTGTTGAGGTAGGAGCCTGAGCGCTGCAGGTCCAGCTCGTCCTCATACTCCTCGTCCACCATCTCCTCCCGGGGAGGAGCCCCCGGCTTCCAGAACTGGCCAGGGACACGGGCGGGAGTGGGTCCCTGTTCACGACTCCCCCACCCACCTGCCCCACGGAGTAAGTCTTCATGACTCCTCACCCCCTCTCTGCCTCGGAATTCCAGAGTCCAGACTTCCGTTCTGCTTCCTCTCGTCTCCCCTGATCTGGAGCTTAGAGACCAGGGGGTCTCGGCCTCCTGCCTCTGCCATGCCTGGCCATGTCTTCAGCGCCCCACCCCTCTCCCTGTCACTGCTCCTGAGGTGGTCTTCAAAGCCCGCCCACCTTACAGCTTTGTCACAAAGACCCCTCCCGTCCTTCCTCTTCCTTCCCTTGCTCAGGGGTGGGAGGTAGCTTCCTCCTGCAATGGGCTCCTTCCTTAGGATCAGAGCCCGCACTCACAGGCTGTCTGTCATTTGCACGGGGACCTGGGGATGGCGCTGCTGCTGCAGGCCCACAGGCCCCTCACGGGGAGAGGGGGGAGAGGGGGAGTGGAGAGTGGGGATTGGGGGAGGAAGCCCTGCCTTATATCCTGGAGGAGGAAGAGTCACCTTAGGGATGAAGAGCAGAGCCAGAGTGGCGGTGACGGTGCTGTGGGTGTGGAAGAAGACCAGGAGGAGGGTTCCGTCGGGGTGCAGGGAGGGGGCCAGCACAAACCTGAGAGGGGGACAGGGCAGAGATTCTCACTGTGGGTGGGGCGGCCTCTTCCCCCTACCCACTCTCCCTTGCCCCCACTCCAGCCTGATCTCCATGGAGCGGTGGGTGGGTGAGGAGGGCGCCCTTCCTTCTCGGCCTCTCTGGGCTGGAGCTCCTGCCCCACGGAGCCCTCCCAAACTCCAGCTCACCTTCCCTGGCTGCCTGCAGACCGGCTTGGCCCCACAACCCTATTGCGGACCGCCCCGTGGGCGGGTTCTGCCTCCACCCACCACCGGCCGGTCCTTAGGGACACACGCGGGCATGCTGCTGGGACGGCTGAGACAGAGGGAGCGTCGGGGAGACCTGAGCCGGTGTGGGAGCGTCGGGGAGACCTGAGCCGGTGTGGGAGAGTCGGGGAGACCTGAGCCGGTGTGGGAGAGTCGGGGAGACCTGAGCCGGTGTGGGAGAGTCGGGGAGACCTGAGCCGGTCGGTGTGGGAGCGTCGGGGAGACTTGAGCCAGTCGGTGTGGGAGTGTCGGGGAGACCTGAGCCGGTGTGGGAGCGTCGGGGAGACCTGAGCCGGTGTGGGAGCGTCTGGGAGACCTGAGCCGGTGTGGGAGCGTCGGGGAGACCTGAGCCGGTGTGGGAGAGTCGGGGAAACCTGAGCCGGTGTGGGAGAGTCTGGGAGACCTGAGCCGGTGTGGGAGCGTCGGGGAGACCTGAGCCGGTGTGGGAGAGTCGGGGAGACCTGAGCCGGTGTGGGAGAGTCGGGGAGACCTGAGCCGGTCGGTGTGGGAGAGTCGGGGAGACCTGAGCCGGTGTGGGAGAGTCGGGGAGACTTGAGCCAGTCGGTGTGGGAGTGTCGGGGAGACCTGAGCCGGTGTGGGAGAGTCGGGGAGACCTGAGCCGGTGTGGGAGAGTCGGGGAGACTTGAGCCAGTCGGTGTGGGAGTGTCGGGGAGACCTGAGCCGGTCGGTGTGGGAGAGTCGGGGAGACCTGAGCCGGTGTGGGAGAGTCGGGGAGACCTGAGCCGGTGTGGGAGAGTCGGGGAGACCTGAGCCGGTGTGGGAGAGTCGGGGAGACTTGAGCCAGTCGGTGTGGGAGTGTCGGGGAGACCTGAGCCGGTCGGTGTGGGAGAGTCGGGGAGACCTGAGCCGGTCGGTGTGGGAGAGTCGGGGAGACCTGAGCCGGTGTGGGAGCGTCGGGGAGACCTGAGCCGGTCGGTGTGGGAGAGTCGGGGAGACCTGAGCCGGTGTGGGAGAGTCGGGGAGACCTGAGCCGGTCGGTGTGGGAGAGTCGGGGAGACCTGAGCCGGTGTGGGAGAGTCGGGGAGACCTGAGCCGGTGTGGGAGAGTCGGGGAGACCTGAGCCGGTGTGGGAGAGTCGGGGAGACCTGAGCCGGTGTGGGAGAGTCGGGGAGACCTGAGCCGGTCGGTGTGGGAGCGTCGGGGAGACCTGAGCCGGTGTGGGAGAGTCGGGGAGACCTGAGCCGGTGTGGGAGGGTCGGGGAGACCTGAGTCGGTGTGGGAGAGTCAGGGAGACCTGAGCCGGTGTGGGAGAGTCAGGGAGACCTGAGCCGGTGTGGGAGAGTCGGGGAGACCTGAGCCGGTGTGGGAGAGTCGGGGAGACCTGAGCCGGTGTGGGAGGGTCGGGGAGACCTGAGTCGGTGTGGGAGAGTCAGGGAGACCTGAGCCGGTGTGGGAGAGTCAGGGAGACCTGAGCCGGTGTGGGAGAGTCGGGGAGACCTGAGCCGGTGTGGGAGAGTCGGGGAGACCTGAGTCGGTGTGGGAGAGTCAGGGAGACCTGAGCCGGTGTGGGAGAGTCGGGGAGACCTGAGCCGGTGTGGGAGAGTCGGGGAGACCTGAGCCGGTGTGGGAGAGTCGGGGAGACCTGAGCCGGTGTGGGAGAGTCGGGGAGACCTGAGTCGGTGTGGGAGAGTCAGGGAGACCTGAGCCGGTGTGGGAGAGTCGGGGAGACCTGAGCCGGCCGGTGTGGGAGAGTCGGGGAGACCTGAGCCGGTGTGGGAGAGTTGGGGAGACCTGAGTCGGTGTGGGAGAGTCAGGGAGACCTGAGCCGGTGTGGGAGAGTCGGGGAGACCTGAGCCGGCCGGTGTGGGAGAGTCGGGGAGACCTGAGCCGGTGTGGGAGAGTCGGGGAGACCTGAGCCGGTGTGGGAGAGTCGGGGAGACCTGAGCCGGCCGGTGTGGGAGAGTCGGGGAGACCTGAGCCGGTGTGGGAGAGTCGGGGAGACCTGAGCCGGTCGGTGTGGGAGGGTCGGGGAGACCTGAGCCGGTGTGGGAGAGTCGGGGAGACCTGAGCCGGTCGGTGTGGGAGGGTCGGGGAGACCTGAGCCGGTCGGTGTGGGAGAGTCGGGGAGACCTGAGCCGGTCGGTGTGGGAGAGTCGGGGAGACCTGAGCCGGTCGGTGTGGGAGGGTCGGGGAGACCTGAGCCAGTGTGGGAGAGTCGGGGAGACCTGAGCCGGTCGGTGTGGGAGGGTCGGGGAGACCTGAGCCAGTGTGGGAGAGTCGGGGAGACCTGAGCCGGTGTGGGAGCGTCGGGGAGACCTGAGCCGGTGTGGGAGAGTCGGGGAGACCTGAGCCGGTCGGTGTGGGAGAGTCGGGGAGACCTGAGCCGGTGTGGGAGCGTCGGGGAGACCTGAGCCGGTGTGGGAGAGTCGGGGAGACCTGAGCCGGTGTGGGAGAGTCGGGGAGACCTGAGCCGGTGTGGGAGAGTCGGGGAGACCTGAGCCGGTGTGGGAGCGTCGGGGAGACCTGAGCCGGTGTGGGAGAGTCGGGGAGACCTGAGCCGGTGTGGGAGTGTCGGGGAGACCTGAGCCGGTGTGGGAGGGCACCTCCTCTTCCTGGTGCTGGGTGAGACATGGGGTCTGAGAGGGTGTCCACGGGGTGGGGAGAGAGCCTCAGGCGGGGCCTTCCTCACCTTGCTAAGCATAGCAGGCTTGTAGGGAGGGCCATGGGAGGGGGTGCCCCCACGTAGGAGGAGCGAGGAGTAGTGTGGGGGAGCTGTGA
Organism: Antrozous pallidus; assembly: GCA_027563665.1. Taxonomy (NCBI): domain Eukaryota; kingdom Metazoa; phylum Chordata; class Mammalia; order Chiroptera; family Vespertilionidae; genus Antrozous; species Antrozous pallidus. The sequence continues at coordinate 44,134,909 of CM050526.1, forward strand.
GTGGGGCGGTCCTCACCGGGCCGCGTGGAAGGCAGCGGAGAGCAGCAGCTCATTGTGCAGGGCGATGCCCAGGTAGCGCGGCTCGTGGAGGGCGGAGGGCACGGCTCGCGTGGCGTAGCAGAGGAAGCTGCCCCAGCACAGCAGCAGCGTCTCGGCTGCGGGGGCAGCGAGGGTCAGAGCCGGCACCCCTCAGCAGCTGCCTGCCCCTTTCTCTGCAGCGTTTGCTGGGAGGAACCAGGCAGGGGCTCCGGGTACGAGGCAGGAGGGGCTGGACCAGAGGACCCGTGGAAAGGCAGGGCTGGGCCCAGAGGGAGACGCACCCGCAGCCATGGTGTAGTCCCAGGGGTCGTGACGGCAGAGGGAGAAGTGGCGGCCGGCGGGAGTGTGGCCTCGGGTCACCGGGGGGCTGTGCAGCACACCGCGCTCCAGGACCCTCACTGTCCACACGGCCAGGAAGCCCAGCACGAGCAGCAGGAGCACCCCCAGACGCCGGAGCTGCTGCCCACTGCTTAGGTGGGGGCCCCGCTGGGCCGTTCGAGACAGAAACAGCTGGAGCACCCTACAGGGGTGTAGATGGGGGTGGGGGAGAGGGGAGGACCAAGGAGAGGGGCCAGGGCTCTGTCCGCTGACCATTGCTTCCCTCCCCTCCACATGTACCTGTTTCCCCATCCCTTCCATGGCTCACTGCCTCCTGAACCCCAGAAAAGTGATGTGGAGGGGCGGACAATAGTGATGGGGGAGGCCTTGGGGACAGGGAGTGGAGCTGGTATGGATCTGACTATGAAGAACTCCAGTGGAAGTGAGCAGGTGGGAGCAAGGCCTGCTCCAGCCCCTACCTGTAAAGCTTGAGTATGATGGTGCCGTAGACAATGGCAAAACCCAGCAGCCGCACCCAGCGGAGAGCGATGCAGCGGAACACGCTGGGCTTGAAGTACAGGATGAAGACCTGTTTGAGGAGTGAGGGGGGCAAAAATGGCTGCTTTCCACTGCACTCCTACTATGTGCCAGGCCTCCTAACACCCTTATAATAGAAGCATCACCACCTCCATTCTGCACAGGAGCAGTTTAAGAATCAGAGAGGTGCCCTGGCAGGTGTGGCTGGGTTGGGCCTTGTCCCAGGCACAGAAAGTTTGCCGATTCGATGCCACACGCTCGGGTTGTGGGCTCAGTCCCTGTAAGGGGTGTGCAGGAAGCAGCTCATCTGTTACCCTCACCCACCGATGGTTCTCTCTCTCTCTTTCCCTTCCTCTCTCTCTAACAAAAGGAAATCAATAATTAAAAAAAAAACTTTATTTATAAAAACGAATCAGAGAGGTTAGGTAACTTGTCCTAAGTCACACAGTGGGTCACAGAGTTCTTTTAAGCTTGGACTGTTTGCATCCAGAGCTCACTAGGGCAGTCTGCCATTTGTTGATCTGAATAGGGGGATTTGGAGGTCTCTTATCCCTCCCCCCGACAGGGCAGAGAAGAAGCATTCCCGGGGTTTGGAGGGCTCCACGTTGGGATTGTGGAGACCCTGGGGGGTGGAGGTCAGCCTCTGGCCACAAACTCACAGGGAAGTAAAGCAGCAGGGATCCAAAAAGGATGGCTTCCAGCAGGACAACTCCAGATGCACGGATCCTCTGTGAACCCAGGAATAAAAGAGGCAGGTAAGCAGAGCAGAGGGAGCACAGCCTAGATGATGGTGTGGGTGGGTCGCAGACCCTGTTTTAGGGGTTACTCAGTGGTCCTGGGCTAGGGCTTTACCCCATAACATTAGCTCCGTCCTCCATCCACAGCCACACTCCTATTCCCACCGCAGGCTCTTAGCTCCCCTGGCAGGAAGCCTGGCTAAGGCCCTGGTTTCAGCCCCCACCAGCCTAGCTCCATTCTCCTCCCCACCCCCCGCCTGGACTTTGCTGCAGACCGGGGCTCAGATCTGAGGCTGCTGGAACTGGAAGGTACCTCATGCATCCCTCCAAGCCTTGGTTCAGACTGCTCCCTGGTCTAGAGGTCTCCGTTCCTGCCCGGTAACTATCTGGTTGAACTTCAGATGGCACATCCTCCGGAAAGTCTTTCCCAGGTCAGCACAGGCAGGACACCTGGGCCCTTTCCTGAGCTGCCGCAGAAGCCCACCCTGAGCTCTGTCCTCAGCCCTGCCTCGCTGCACTGTCACTTCATGTGCATGTCTGTTTTCTCCATTCACCTGGGCGCTCCCTAAGGGTCCAGATCACTTCCCCTCGTAGCTGCACACTATTTTGAATCAAGTCAAGTGCCTTCATTTTACAGGCGAAGGAACAGGTCTAAGTGGTGAGGTCACTTACCTAATGTCACATAGGGTGTTCGATTAAGAATCCAGGCCAGAACCCATTTCTCCCAGATTCTAGTAGCCTCTGGTCTCCTTGAAGCTAGGGACCCAAGACAGGTAGGACGTGTGTGCAGAAGAGAGATGCGGAGCCTTGCTCACCTTGCTCTGGCGGCAGCGGTAGGAGACCAGCATGCTCAGGAAGACAGTCAACATGCAGCAGGCCTGGCAGGCCAGCACAGCTGCCCGCAAAGCCAGGGCCTCCTCTACCAGGCATGGTGTGGCATCCATGCAACTGGTGCAGCCCTCAGCACAAGGCTGGCACTGAAGCAGCCTTCCGGAGCTGCCTTGCGGGGACCCATATTGCCCAGTAGGCTGGGTGGCAATCTCCTCTAACCCTATAAAGAACAAGATGGGCACAGAGTGGCACTCCCGGGGCATGCTGACATCCTAGCCTTCTCTCCCCATGGTCACCGCAGCCCTCTTCCTGCCCTCCTACAGTGACTCTGGGACAGGGTCAGGAGGGGAGGAATGAGGAAGGACTCCGCAATTATATACCCTTGGGAAGGCTTGCTCCGTAGAAGCCAGGTTGGCAGCGGCAGAGGTAGCGGCCAAGGACAAAGCCGTGACTCTCCAGAGAGATGCACTGTGGGAATGACAAAAACAACAACAAAACCCACACAATAGGTATTTGTATGGGGCTTTCCCTCCTGGTAAGAGATGGAGGATCCATCCTTCCTATCCACTGCACCTGGGTTCATACTAGGGCATCTCACCAGAAGCCTTCCTTCCCTCTGTGGGGACCCCACTGTGCCCCACACCCACTGCCACTCTCTCCCAGAGACACCCAAGCAAAGAGGATGGGGCTAGACCACCCTTTTATTCAGACCAGCAGTGGCAGGAGCCTCCCAAGTCCCATTTCCCAGTGCCCAGGTGGGTGAGCGAGGCGCTGCAGGAGGTGGAAGTGGGAAGAACTCTGCGCTCAGCTCAACCACACCCGTGCGCCTGCATCCTGCTTCAAAGGGTGCCTTCGGCCCCCCTCTTGGGCATACCAGTGGACTGAAAAGACTCCCACAGAGGAGTGGCTTCCTCCATCAGGGCCATCTGGCCTTGGCACAGGCCTGCTTTCTCCAGCTCTAATGCCAGGCTAATGCCAGGCTGGTGGGATGCCAGGGCCAGCTCTTTATTTCACCTCCGCCCATTACTGTTTACCCAGCAGGGGTCAGAGCAGACCTCAGAGCCGGTGAGGAAGATGAGCCCATGGATGAAACCAGATCTGCTGTAGAGGACGGCTAGCAACAGCATTGGGCAAAGGAAAGGGTGAACGCTCAGAGATGCTTTTGTCTTTTTAAATTTTAATATTTTATGTATATTTTTATTGATTGAAGGGAGAGGGGTATAGAGATAGAAACAACAATGATGAGAGAGATTCATTGATCAGCTGCCTCCTGCAACCCCATTCCTCCCCCCCCCGCCCCCGTCTCCTATTGGGGATGGAGCCCTGCAACCAGGGCATGTACCCTGACAGGAACAGAACCATGACTTCCTGGTTTAGGCGTGAACGCTCCATCACTGGCCAGGCAAACCCTTGGAGATTCTGTACCCAGCTCAGCTTCACCAAGAAAGGTTAGAGGCTGCTGCTTCTCCAGATTCTTCTGCATCCATGGCTTTGGTTCTGCTGGCATCTGGCCTGGGTCCCATCGCCTGTACCATCCCAGACCTCTTCAAGCTCCTGCTTTGCTTAGATTACTCCCACACCTCAACCAGCAATTCCACTTATTTCAACAAACACCATCTGAGCATCCCTTGTGGGTCAGAAGGAGCCTGGGGCTCTGGTGACATGACATGACAATGTGGTCCAGGAGAAGGGGAGGGGATGACTCATAGAGGCTCAGAAGATGGTTCTGCCGAGGACCCTGGAGCCCCCAGTACCAGAAGGGACAGCAGATAGGGAGGCTCACTGACATTTCAAAGAAATGAGAGTGGCTGTCTTGGGTAAAGGGTGGGGGTAGGCTGTACATGTCCCCACTTTTTAAAAGCCTGGAAACCCGTTTTTAGCTCATCACTAGGCGCTCCCCTGGAGCCCGGAAAGGCTGGTGGGCCTTTGTCACCTGCTCCTGGGAGCTGGGTGGTGGCGGTGGTGAGAAAGGGAGGAGTCAGGACCCTATGACCTCCCCCCCCATCCTTACCTGGGTGCTGTTGAGATCACACAGGTGCGTGTTAGAGTACCATCCTGGGCCACTGGTACACTGATTGATGTCCACCATCTGAAGATCTATGTCCATCTGCACCTGCCCCCTAGGGCAGTGAACTGGCAGTTAGAGGCATAGTGAAGGCTGCCAAGGTAGACAGACATGTGTCCTTGGGCCCCAAACTATGGGCAGTGCAAGCTCTAAAACTAGCACAGTGGTTGCAGTGTGTAGAGCAAGGGCACACATACATCCCATTCCTCCAATGCTAGTAACCCTCATTGTCTCCGCAGGCACAATCTCTCTCCCCCAGGTTGCCTCCCCTCCCCATCCCTCAGCTTTTCAACGTCCTATCACCGTAGTCAGCAAATTTTAGCCCCTTGAGTGTGGCTCTTCCACAAAATACCACGGCCTGGGTGAGTCTATTTTGAAGAAGTGGCGTTAGGAAAGGTGTAAGTTTAAAAAAATTGGCTCTCAAAAGAAATTTCAATCGTTGTACTGTTGATATTTGGCTCTGTTGACTAATGAGTTTGCTGACTACTGCCCTAGCATTTCCTGGTTTCTATCAATTGGTAGAGGCAGGAGGCATGCCAAGACATTTGGGAGCTGGGACTTTGATGATCTGTTTGAAGGGGATTTTCACACGTTCCCACTGCATGTACACACACACACACACACTCACACACATGCACATTTGGAACTCAAGTATTAACCACCCCTTACTCTGCCCAAACCAGGTCTGAACTCATTGTAGCAAAGGAGAAATGGAATGGAGAAGCCCCGAGTTAGAGCTGACGGGCCCAAGGGCTCCCAACCCCTGCTCTGGTTGAGTGGGGAGAGAGCTGGCGGGGAGCCAAGCTTCCTGCTGGCAGCAGGGGAGCCCTGTTGGGGACAGTGAAGGGGGACACGTTGCTGGAAAAAACAATGCCGATTACTGAACGTCTTGAAGTACTGTGTCCATCGGCTGCCTCCTTCCCTCTAGGAAGCCCAATCACCTCTTTATCCTGGCGGGGGGGGGGGGGTCAGTTAGTTGAGGGGTATCACGGACTCCTGAGCCAGGACAGTCAGGAGAGTGGAACTTACTCGATATAAGAATATAGCCATGGGGAGTGACCTGAGGACCTGGCCAATTGCTGAGCAGAAGGGGCAATGGTTTCGAGTGTTCCATCCCTCCCCCAGTCAAGAACTTTCTTGTGACACCCTCCTTCTTCTGGATTGCTAGAACGCGGCGGGTTCAGCCCACCCGGCTCCTCCAACATGCCTGGTGCATGGATCGTCATTGTCATCCACACCACGCCCTCTCACGCTTCTCATGCTTGGACCTGGGGGCCGAGACCTACACCTGCATCTATGTCCACACCTCTTACATCTGTGCACACGCAAATGTGTAAATACATTGATCCATACACAGCACACAGTACGTGTTAACACAGTTACACCTGCACATGTTAACACAGTTACACATACAGAGTCGACTGCAAATACACCGCTGAACGCAAGTATACACATCTGTGTCCCCCAGACACACATCTGCATGCTAACTGGCCCATGCACGGCTGGGTGGACTTGAGCCCCCATCCCCACAAACCCACACACGCATCGAATCCTGAACAAACCCACTCACCTGACCTCCGGGCTGAGGTCTGGCTTGAGCCCATAGAAGGAGGCCGAGAGCGTGAGGAGCCAGCCTGGGCGCAGCCGGCCCTCCTGGCATTCCAGGAAGGGAGGAGACAGCCGCACATGCTGCAGGTCCCCCAGATAGCCATCTCCCTGGCGCCACTTGGGGCTTCCGAGGCTCCCCAGGTCATTAGTCAGCACCCGCTTCTGCAGGGCACCCGTGTCCAGGGCCCCGGGGAAGCTCTCTCCTAGTACCCGATTCCCAGACAAGTCCCGAAGGATGGTCTCCTCTCCCATTCGGGTGGCCTGCAGGGCCAGCGGCGGGTGGCTGGCTCCTGGTGGAGGGTTAAAGGTCAGCAGAGCCCGGTATGCCCTTGGGTCCCCCTCGGCCAGGCTGCGGACCAGGGCCTGGTACCACTCCACGTCCTCCTCCACGCTGGACTCGCGGATGTCGTTGGCTTGCAGCAGCATGTTGAGGAAATTGGCGGCCTGGGTGAGGGTGCTCGCTGCCCTCCCTAAGACTGGGGGAAGCCCTGGACTGGCTTCTGCCCCTTGGGCTTCATAGCGCTCACTGCAGTTCGCCCCCAACAGCTGTTGAGTATCTCCAGAGTAGAGAAAAGCCAGGGCTGCGTCAGCCCCCTCCGGGGCCACCCACTTGGGTGCACCTCCTGGCCTGGAGGGCAGCAGGGGCAGAGAGTGGAGGGGCTGCAGCCCCCCCAGAGCCCAGCCACAGAGGAAACAGCAGCCCAGCAGCCCCCACACAGGAGGCGACATGACTGCTTGCTTGGAGCCCATCCTTGGGGCAGCGCTCCAGGAGCCTGGGGCGGGGGGGGGGGGGGGGAGTGGAGGCTGCCTGGGGGATCTGGGGGCTCAAGAAAGCCCAGGTGGAGAGTGGCTGCAGTCTAGTACTACCGGCCTTCCCACCTCCTTTCCTCGCTTTCTCTTTTCCTCTCCCCCCCTCTTTCCCTCCACTTGTGCTGTCTTGCCTGTTTCTTTCTTCTTTCCTATGTCATCAGCTGGCTTCTGGACTGAGGCACGAGGGCTCTGCCACCTCCTCTCCCTGCAGCCCCCATCGCAAACCCTCTAATCCTGACACACCGCTCTTCCCTCCCGCTCTTATCCAGTGTTTGGGCTCCCTCCCCCCACTCTCCACTCTACATCTGTTCCAGAGAGAGAGAGAGATGGGAGGGGAGAGGGGAGAGGAAGGGACCAGTCACTCTCTTCCTGCCTCCCTCTGCCCTTTGCTCCATTATGAGAGATGGGGAAATCCGGGATGGGATGTCATAGCAACCACAGATGAGCCCGTGCTCCCCTCTCCACCCCTCTCCACAGTCCACCTCCTGGCAGCAACTGCGATTGGGCATGATAAAGGGGCAAGCTGCACCTCCTAGCAATCTGCTATGGCTGCCCGTACCCCCTGCACAGCATGCTGCTGAACTGGAATTTGAGATTGGGGATGGCGAGGGTGGGAAGCTGAGCTTCATATAACTATGATTGTACAGACTGGGGCAGTTTATGAAGTGTTTTTCATTTGCATTACCTCAGTCTTCCCCACAACTATGTTAAGGTGAATGTTCTTTTAAAAAATATATATTTTTTATTGAGTCAGAGAGGAAGGGGGAGGGAGAGAGAGAGAAAGATCAATGATGAGAGAGAATCACTGATCAGCTGCCTTCTGCATGCCTCCCACTGGGGATCGAGCCAACAACCCAGCCACGCGCCCCGACCAAGAATCAAACCGTGACCTCCTGGTTCATAGGTTAATACCCAAACCCTGAGCCACGCCAGCTGGGCACCATTCCACATCCTTAGTATTACCCGTTACCATTATTTAAGTCTAAAACACACTGGGTGAAGACATAATAGTGAGTTATTTTTCCCCTCAAGAAGCTTTTCAGAGTAGAGACAACTAACATTTGTACAGTGTCTTAGCATTTACATGTAAGTCGTTTAATCCCCACACGGGCCAGTGGAGGGAGATTACTATTGACCTGCTTTTACAATGAAACACAGGTTCAGAGATGTTGAATGATTTGCTCTTGGTCATACATTCAGGAAATGGCATGATTAGGATTCAGGATTCAAACGAGATAGCAGGCTCCTGTAGGACAGGGACTGGGCCTCTCTCACTCATCACTGTACCCCAAAGCCTGGCCCATTGCTGAGCGACTGACGTGAGCCTCAGGACTGGTTTACATGATCCGAATTGTTCTCCACAAACTTTAAAAACTAGGGCCCTACCACTCAGGGGCCACTTTCATAGCCTTCAGTGAAAGATATGTATAGACGCAAAATCTGCTCAGGGAACAGATACCCACCCAACTCATATTCAGATATACTTCCTTTGCTTGCACCCACAGGCCTGGACGGAAATGGAGAAAGGCAGCATTCCTTGCCCTTCTTTCGAAAGAGGCTCTGTGTATTCCCGGTGCCTCCGTGTACTCGGAACAGGTGGAAATACTCCAGGTGGCAATCTCCCTCTCAGGCCAAAAACGCAGACGACAGCAGAGGGCGCTGCAGAGCTACGGACCTTGCGTTTCTCCGGCAATCTTGTCTGAGGCCAGAGCTTTCCAGAAACAGCCAAGGATCTTAGGTGGTCTTCCTAGGCCTCAGGTGTTCTGTGACCCTATAGCAATTTCTCCTCTTTTCTCCAGAAATCTCAGGGACACTTGCGAGGTAGCGGAGGGAGGGGAGTTAGAGAATAAAATATTTGGCATCGGACAGGGCTGATTTTGAATACCATGGCAACTTTTGAGTTGGGTGATCTTAGGTGAGTAACTGAGTTTCCGTTTCTTCATAGGCAAGGAAGGATATCAATTCTGTTGGGCTGAAGGAGATGAATTTGTATCAAGAGCCATAAGGTATGAGGTTGAACAAACATTCAATACTTATTATCGAGGACTTACTCTGTGCCCAGAAAGAGTCCTTGGCACCGAGAGTCCACAATGGGCAAATGTGGCCCTAACCTTCATGGAACTGATAGCTTAGTAATGAAGAAAGACTCCAATCAGTCCTAGCTGGTTTGACTCAGTGGATAGAACAGTGACCTGTGGACTGAAGGGTCCCAGGTTTGCTTAGGTCAAGGGCTGATTGATGCTTCTGTCTCATTAATGTTTCTAACTATCTCTCTCCCTTCCTCTCTGTAAAAAAAAAAATCAATAGAATATATTTTAAAAAAAAGAAGTGATGAGTTTTGAGAATCCATTACCTTTGTTTTTAATATTTATTCCATTATAAATTTGTGTAATTTAATTTTAACACTGGCTATGTTTAACATCTGGCTTGCAGAATTCCCGAAATGTTTGGAATTGGCTCTCACAAACCTAAATGAGCCAGCTCCATCGCACCACAGTTTTCTCATCTGAAAAAAACAGGAATAAGGATTGCTGCTTGACTTACTGGCAGGCATGTTGTGGAGATGAAACAAAAGCAAGCTTGATGTGTAGAGGCGATCAGCCTGGTGGCCGGGAGACCAGTTAGGAAACCATTGCAATCGTCCTGTGCAAAGTGTTTAGGGATGCGAGGGATTATGAGGAAGAAGCAGCCAGCAGAACTTAGCAACGTCGGTACCCCAGGGTGCACTGAAGGGAAGAGGGTGGAGGGTCTGCTATGAGTCCTGCCACCTAAAAGACTTCTTAAAATGGAAATGTGTCCAATAGCCAGTAATTCTAATGCCTCATCATTTCCCACTGTTTTCAAGCTAAAGACAAAACTCCTTAAGGAGGCTTTTGGGGTCCTGTGTGACCTGACCCTGCCTTTCTCCAGCCTCCTCCCACCAAGCTTCCCCTGGTTCTCTCCCCTGTCGTTCCACTAGCCCTGTGTCAGGCTTGCGCACATGTGGCCAAATGCAAAAGCGAGTCCCTTTCCTTGAAAGGCTTTTTCCTCTTTTTGCTTGGTAAATGTCTGCTCATTCTTCAGATTGAACTCCTCGCCGTCTCAGGGAAATTTTCCTGCCTGGACACTTCGTCATGAGGCCCTGGGGTCCAGGATCACTCCTTTGTTGCACAGATAGAATTTGTCACCTGTGAAGTTGATTGAAGTCTTTTTAAAAATATATTTTTATTGATTTCAGAGAGGAAAGGAGAAAGAGAGATAGAAACATCAATGATGAGAGAGGAATCATAAATCAGCTGCCTCCTGCACGCCCCCTACTGGGGATCGAGGCCACAACCCAGGCATGTGCCCTTGACCGGAATCTTACCTGGGACCCTTCAGTCCATAGGCTGACTGACGCTCTATCCACTGAGCCAAACCGACTAGGACTCATCACTTCCTAATAATTTTACTATTATGAGTTATCTATGCTCTTGGGGTTATTTGTGTTGTTGTATTTGCATGATGAAACTACTACATAATGGCATGCTACTGCTCATCTCTTTCTAACTCTGTGTTCAGATTGAAATCAACCATGACAGGAGTATTTACACCATGGAAATTGGCAAAACATACAAATGTAGTGTTTTGTTAATTATCTAGACTTGAGAAAGTGATGGAGAAAATGTTAATAGTTTAGATTTTAATTTAATGTGTTATGTCTGTGGCCATTACATTGTGAATAGAACCAAAATTGTGGACATATTCAGTATTTGAAAACAGTTTTCTGATTCAGCAAAGAAGTCACTCCCATAGTTGACAGTTAAGACTGTCTTTTTTTTTTTTTACTTTTCTCTTACATTGGCATAGAGAAAAATATTAACCAACATTCACTCCTTGGCCAACTGACACCACAGGGCTTCCCTTCAAAAGCTTGGCAAAAATCAATAAAAGTATTCTGCCAGAATAATAATTGGTTACATGGAACTTGCAATTGTATATTATTAATAGAGGCCAGATGCACGAAATTCATGCAAGAGTAGGCCTTCCTTCCCCTGGCTGCTGGCACCAGCTTCTCTCTAGCACTGGTCCCCTTGCAGCCCTGGCTTCCTTCGGAAGGTGCTCAGGAAGGACATCCGGCAGAATGTCCGGTCTAATTAGCATATTGTGCTTTTATTATAGGTTTCTTGTAAATTGTGTGCTACATACTTTATCAGTAAGATTTATGCTAAACTTATGTATTCTATACAGATATCTGCAGACATCTCCTTTTTCCCCCCAGAGTGCCAGTTCAACATTTATCAGCACACCTTAGAACACGTTATCCATGTGTCATTGCATTTACATTCACTACATGCCAGGGGTGATACAGTTTGTCAATGAAGAAATGGCTCCGCCTCGGCCACACATCGCGAGCGGCACAGGCAGGACCAGAGACCGAGTTACTCCCAAGGCCAGCAGCTCTCTCCCCGGACCAGAGCTGGAGTCCCAGGGCCGGTCCCCCCTCGCCGGCAGGGGTGGCTTGGCCTGAGCGCCCGGGAAGTGAAAAGCAAGGGTCGGGACCCGGACCAACAGCCAAGCGAGAAGCAGCTCGCGGCCAATAGAGGGCCAGGCCGCGCGTGACGTCACGCCCCCAGAGGCCGGCGCGAGCCCGCCCTGGGGGAAGGGGCGTGGCCACAGCCTCCCGGAAATGACGCCATCCGGGGGCTGTCCTCGGCGGTGGCGGCGCGCGGCCTGGGCTTGCGCTTGCCTCCGCGCGCCCCCCGCCCCCCTCTATGAGGCAGAGGCCGCGGCGGCCGTTAGCGCTGTCGCTCCGGGGCCCGTGGCGGGCGGGGCTCCGGCGGGGCCCGGCCTAGTCCCCACCCCAGACGGGCTCCTAGCCGCCCGCCCTCCCTCCCTCTCCCCGATGCAGGGGGCCGAACTCCGGGATGGCGAGGCGGCGGCGGCGGCGGCCGCTTCGTACCGAGTCCTGAGCCGCCTGCTCGGCTATGGAGAGGCGGCCCCCGAGCCAGGCCCTCCGCCGCCGCCCCCGAGCCATGGCCCCCCGCCGCCATCCTTCCTCGCGCGGCCCGGTGCGCGGGGCTCCCGGCCGCCGCAGCTGATGGTGTTCCGCAACGTGGGTCGGCCGCCGGAGGAGGAGGACGCGGAGGCAGCCCCGGAGCCAGGACCCTCGGAACTGCTGTGTCCCCGGCACCGATGTGCCCTGGACCCCAAGACCCCCCCGGGGCTGGCGCTCGAGCGGACCTGGGGCCCGGCGGCTGGACTAGAGGCGCAGCTGGCAGCTCTGGGGCTCAGGCAGCCGGTGGGACCGGGGGTCAAGACGGTTGGTGGTTGCTGCCCATGCCCGTGCCCCCCGCAGCCGGCTCCTCCGCAGCCCCAGCCGCCTGCTGCCACCCCGCAGGCCGGGGAGGACCCCACGGAAACGAGCGACGCGCTGCTGGTCCTGGAGGGCTTGGAGTCGGAGGCCGAGAGCCTGGAGACGAACAGCTGCTCGGAAGAGGAGCTCAGCAGCCCGGGCCGCGGAGGAGGAGGCGGCCGGCTCCTGCTGCAGCCCCCGGGCCCTGAGTTACCCCCGGTGCCCTTTCCGCTGCAGGACTTGGTCCCTCCAGGGCGCTTGAGCAGAGGGGAGCAGCAGCAGCAGCCGCCTCCCCCGCCCCCGCCGCCTCCCGGGCCCCTCCGGCCACCCACAGGCCCTTCTCTGAAGGGCTCCCTCAAAATCCGCCTCAGTCGCCTCTTTCGCACCAAGAGCTGCCACGGTGGCCCCGGTGGCGGGTCCGGGCCCGGCAAGAGGCCTGCGGGAGAGCTGGCTGCCTCGGCTACGAGCCTGACAGACGTGGGAGGCTCTGCCGGCCGGGAGCTGGACGCCGGGAGGTAAGACCAGCTGGGGGTCTGGCAGGCAGACTTCCCTTTCGGCTTCATTTCCCTTTTATTCTAACAAGATCCTGTCAATTCTTAGGATGTGGCATTCGTAAAGGAGGCAAAGAATTGGGGCTAAAGGTGGTGACATCGCTCATTAGAGCTAATTATGGGCAACAGCTTTCACCCTGCGTCCATGCCCCTTGACAATCCTCACCTGGTTAGCTTCTCTTTCGTTCGGAGAGGATTTGAAACCAGGCCTCCACCCCTGCCCTGGCCCCGCTTTTAAAGTTTTCCCAAGGTGTCTGTCGGGGACTCTCACAAAGAGATGGCTGGACATGTTTGTCCTTTGGGACAAAAAGTTGATGATGCATTTTGACCATCTTGCTTATTATTACTCCTTCTGTTCTACCAGCACCCACCCGCTTCACATTCATGCACACAAGTGATGTGGCACGTTGTAGGCCCGCAGTTAATTGGGCCTCGCAACACCGAGATTTCAGTCTCAGGCCTGTGTGCTGAGCACTGCCGGTGGGAATAGAAAATAGCTTTGCTGTCAAGGCCAGGGGAGAATTCTAAGTCTGAGGTATAAGTATTGGTGCATGAGTTGCAGGCTAGTTGATGAAACTTTCAAACTTAGACATTGAGGTTTTTTCCCCCCCTGATTTCTGAAGGGTGGACTGCTCTGTATCATCCAGTATATTGGTTTAGAAAGCTGTCAACTTCTGTGTCAATGAAATGAGACTTCCTTTTGAGGTAACTGCCATTGTGGTGTGTGCTGCTGAATGGATGCTTAGAAAGATTGGAATTGGTTTGGGGGCAGCTCATGTGATGGGTTCTTGAGACAGACTGGCAGCCACAACCCGAGGCTGATGAACTGGTAGACGACAGATTGGGGAACTTTGTGCACCAGAATCACGTGGGGAGCTTCGAGAAAAGATCAGTGTGTCTGAGGGCCCGAGTTTGATTTTTAAAAAGCTCCCCAGTTGATCCTGAAGTATGACCTGGACTGGGAGCCACTCATCCATGGACTTCTCTTTTCAGGGGACCTTGGGGACTTCAAAAGGAAAGGGGGGGGGTGGTTTACTTTGACGTTGCTGCCCTTCTTGAACAGCTGTGCCAGGGGCTTATTTTGGGTGTCAGATCAAACCAAAGTCCCTAAAGAAATCAGGTAGACCTGTTTCTGCATTTGCCTCCAATGAACTCACTCTCAGGCCTTAACAAGTGTGTGGCTGCTGAAACAGCTCTTTTGTAGTAGCTCTGCATTCGATGCTCCACTTAACTAGTATAGATGAAATTTTCATCATATGGGGGCAGGGCAGGACTGAAGCTGTGGGTAATGACATAGGGCAGATTGCTAATTTTCTTGTGATTTGTCTTGCCTTTGTTCCATATTGACCAGGCCTTGGTCTGAGATTCCAGAGACGCTAGATATGAGGTGTGGCGTGAAATTAGCTGCTCCGTCTAATAGATTAGGAAGAGGAAAAGGCATATAACGTTATACGGTTTTTGCCTTTGGAAGCAGAATTTAATGGTCATTGGCTGCTCTGTCACCAACCCTCACACTAAGCACAGTACAGATTTCTGCTGCAGAGCAAATTGGGCTGTAGATCTGCAAAGCTTAGTTCAGGGCACTGGAGAATTACATTTCTTGGTCCAAGGGCTTTTTCTGATGAATTGGAGAAGAGCTAGGTATTTGTGTACGAACGTTTGGCTGACTGCTGTTAGGAGGCAGCTTGTTGGACAGAGAATGTGAACACCTAGACTCCATTTAGAACTCCAGTATCCGCTGTGGGATGCTGGCCAATTTTGTTTCCTTCATGCTTCTCTCTTTTTATTCTTTAATAACTAGCTCCCTATCCTGACCTTGTAGGAATAGAGTGAAGACAAGAGAAGTGGAGATGGAATATTTTGTGCGTGTGGAGTAGTAATAAGATTGAACTGGTGATTTTTTTTTTTTTTTTTAATGCTAGATTTGGTTGTTAGCTTTTACACAGCTTACTATGTGCCAGTCTTGCTGGCAGCCTCACAGCTGTGAGAAACTTGGTAAGTCTGGCCAGGGTAGTTGTGATTTCTATGGATCTGCACCTCCTAAGGAAGGAAGAATGGGTTTGGATATTTAGCTTGTTCTGTTGTTTTGATTGGTAGGACCTGGAAGCTGTGAGAAATCTCAGTCTCTTGCCAGAAGGTAGATGCGTTCCTCATTAACGGTGGCTGGACTCTCTGTAGTCTCTGCTGCATAATTTGGGGCTTTTGCAGTAACCTCTGGACATGATTCTCTTTGCTCTGCTTAATATCTACCTTCCCCACAGTTATCACTAGAAAATACTTCCTATATTCATTTTATAAGGCTAACAGTTTCTATAGTTGAACATTAAGAAAAACTTCAGTTCCTTTCAGATGTTTTAGAGTGTGCTAAGTGGACCTGCCTGCTTATTTTGAGTCTTAAATCTAGTCTGAGTTAGCTTAGAGAGCTCTTGAAGCGAAGGATGAAATGGACCCACCAACTAATCGGGTTTCTGTTGTGGAGAACTGGCTAAGCCTTTAACACATATGTTGAATCACAGAACTGGGCTTGATGCCTGAGGGTTTCAGTGTAATATAGAATTGCTATTTCAGGAAAACCAGAGAAGTTCCCTTTTCTGTTTCACATATGTTGAGCTGATTGTCTTCCTTTATATTTGGTGAGAAATGGTATTTGATCTGACTTTTTAACAAATTATCACATAATACACACTTGGTTGTAAGGTTTCAATGTTTAAGTTTTGTTTTTGTTTTTGTTTTTTTCTTCTGAGTTAATGGCTAAGGCTGTTACTATCGATCTTCATAGTTGTAAGGTGGAAAAATGGAGAACATTTCTGTAGTCATTTTCTATCTATTTGTTTTTGGGGGAAGATACAATTCTGGAAAGAGAGGCAGGCTGCCTTGGCATCAGTTCGGGACCCTGCTGTTGTGGACAGAATTGGCAGACATGAGAAATCCTTTTCTCTGTTTCCTTGGGTCTTCAGGTCCAAGGAGGTAGTTTTAAGAAACAGCATGACATACTGAGAGCAAAATGATTGTACGGTGTGGTGAGGAAGTTCTTCTGACTATGTTTGAGTTTTGGGTCCGTAACGCTATTGATCTTTTGAACTATTTTTCACAAAGTGGTTGTGGTTGTGGTTGGCAGCTCTTGTTTGGAACGAGCAGCCTGGCTTCAGAAATCTCTGTCCATTTGCGTCTTGTATCTTCCACCCCTTAATATTTCCCCTGCTGACATCTTCCTAAGGTTTCGGACCTTGCACTGTACATTCTGGCTTTTCCCTGGAAGTTCCCTCCTTAGGTCCTTTAGTTGGTTTTTGATGGAGTTTTGGATCTGACCTTGCTGCACAGATGTCTGTGTATTGGAACTAAAAATGAACACATGGTTTTTGTGCCTGTAGCACATGAACAGACACTGGCTTATGACGTGTTGAAAATGGCACAGGCTGGCTGATTTGGCACTGTGTGCTTTAGCAGGGGCAGAGGTAACTTGCGGCTGTAAAGCCTGGTATTTGGACATTCTTGTTTGGAAGTTACTCTAGAAAAGACCATGTGTAAGTCTTAAGGCATCAGTAGAGGAGATTAATGGACAAGGAAGGGAAGGCATTGCTCCTTCATTGTTTATATTTTAGGTTTCAAGGAATTTGAAAAGTGGCCAGTGGTTATATCAGTGTGTTGTCGGTCTGTGTAGTCTAATGCTTTTAACTCCTTTTATCCCACAGATCTATTGCCACACAATTAGCCGTTTTCGGAGTGGGGGTGGACAGAGGCCTTCTGTCTCTTTGTTCCCTGCTGCACAGGCAATGCTTAGCTGTCACAAAGGACAGCTTAGCCTCAGAGAAGACCTTTGCCTAAGGTCTCCTGCCACTCACCTGAGGCATAGCTCCCCAAATACTACGCCCCCAAGTCTTTCTGCTACTAAGATGCACATCGCCCACTAGCAAAGTTACGGTGGCTTAACTTTGCACCCCAATGCCTGTCAAGGTGATGTGGGGAGAAATATAATAACATGGGAATGGGTTATAGAAAGGTTAAAAACGTTATCCCTGTCATTTATGCTTAAAAAAACAACCACACAGCACATCCAGCTTTTATCATTTTAAATGTTTCATATATACAAAAGGAGGGGTGTGTGTGCACTACAATAATAAATGCATACCTAGGCACTCATCTCGAAGCTTAGCAGATAGAATGTTACCAGTTACCTTTGAAGACCCCTGTGTGTTGTTTCCTGATTATATCTCCACAGCTACTGTAATTCAGCTACTGTCCTCAATTTTATGTTAATCATTCCCTTGCTTTGTTTTTTTTAATCGTCATCTCGGTTGGTCTTTTCATGACTGACTGCCATTAGAATGCTCCCAGGATCCTTGAGACAGAAACTGCTTTGGATTTTCAGTTAGTGTCTCCCCAAAGAGAGAAAGAAACATTTATTATTAGCCTTTCAGCCTCTTAGACCTATCTTTCCAAGCTTCCAGCTCTGAGGCCCTTTATTTGCCAGGAAAAAACTCCATCCCAGGGCTCTTAAATGACTCTGCCTGGGTTTAGATTCATATGTATTTCTTTTTCCAGATCCTAGAAACTATGATTTCCTTCTTCAGAATGCTGGGGGTGGGGAGGAGATGAGGTGGAGTGAGAAGGCCTCCGCAAGCTGTGTGCATTTGGGCGCTGCCGTTCTTCAGTACTTGGCACTGAAGCGACTCGTCCCCAGCATGGGCAGATGGCAGAGTAATGCAGCTTCCTTTGAAAAGAGGCAAACAGCCAAGTGGCTGAGGTGTGAACCCTTTGAAAGACCAGTGCTTTAGGTTTCTCCTTGCTGGGTTTAATGTTGTACACATAGTTATCAAATAAAAATCCGTTTGGAAGCTCTTCAGTCTTAAGTTCATGTCCAGTGGAATTAACTTTCTATTTCAGCCCTCCAGAGTGTTGGAACTAAGCTGCAGACTGTCGTGAGCAACTTTTATAGACAGGGACCATGCATGCTTGTGTCTTGTGTGATGCAGCCATTTCTCCCGTGGGCGCCATGATGGAGGGAGCATTTGTAATGGGCACCGTCATTAGACTTCTTGAGTCTCAGCCTCGAGGGAGGTTGCAGAGGAGGGAGTTCTGGAGCGGAAATCTAGCTTCTGGGCTATTTTTGAGTAAGATCTTTACAGTATAGTTTTGAAATTTTGTTTGAAGTGAGTTCTGAGAATCTCAGATATCTGTGCTAAAACATAAATGCATAAAGATCTAAAATAAAATAATTTTAAATATGATTTTCTTTGCTCCACCTCTCCTACATTGGTGCATTTGAAGTTTCATTTAGTCCTTTGGATGAGAATAACTGGAAGGTCAGCCAGCTACAAGGCCCAGTGTCAGGCCCTCAAATCAGTGGTGGGAAGTTTTTGTTTTTTATAATTATTTATTGCTGAAAGTATTACATATGTTCCCCTTTTCCTCCATTGACCCCCTCCAGCCTGTCTCTGCACCCATCCCCCTGCCAGGCCTCCAGCACCCTGTTGTCTGTGTCGTGGGTTACGCATATACGCACACAAGGTCTTTGGGTGATTACCTCCCACCCACCCATCCTCCCCTGCCTTCCCTCTGAGATTCCCCACTCAGTTCCATGCTTCCATGTCTCTGGATCCACTCCGTTCGTCAGCTTATTTTGTTACTTATATTCTACATGTGAGTGCGAACATGTGATACTTGTCTTTCTCTGACTGACTTATTTCACTTAGCATGATACTCTCCAGGTTCCTCCAGGATGTCTTAAAGGGTAAGATATTCTTCTTTTTTACTGCTGCCTAGTGTGCCAGAGTATAAACGTACCACAGCTTTTTTACCCACTCATCTACTGATGGGCACTTGGGCTGTTTCCAAATGGTAGCTATTGTACATTGTGCTCCTATGAACATAGGGGTGCAGATGTTCTTTCTGATTGGTGCTTTGGGTTTCTTAGGACATGTTCCTAGAAGTGAGATTGCTGGGTCAAATGGGAGCTCCATGTTTAATTTTTTGAGGAAACTCCGTACTGTTTCCCATGATGGTCGCACCAGGCTGCATTCCCACCAGCAGTGCAGGGTCCCCTTTTCTCACATCCTCGCCAGCACTTGTCATTTGTTGATTTGTTGATGGTAGCCATTCCGACAGGTGTGAGGTGATAGCTCATTGTTGTTTTAATGTGCATCTTTCTGGTGACCAGTGACTTTATTTTTTCATATGTCTCTTGGCCATCTTTATGTACTCTTTGGAGAAGTATCTATTTAGATCCTTTGCGCCCCCCTCCCTTTTTTTTTGGTCCCCGTTTTTTAATTGCAGTGTTTGTCTTCCTTTTGTTAAGTTGTATGAGTTCCTTTTATATTTCGGGTATTAAACCTTTATCAGATGTATCATTGCCAAATATGTTCTCCCATGTGGTGGGAATTTTTTAAAAGTCTGGTTTATTGAGGTAGGATTTATATACCACTTAAAATTCACCGTTTTTATGTGTCTAGTTCTATTAATTTTGATAAAAGTATATAGTCATCATGACCTCTGTCGCAATCAAGATGTCGCACATTTTCGTCACCTCCACAAGTCTTTCCCGAGTGGTCGTCAGTTCAGTCATCCTGAGGTGATTTTTAAAATAATGTGCACTGTTTTATTCAGAAACTTTATCTTTATTGTTGAAAGTATTGAACTTAGCACATTTCTGGGCAGAAAGTCTATCTTTCCACAGGAGATCTGGCTTTTTTCCAGCTCGCTCCCTGGAGCAGCATCCTGGGGAAATCACAAGGAGAGCTGTGTGACTGGCACTTCCAAGAGGAGAAGGGCCACTGGTTTGGGTGCCAGGCAGAGCCCCTAGCCTAAGGAAGCCCCCTGCTAGTTGCTGACTTTAACGCATGGCGTGGAGACATTTGTGCATGTCTTTCGTGGTTGAAGATGACATGTGCATCCTGCAGTGCTGGTCTCAAACCCAAATATGTTCTCTGGTTCACTTGGGGACCTGCTGTCCTAGCGGCAGGCCCAGAGGGAAAGCACCTCTTCAGATCAAGAGGCTTTTTCTTGGTTCTCATGAAAATCAACTGTGTTTCTGACTCCTCTAGAAATAGACTTGCTAATTACCACTCAAGGTGTTTTACTCTTTCAATGTGGTGGGTGAGCAGAGATCCAAAGGGATTTCTCATGCTTTTGTAGGCTGGTGAATTCTGTAGCCAGATCTATTTAAGGAATTGCCTTAATTATTTTATTCTCCCCCTTTAAATTTTAGGCTTTATTACAAAACTGGTGCTGGTAATGACTGGGTTTGCTTTGGTTTTCAGTGCATATGGAACTGAGTATTGTAGAGATTTAACTACCCCCCACCCCTTATTCTCTCTGTGCTTTTCACCCCTTAGGAAACCCAGGTTGACAAGAACTCAAAGTGCCTTTTCTCCGGTCTCCTTCAGCCCCCTGTTCACAGGTAAGGGAGACCTCTCTCTCTCTCTCTCTCTCTCTCTCTCTCTCTCTCTCTCTCTCTCTCTCTCTCCCCCTCCCTCCCTCTCCCTCCCTTTCCCCCCTGACATCAGAAAGCAGGAGTGTTCCGAGACCTGTCAGGAAAAACACACACGCATTGCAGAGGGAGCTTCAGGCCTATCTGTGCCCATTTTCTTCATTCCCTGCCTGCTGGGTTTGGGATGGGGCTATTTTTATGGTGTAGAATGTGTTCTTGACTTCGGATGCTTTATAGGTTGAGGAGTGACTGCTTGCTGGTAATTAAGTAACCCTGGCAGTTATGCCGTCCTTAGTTCAGGGACGTCACTTACAAATTAAAAGGAGGAATTACAAATTTATAGGCTCGCGATGCATGAAGGACTCCTGAGAAGTCATACAATTCCTGTCTCTGCTTCCAAGGGAGTTCATGGATTATCTAATAAACATGACCCATGATTATCTGGTCTATTTTTAAAGACTTTGGGCAAAGGGGATTACATGAACTCTTGTCTTACCCATTTTAGAGGGGAGCAGTTCTTGCAGCTGTTAGAGTTCTTCGTTGTGGCTAATTTAACTATCATCTAACAGCAAGGAACACAGTTGCTAAAGTAGGAAAGCAGTTGAATGTCCTTTGGGCAACTGCCTTCTCTTTAATGGGGAACTTTTTCAGAGAGAGCCTTTTTGTTATGTCAGTCAGATGTGAAGCTCCTGCTTGAATAAGCTGCATAAAAGAAGCTCTTCAGCACATTGCTTCAAGTCTTAGAAACTGGGTACTCATTGATTGTGACTGAGAAGATTTTTTTTTAAAATCCCAATTTCAAACTCTTTTGGTACTGTGTTCCTCAAAAAGATGATTGGAAGAATTATGATTAAGGATAGACATTTCCAGAGTTAAGCAGGCTAGTGGGACCCCCACCCCCAGCCCTTACTACATAGACAGCCGTGAGCTGTCAGAACAAGTTTGTTGGTACCTGTAATAGGCATAGGTGAAGAAGGAGATCTCTGTTTTTACCTCAAGCCCAGAGTTAATCTTTTTAAAGTATATTTTTATTATTATTATTATTTTTATTTTTAATATATTTTATTGATTTTTTACAGAGCAGAAGGGAGAGGGATAGAAAGTCAGAAGCATCGATGAGAGAGAGACATCGATCAGCTGCCTCTTGCACGCCCCCTATCAGGGATGTGCCCGCAGCCAAGGTACATGCCCTTGCCGGAATCGAACCCGGGACCCTTCAGTCCGCAGTCCGACGCTCTATCCACTGAGCCAAACCGGTCTTGGCTATTTTTATTATTTTTAAAGTATATTTTTATTGTTTCAGAGCGGAAGGGAGAGGTAGATAGAAACATCAATGATGAGAGAATCATTGATCGGCTGCCTCCTGCACGCCCCCTACTGGGGATGGAGCCCGAAACCCCCGGCATGTGGCCTTAACTGGAATCAAACCCAGGACCCTCCAGTCTGCAGGCCGACATTCTATCCACTGAACCAAACCGGTTAGGGCCAGATTTAAAGAATCTTATCTATTATGTAGTAATATGTCTTTTGTTTCCTCTCTAAAGCCCTTGAAGTGTTCTTGTTTCACACAGCTTAGCTCTTTTGCATTATATATTTTTATTGAGGTGCTACACCTACAACCTAGACCTCGCTGACCCTTCAGGAGGCGCGCTTGTCTGGGTGCATGGCATTGCTCTGGGCAGCTCGGCTCTCGGTTACTAAGCCATGTGATGAGTCCAGTATGTACTACACCTTCCACTGATGGCTTTTAGAAGAGCTTTTCTGTTTATCTTAATCTATGCTCAAGAACTTTGTAAAAAACAAACAAACAACAAAACCAAAACTGTGTATTCGGTTCTAAAAGCCCTGATTCTGACCTTTTAGAGACATTGGTCTTTAATAATAATAAAATCCAGCTTAGGGACTAATTGAGCCTCCTGAATAAGAAAAAGATGTTGGAAATAACACCCTCAAATTAGAGAAATCCCGAGTTCTGACCTATTTTTGGCTGTCCACCTTAGTTAATAAAATACCCTTCATCCTCTGGTGACTCAATGGAGAGAGGGTAGATAGGGCTGGGTGGCGAGGAGGAATGTATATGGCAGAGAACAGAACTGTGTCACATGCTGGGAAGTAAAGAGAAACCACATGTCATCTCCCTAACCTCCCACCCCCAATCAACTTCCTACTGAGAAGCTTCCTCTAAGCTTACTTGACTCTTGGCTGACTGTGGAAGTAGTTAATTATTAGGGTTGTAAATGTACTTTTCAACCTTTGTATTCTCAGCTATTAGGAACTAATTCATATCTGAAATGGGTTCTCTTTTGAATGAATAGTCTGAAAACTCTAGACATGGAAAGCCATTTAGGAAGAAGTTAGGGCTAACATTGGGACCTTTATTTGCATGCAGTGTACTATGCAGCTCTTATATTTTTGGCAATTGCTTTCTATGTCCACTTAGGCTTGTAACAAGCTGCTTGTTTTGCTCCCTAAGGCAGAAATTAGAATATGAGTCTGTAAAAATAGATGGTGTAGTTTCCAACTGAATAAAGAAGATCGCTTGGTCAAGGTTATATTGTGTGTGGCAGAATCACAATTAGTTGACTTTCCCACTGTCAAGTCCATGTTTTTATCCTTAAAGAATCTTTGACCATTAAGATGGTAAAGAAATGCTAGCATTTGAAATTGACTTCCCAGGTGTTTAGGGGGTGATTCCAGCATTAGATTTTGAGCTTTTTGAGAGCCAGGGACCTCTAACTTCCCTTGCTTGCCCTTTGCTTTCCTTTGCTCTGGCCTCGGCTTTGGCAAGGTGTTCTATAACGTGCTTGCTCCATGAACCCTTAGGTGAGACAGTATCGCTTGTGGATGTGGACATCTCTCAGCGGGGCCTGGCCTCTCCACACCCTCCAACCCCCCCTCCTCCTCCGAGAAGAAGCCTCAGCCTCCTAGGTATAGTCTCCTGCACTCTACCTTCTTGCTCTAGTGGGAGTGGGAGCTCTCGGGTCTGTGTTTCTTTGCCAGGAGCCAAACAAGCTCCTGGGTTTCTAATGATGAACCAATTATTTCCTGTCCCTTTCTCAGCACCCCTGTCATCTCCTTAAGCGGTTGAATGAGTGTCTTACCTGCATGCTATTACAGCATTTATTGTCCATATGTTGATTAGATCTGCATTTATCTTGTCCTGAATCTACAGCTAGTGGGCTGCTTTAAGAATATCCTTACTTTCCTGCAGAGGAAACCAGATTAAGATGATTGTGCCCTCTGTACAGAAAGATAGGGTGAAGGTCAGGCCATCTTGCCCCAGAGGGCAGCCTGATGATCCTTCTCCCTCTCCTCTGCTTCACCTTGCCCAATCTGTGCTCATATTTCTGAATCTTTTGCTTTTGTTCTCTCTTCTAGATGATATCAGTGGGACGCTGCCTACATCTGTCCTTGTGGCTCCGATGGGGTCTTCCCTGCAGTCTTTCCCCCTACCTCCGCCTCCTCCACCCCATGCCCCAGGTTAGCTTAGCTTAGAGACAAGACTTGCAAGAGTTGGGAGTACAAATGATAAACTTTTTGAAGGATGGGAGAAGCCTATTTATGGAAATAACAGAACTTATGAGAAAGCTTATAGAACTCCTTGGAAATGAGGCCAAGACTGATTTTTCTAACCTGTTTTTATTTATGGATTTTAATTTTATTTTTGTTAGAGATAAAAGACTATTGAATTTTTTTCGTCTTTTTGCTACTGAGACTGTTTTGTTTTTTTGTTTTTTGAAATCCTTAAGTAGATACCACTGAGGAAACTAGTTTAATTTCAGGACAGTGAGGAGGTTTAATATATTGCTGGTTTTCAAAGTTCTGTGGTTTTTCTAAGCTTTTAATAATGACTCTGCAGCCTTGTAAATATGTAGCAAGCATTTAGTAGCCCATACCTGCTTTGCCAGCCTCCAGTACCCAAGGAATAAAATGAATGAAATCGGCATTTTTTTCTACTTGCCTGGCAAAATCGTTACACTTCCTGGGCAAGTAAGCGAGTCACTATTTCCAAGGCTGCTTTACCGGCACTTCACCTCGAGGTGGGAGAAGTTGGAATCACTCTAGGCTGGTGAAGGCCCTGAAGTAGTCACCTTAGTCAGGTTAGTGAGCAGCTCCCCACCCCCTTCCTGGGGTTCAGTGCCCTCACCCATCCTTCATAGCTTACACAAGCCCACACAGCTTTTGTTCCAGCCCATCAGCTCTTTCCCACCGCTTTGGCTTCACCCTTTCCAGCTTAGCTTCTAATGCCTTGCCCTCTTCAGTTAGCATCTCTGTTTTGGGAGGAGGGTGTACTGTGGTTGGGAGCATTGAGGGTAAGCAAGTGACCACCACTCTCTCGCCTTACAGATGCATTTCCACGGATTGCTCCTATCCGAGCAGCTGAATCCCTGCACAGCCAGCCCCCCCAACACCTCCAGTGTCCCCTCTACCGGCCCGACTCGAGCAGCTTTGCAGCTAGCCTTCGAGAGTTGGAGAAGGTAGGTGGCACTTGAGCACTGGAGGCTTGCCTACTCTCCCACTCCCTGGTTCTGTATCTGGCTCCCTTTTTATTATTTTTACAGGGAGAGTAGTTTCCTTGTCTCTGTATTTGTAGTGACAAAGCAAGATGCTACTGTTACAATTCCATGAAATATATTGTAAAATTGAAACTGAGGGTGGGGAGGGTGGGGGGACCTGGAATTGAATGTGATAAGTAAAGGTGTGGAGAAATATTTACATAGTCTAAAGTGATTGTGGCAGATTAATTGACTCGGGTCCCTCTTCTCTTCTTTGTAGGGCCTTGGTAATGAAATTGTAGAATTTTCCTTCTACTTTGGAGGGTTAAAAATATATTGAGCCTGAGGTTTATTGCTAGTGGGCGAGACACTCTTACAGCTTCTCCCTACTGAAATGTTTGGAAGTGGGGTTCTCCTGTGGTAAGATAGACTGCGCTGAACACTTTGACATTTCTCTGTTTTGTTGACCCCTTGACCCCTTTTTATCTTTGATAGTGTGGTTGGTATTGGGGACCAATGAATTGGGAAGATGCCGAGATGAAGCTGAAAGGGAAACCAGATGGTTCTTTCCTGGTACGAGATAGCTCTGACCCTCGTTACATCCTGAGCCTCAGTTTCCGATCACAGGGTATCACCCACCACACCAGAATGGAGCACTACAGAGGTAAGAGGTGCTGGTGGTGGAGGGAAGCCTTTCTCTGCCTTTGCTGATTGACTTTTTCATAGGAAGGGTTCATAGAAATGGAAGTGTGAAATGGAGAAAGAATCTCATAGAGACCATTGAATGCTGATATGGGCACTGATTTCAGTCACTAGAAGAAAAGTTGGCAGGGGTAGGGATGAGAGTAAGGATTCCATTTAAAAGTATTTTCAGCATCGTGTTTCCTAAATAGGAGGGCCTAAACAAGACTAGTGAAGAACAGAACAAAGCCAGTAAAACCCTCTTGGTAAAAAAAGAAATCACCTAGACAAATTCTCCCAAACTTAACATTTAGAGATACTTTCTATTCAATCATAGGGACGGAAAAGAGAATTTAGTGTTGATACTGGACCCTTCTGTTCTGAATTTCTTTGCCTGATAGTACATCAGCCCTTCTGCCAGTCAGCATGGTGACGATAATTCTCTCTTGGTCAACTTTGTAGCCTCTTAGGAAATAGTCATCAGAACTCCAAGAGTCTGGAAATCAGCGTGCTTTAGAGACTGTCTACCTGCTTCCCAGGGGGCACCTCTTTCTGGGTGGCCCTGCTGTGCTTACTGTTGCCGTCACGTCTGGACGATGACTTGTTTAACACCGCTCTGTGCTTGGCTTGGGCCAGAAACTTGTGACAGTCATTGGGGTAGGACCGGATAATACGTCATTTGTTGAAATATTTACATATGTCATGAATTTTAAAAGTGTAGAGAACTTTGGGGAGTTTTAGGGACTTGCCTCTCGCATTCGCTCACACTCTTCCACCTTCACTGAGCTGTATTCGACATCCATCTCAAATGAGTCTCTTCCATGCTCTTCGAGGCACCCCCATGTCTGTTCTGCCTCCAGCCATGTTCTGCTGGATTTCCTTGGTCTGCTTCTCCTGTGAGGCAGGAAGTAGCTGTTTAGGTCAGCATGGTTTCCTCTGCCTCTACCTTTGTCTTGGAGATGCATGAAGAGGAAAGAACTTCAATCTGAAGACCTGAGCATTAAATTAGTTAGATCACTGTGGAATAGACTGCTACCTATCTTCCTGCTGTTTCTAAGAGCAAAAATCAGACAAACAAATGCAAACCAAAGCATTTCAGAGTGAAGTATTTTTATAAGCCTATTTTAAAATAAATGACTAGGCCATGGGAATAAATGTTTGACCTCTAGGTTCCTGATAGGTGATATGCCAGGAATGAGAGAGCTCTTTCAAATGGGTCTCCAGTTACTTTTTATTCAAAGGGACTTTTCTTTCTTGAATAAATGGAATTTTTAATAGAAGCCTTGTGGGCCTTTTAGTTGCCAGTTTGCAAGAGCATTTGTCTTTGTCTCTTTAAGTGACACTGTAAGAGTAGCAAGACTCAGATCTGCAGCTTTCTTGAGTGATTTAGTTTCCCCTTTGTGGCTGATTCTTTTGGATTTAGAGCTTTAGTTTTTTGTTTTGTTTTGTTTTGTTTGAAGTCCTGGAAGTTCAGATTCCCTTTTACCTTTGGGATCTTGAAGTTTGGGGTGGGCTCTTTCTAACATGTTGGGGCACAGAATTTTAGAAGTTAAAGGAAAGACTTTTTTCCTTACTCTCATGGAATCCTTACTCTCATCCCTCTGATTTTTTTTGTGCCCAACACATACATGAATGGGTAATACTCACAAAACCTCTCTTGTCTTTCTTCAACTGTCCCTTGAGTACTTGAAGACTTAGATCTTTTTGAGGGGAATGTCATTTAAACTTGCCTTTGCAGTCTTTTTATTTTTTTCAATTACAGTTGACATTCAATATTAGTTTCAGGTGTACAGCATAGTGACTGCACATTTATATACCGTATTTTCCGGCATATAAGACGACTTTTTAACCCAGGAAAATCTTCTCAAAAGTCGGGGGTCATCTTATATGCCTGGTGTAAAAATACCATAGCTTGCAGTTATGATGGGCATTGCTAACTCGCCAGGGACTTGCCCGGCACTTGCTCTCTCTCTATTGTTTGTTATCTTCCTCCTATCATCATCAGTTCCAGTTGTCTTATGCACCGGAAAATATGGTAACTTACAAAGTGATCCCCTTGATAAATCTAGTATGTACCTGACTCCATACATAGTCTCCCTCTCCCTCTCCCTCTTCTCTCCCCACTTTATTTATGTGTGTGTGTGTGTGTGTGTGTGTGTGTGTGTGTGTGTGTATATATATATGTAGTTAATCCTCAATGGATATTTTTTCCCCATTACCTTTTCATAGAGTGGGAGGGAGGAAGGAAGGGAGGGAGAGAGTAAGGGAGAGGGCTGTATGTCCTCTTTGGAGAAATGTCTATTCAGGTTCTCTGCCTGCTTTTTATTTTACATATAAATACATCCATATATATATACACACACACACGTGTGCGCATGCACATATATACACATATACACACATATATATATATTGTGTGTGTGTGTGTGTGTGTGTATATTTCAGAGAGAAAAGGAGATGGAGAGAGAGATAGAAACAACAGTGATGAGGAAAAAATCATTGCCTGCCTGCCTGCTTTTTGATTGGATTTGTTTGGGAGTTTTTTGCTGTTGAGGTGTGTGAGTTCTTTATAAATTTTGGATATTAATCCATATGGGATGTATCATTGGTTGATATCTTTTCCCATTTTGTTTTGTTGATGGTTTCCTTTGCTGTGCAAAAACTTTTTAGTTTGATATATTCCCATTTGTTTATTTTTTCTTTTGTTTTCCTTGCCTAAGGAGATGCTATATCAGAAAAAAATATTGCTAAGAAAAATTCAACAAAGTATTTTGGCATCTTTTTTCTGAGTTGAATTTATTATTTACTTTAACAAAAGCCTTGTAAGACCTAGTTTATGTCTTATTAAAGGCAATATCTTTCTTTCCATTAACTGCCGAACATGTGGGAACAGGTGGCTGCGGGGACCTTTGTCTGATTCAGCTTGCCCAGAGAGTCTTGCCCTCGGAATCATAAAAATGTGCAAACCAGCTTCACAGATCTTTTTAAAATGTTTCACATTTTTACCTCTTCTTAATTTTTACTGGTAGGAACCTTCAGCCTATGGTGTCACCCCAAGTTTGAGGATCGCTGTCAGTCAGTGGTGGAGTTCATTAAGAGAGCCATCATGCACTCCAAGAACGGGAAGTTTCTCTATTTCCTGAGATCCAGGGTTCCAGGTATGGCTGTGATTATTATAAAATTATTTAACTTACTTGGGTATAGTCTAGTATAGTATCAAAATGCACCCTCCCTCCAAAAAAGGCCACCCTTGCTTAAAGCTTTTTATCTTGGCTCTTATAGATAGGAAACACTCTTTCTAGAGTCCAGTGGTTAGTGCCCCATCCTTGTACATTAACCCTCAGCATATGAGAAGGAACCTTTGCTTCTCTAACCACGTGAGTGAGAAAACTGAACCTTCCTCCGATGTCCAGGCCTCATGTGAATATTTTACACTCTGAGATGTCTCCTTGTCCCTGACCCGGCCTCTTACACTCACATGTGAAATGGAGGTGAGAGCTCTCAGCTCATTTCCACGGAACAGGGAAGGTAAAAGAGTGTTCTCTAGAAAGGCCATGGTGAGAGTCAAGAATAGATCCTCTTGAGTGAAATCCAGTAGTTGTAGTTCTCGAATGGACATCGGCAGGCTTTGTGAAAGGAAGCTTTTGCCCAGAACACACAGGTGAACTATAAAGAAGCCCACTTCCTACCCCTGGACTCTTCATAAGGGAAGTCATAGCTGCATTGTTCCTACTGAATATTTCTCTTGGTTTTCATTCTTGAAGGACTGCCACCAACTCCAGTCCAGCTGCTCTATCCAGTGTCCCGATTCAGCAATGTCAAATCCCTGCAGCACCTTTGCAGATTCCGAATCCGACAGCTCGTCCGGATAGATCACATCCCAGATCTCCCACTGCCTAAGTATGATGCGGTCTTTGGGGTTGGGGCAGGAAGGAGGGTTACTTACCAATGTCAGCCACTTGCCCTGGCAGAGCCTGGCAGTGTGCACAGGTTTCACTCCTCCTTTGTCCTGACACCTAGCTCTAGACTGTTGTTCCATTGCAGCCAGAAGGGAGGAGGTGTGTGTGTCTACCTCCCTTCTGCAGTCTCTGAAGGTGGAGGGAAGGAGACAAAACTATAATAAAGTGAGAAAATGGGAATTTTTTAGCGTTGCCAAGTCTTTGGTGTAGTCTCAACCATATAGGGATTGAAAAGAAGGAAGGGTTGAACAAAGGTGTTCTTTCTTTTCAATCTACATAAATGACACTTTGTGTATGTTCCTCTTATGTTTTTTACAGACCTCTGATCTCTTATATCCGAAAGTTCTACTACTATGATCCTCAGGAAGAGGTGTACCTGTCTCTAAAGGAAGCGCAGCTTATTTCCAAACAGAAGCAAGAGGTGGAACCGTCCACGTAGCGAGGGGCCCTGCTGGTCACTGAGGGTATGAGTTCTCTGCCTCTCGTCCAGGCGTGTCTCTTCCTGGGCAGGTGTCATCGTGCGTGGGGCTTGTCCCCCCCGCCTCGTCCCCCCGCCCCCCTCCGCCATCCTGTGTGTATCCAAACATCTCCTAGAGTTACCACATCTGATTACAGAGTCCCCAAGGGGGGCATCCCGATTGGAAAAGGGCAGGTAGACAAGGGAGACTTAAGAATATTTTTGCCAATAACATGCAGGCTAACTGCTGGATATGAAGAAGGAGAAGGACACACCTGTTTGTAACTAAGTGTTCAGCCTTCTCTCATACTGCAGCTGAGCTCCCTGATGTTGCACAAATGATATACAAAGCTGGAAACCAAAATGGAAGGAATCTTCATCAAAGGAAACACAAACATGCCTCTAACTGAAATAAAAATACACTTCAAAGAGAGCACCACTGTATCCCATGGGTCGGAAAGGGGTAGAGAAAAAACAGCTCACTCTTCCCTTTAGAGATCCATTTAGGCCAATGAAAAGTAAGTGGCTCAATAGAATAAGTGAATTAACTACGGAATTCATTTATATAAGAGGCTATTCTCCCATTCTATACTAAGTTCTACTCATTTATTTTCCCATAAAATACCATGGAATACTGGTTTGTGCAGATAAGTTCTAATTAGTCTTTTAAATTTCATTAAGGTGAACATTAGAAAGTAGAGGTGAGTAGAGACCAAATTTCCACAGAATAGTGATTTCCATAGTGTGGGTTACATGCACAATCTCACATTCTATTGATGCGGTGCTTGACAACCCATCCCCATCATTCTTTAGTGTGAAGTTTCCTTTTAATCATATCCAATAAAAGAGTAATATGAAAATTGACCATCACTCCAACACACAAGATGGGTGCTCCCATGTGGACACAAGATGGCCAGCAGGGGACAACAGTTGGGAGGGACCAGGCCTGCAAGGGAGGGTAGTTGTGGATGATCAGGCCAACAGGGGAGGGTAGTTAGGGGTGACCAGGCTGGCAGAGAAGAGAAGTTGGGGATGACCAAGCCTGCAGGGAAGGGCAGTTGGGGGAGACCCAGGCCTGCAGGGGAGAGTAGTTGGGGGTGACCAGGCCTGCAAGGGAGGGCAGTTAGGGGCAATCCGGCTGGCAGGGGAGCAGTTAGGTATCAATCCTAGTGGTTAGGGGGTGATTAGCCTGGCAGGCAGAAATGTTTAGGATCAGTCAGGAAGGCAGGCAGGCAGGCAAGCAGTTGGGAGCCAGTAGTCCTGGATTGTGAGAGGGATCCCAGATAGGAGAGGATGCAGGTTGGGCTGAGAGACACCCCCTGCCTCCTGTACATGAATTTTGTGCACCGGGCCTCTAGTGTGTGTGTGTGTGTGTGTGTGTGTTTTTAATTGATTTCAGAGAAGAAGGGAGAGGAAAGAAGAAGTAGAAACATCAGTGATGAGAGAGAATCATTGGTCGGTTGCCTCCTGCCCGCCCCCTACTAGGGATCGAGCCCACAACCCGCAGCCCAGGCGTGTGCCCTGGCCCGGGCCGGGAGTTGAACTGGTTCAGAGGTTGACATGCAGCCCCTGAGCCATGCCTGGCGGGCTCCGCTCCTTTTTGAATTCCTAGAGCACTAGTAGGCAGGCCTGGGGGCGGCGGCGGCGGTGGTGGAAATAGGTGGAAAATTAAGAACTAAGGGAAATGGAAAGGAGACGTTAGAACCAGTTTTTGGCATCCAGGTTGTAGGCTACTCAGGCCTCCTGACAAAGGCTGTTGCTGCATCTCCAGCCGCTACAGTGTTTGTGGAAGTGTTTGGCTCCATTCTTCTTTTGAGCTACTCCAGAGGCTGGGCTATTCCTTCACTCTATTCTGGCTCCACTCTGTTGAGCCACTCTAATTTTTTTTACCTCCCCTCCCCACTAGGCATCTGGTTGCCAAGCTCCAGTTTTGAAGAACCAAATGAAGGTACCATGAAAAGAGGAGTGAGAAAACACAAGAGGAAATAGGAAGGGTTGGGATCCTCTGTGCACAGACTGGTCCCCCTCACCACCCTGGGGCATGGAAGAAGCACACAACCACACTGAGTGGGGCTCCAACCTTTCCCATCCGCCCATCTGGGGTCTTGGAACTGGATGAGCTCCTGGAAAACTGGAAGAAGTCTCAACACTGTTCCTTTTTGTGGATATTTGTTTTGGTATTTACATTTCTTGGTATGGAAAACTCAAAGGCAGCTGGGTTTTGCGCCCATTGGGTTGGAAGTGGTGTGAAGGGTGAGCAGGTCCAAAGGAGGGCTGGGAAGGGGATTGCCAGTGCCGGTCAAGCAGCTGGTGCCAAAGGCAGAGTACGAGTCTTCACCGTGGACCTTGGAGAAGGGGAGAGGGGGAGTCAAGTGCAAACGAAGTGAGGAGTTTCTGAAGGATGAGAATCTGCTTCTCTTTGAGCATATGTAGCTGCAGTAGGAGCAGGGAAGAAAGGAGGTGGGTGGTCTCAGAAGATTCCTGCACAAAAACTGGCAGATGGCCTCTGCGGGGGGAAGTAGTGACTCCTTAAATCCTTTCCTTTTAATTTAGGAACCTGATTTCATAATCACCTCATAGAAGCTGGATTTGTTTTGTTTTATTTAATTTTTAAGCTTTGTGATCTCAAGTTAACCTCATCCTGTCTCCATCCTCAGCCTGTTCCCCAAGGTAACTGTACATTTCACTCTGGTCATAGTCACGTCATTCCTATTGCTTTCGCCAGCTGTCAGGGCGATAGTTTTCTTCACCACCTGAGCTACTCCAGTCATGTCTGCGAAAGTTAATGGAGCATGCCTCCAGATTCTTAGTGGCAAACTGGACCCATGCCTTAGGAGCCAGTGTTACGTGCCTCCAGATGTCTGTCAGCCAGTGAGAGGGACTGGAAGAAAGCTCTCTAGTGTCTCAGCCATAACAGGATGTCCTCAGATCAGAGAGGAGAAGAGCGCTACCCCTCATGGTTTATCACTGCCGTCCCGCTTCTGGAATGGGGGGTAGCCAGGGCTTCTTAATTTTCCCGTGTTCTTTCTGGCAGCCCAAACATTTTCCCGAGTCAGGTCCTGTTTGTCCTCCTTCCATTGGGATTCTGTCAGATGCTGATTGCAGTTGCCAGTCTTTCAGTGGACGTGGGAAGGAGGAAGACAAACTCCAGAGCTTCTCAATGGTCCTCAGTTTTCTCTGGAGCAGGCCATTGTCAGATCATGTAAGATGATGTGTTTGCTTTTATGTAGAGTTACTCTGAGGAAAGGTTTGCTACAAGATGTGCAAGTTGAGCTGTTTGGTCCTCACGATCCTTTCGCAGTAGTGTTCCCTGAGACGGCCTCGTTTGCTTCCCCTCTGCTCATCTGTCTCCTCTCGTTAGGTGAATAGCACTGTCAGGTCTGGTTTCCTGATGGCTTGGGGTGGGGCCCAGTGATTTGGGGCCTCACCTTGTGGCTGAGCAGGGAGGAAATGTGCATTGTTACTTGCCTCTGAAGAGGTGGCCCACAAAAGGAGCTGTGAACCTTAAACTCAGCCCACCTCTGGACTGTCGGGGGTACCTCCTTCTGGCTCCCATGGTAGTATTACCTACCAGTTAAGACTGTGATCCCAGAAATGGACTTGGCCTGTGAGTCTTGCTTCTGGAGGGTACAGATTAATTTGCCATCTTGCAGAAAGCACCATCCTCACCCCCACCCCACCCCCACCACTGTAGAGCCTGAAGTCTGGAATCTATTGGGGGTCCTTGAGTGACTGGTGTGCAGCTACCTGGGCTTTTTTTTTTTTTAAACCATTTAAGCTATAATTTAAAAACTATTCTTAGTGTTTGTTTGCCTGGCTCTGGGCTAGATATTGAGGAAAACACAAGAAGTGGAAGACGTGGTATCTGGCCTTCATGACCTTTTAGGTGACTGCCACACAGGAAGCAACTGGAGAGTGACTCTGTGGCAGAGCGTCAAGGGCTGTGTTGAAAGAAATATCAGAGTGGTAAGATCGGGCAGACCAGATGGTGTAGGAAAGCTGAGGCGGTGAGGCTTTGGATCGTGGGCGAGGTCCGGACAGAAACGGGAACCACAAGCATGGAGGCAGAAGTCTGCGTGGAGTGTACTGAACGGTGCACAGCACGAGTCAGAGCCGGAGCACTTCAGCATCCGTTCTCAGTGCGGTGGTCCAGACCGCAACTTCTAGGTGTTGGCAGATCTGATTGCTGAGGGCTTCTGATGGGGTCCAAAGCCAGAAGTCACCAGGTTCCTGCCCATGACCAAGGACCTCATTGCTGTCAGTGCAGCCTGGGTGAGGGAGGCAGAGCTCCCGGCCCTCTGGTACCACGATTTCTATTGGAGATTTCCTGTGTTCAGGTACAAGTCCAAACCCTCTGAGGAGGCCCGACCTCACCCTGTCCTCCTCTTTCTGGGAAGGGTGGTACTTACCTATGTCCGAGATCTGTCTGTGCTTTAGTCATAGCCCAGGCTGCAGCCTGGTCCTTCCTCGGTAGAGGGGGCTAAAGACAGTAGTGCAAGGGGAGCCAGGCTCCATCAGATGTGGAGGAAGAGGTGTGGCAGAGGTGCCAGCCGCTCAGAGTAAACAGGGAGCACGAGCAACTAGCCTGTGGTCAGCACTTCCCCTTCATCTCTCTGGCTGGGCCCACCCCTCCTTTGCCAGTTCTGTGCTGTGCTCATTGAAATGCCGTCTACAGAGGGTGCTTCTTCCTTTTTGGTTGTATTTTAAAGTCACAGACTAGAAAAGGCTCTCACTCCTAGAGACCCCTCATTGATAGCTAAGTGTGGTGGCAGTCCCCTGAGGCCCTGCCTCTGTAACCCTCGCTTGGTGATGGTTGATCTGCTGGAACCTTCCTCACTGTGAGCTAGTGACAACTACTGCTACAACTTGCTGCTACTTGAAACTCTGCTGTGGTAGGAGCCCATGAGTAAGGAGGGTGGGGGTTGGTGTAGGGACGAGGTACATGGATAACACTGGGAGTTTGGGACCATTGGTGATGACCTGGGCCTGGTCTCCTGCCTATGCATCATAGTGAATGTGTATTCACTGGAGTCTGAGCCGAGGACTGCAACCATCAGCCTCTCGCGAGGAAAGGCATGGCCGGAGCTCGCCGCCCGTCTGTGCTCCTGTTCACGTAGTGGTTTTGCAGGCCCCTTATTAAAGCTGGGAATGACGTTAAGACAGCTGCAAACACCTATGCAGTGCACATCCAGGAAGAACTGGGGAGCAGGGAGGGTGGCTCGTGGTCCCAGATCTGGGTGTGAGAGACTATGGAGCTGATGCCCTGGGTGGCTGCCCATTCAGGCTTCACCCAGAGCCCTAGAAGAGCTGGACCTGCTAGGAGCCCTCAGGGCTCAGCTGTGGGTGGGAGGTGGGAGGAACTTTTCTCTTAGGTTCCGTCTGTCTGCCCTGCTGCCTCTCCCTTGGCCTTGAGCCCTAAGCTTGGAGGACTGGGCACTGGGAGAGCCCGTGGCTGCTGGAGGCAGTGTGAGAGTAGTGTGTGCGTGTGTGCATGTGTGTGTGTGTCTTCATTTGTGGAAGTCTTGTCACCAGTTGGGGTGTTGAGAGCATCTCCATTGTGGGGAGACTTGCCATTTGTTTTCCACTTTTAAGAGAATGACATGCCCCCTGTCCCTAAGGGAGGAGCTTTTGAGTTAGACATTTTCCCTATGGGAATCCTCTTGGTTTTGTCTTGTGGGAAAGAGGGGAACAGACGAATGATTGTTATCTCTTAATTGTCAACACAGCTGTTCTTACACTGAATTTGTGCTATTGCATACATGTAGCCATCTTTCTTTTCACTGCAGCAGTGTTTATTAGTAGTTCAAAATGATTTATTTGCTCCTGGGGAGTAAAACCTTTTTTATTAAAAAAAGAAAAAGAAAAAAAAATGTGACCCCTCTTCCCCCATGATCGTGATCTGATTATTGGGCCACAAAGCTCAAGAAGGCAGAGTCAGGTCTGCCAGTCGCCTGATCTGCCCTGTTTTGACATTCTTGCTCAGCACAAAATGGCAGGAGGCCTGGAGAAGTAGAGCAAAGCCTTGGGAAGAGTGAGGTGGGGTTGGACCGCAGAGATGGGCACTGGGGACTCTGGTGCTGCAGCTAGAAAAATAGAACAATGAATTGTATTTAAAATATTGACTCTAATCTGCCAGAGAAAGACCTTTCTTCACATGCAGATTCTATGTTGTCTTTGTCCTTTGTATCCCTTCTTGATCTTCCTTGGTGTGTAGGTGCTGTCCATTTCTTTCCTGTTTTCTTCCTGCCC
The DNA here is from genome assembly GCA_027563665.1 of Antrozous pallidus. Taxonomy (NCBI): domain Eukaryota; kingdom Metazoa; phylum Chordata; class Mammalia; order Chiroptera; family Vespertilionidae; genus Antrozous; species Antrozous pallidus. The sequence continues at coordinate 44,170,987 of CM050526.1, forward strand.
TTTCCACCCCCTTCTCCCATCTCTTTCCCGTCCCTTCTACCTCCCGGAAAGCCAGTCCTGCATGCTGAGTCTGTGACTTGCCTTCGCACCCATTTCATCTCATTTTGAGGTACCTGGAACTGCTCTCTCCCCGTCTCTCCCCCCCCGCCCCCCTCTGCCATGCCAAGAGGCATCAAGGGGCAGGCAAAGGCAGCCAGCCGTGGCGGAAGACATGCGTGTCTGGTTGCAGCTGGCCTGCGATCTCATAGTTGCCCCTGGAGATAGAGTGCAAGGAAAGCTTAGGACACTCTTAATCAGAACCCAGGGTAATCACAGCCCTGCTCAGAACTGCATCCTAAGCCCCTACCCAGCTCACGTGGAGCGGAAGGCTGGTCTGACTCCTCCATCCTCAGTGCTCCACTGAACAGGGACCCTGCCTCGCCGTTTGGCCCAGGACCTATTCCAAGGGACAAGCAGAATCCAGGCACCAGGCTGTGGCAGGCAGGTATTGGAATGCCCAAACTGGTGCTGCCTGGGGCCTAGCTACTGCTGTACATTTTGGGTTATTTTTAAGAAACCCAAGGCGGGTGTCATTCTGTGCTCCGGTAGTTGCCGATTCTTCACCAAAGGGGAGCCACACCCCCTGCAACCACTTCTGCCCTTCAGCCCCCACCTGCCACCCATACCCCTGCCCTCCTCCAAGCCAAAGCGCGGCCTGGCTTTTATCTTCCCATTCAGTTTTCCTCCTTCCCTCTCCCTTTTTGTGCTTAATTTATTAAAATAGTTACTGTATAATTTATTTTCATAATCTATAAAAAATTACTAAATGGTTAAAATAGACTTGCAGGCCAATCTTAAATGGGATGGGAGGGGCTAAGGGTGGGGTGGGCAAAGATGTTTTGATATAAACAAAACAAATGCACTTTGGGTGTGTTTTGGTATTTTTCTGGGGTAGAGGGGGTGGTTGGGAAGACCCTGTAGATTAGTTCTGGAACGGGTTGTCTGTACATATTGTATTAATAGGCATGATCGGCTCTTGTAAAGGACGTTAGTAGCTGCGGCAGGCCCTGTTTGGACCCCATGTACAATCCCGTTTTCTGTCAGTGTCGGTGCGGGAGACATTTGACTCGTGTTTGTATCCCCTTTTTACGGTTGCTGTACTGACCCACGTCTTTTGGGGGAGGGGTGAAAAGAGATTTGAAATAAAAATGTCTAGAAATTATTTCATGTTACTCGAGTGTGTGGTTTTCAGTCACTTCCCATCTCATATGACTCCTCACACCATACCCCCTAAGGTCAGATGACCCGCTCCTAGGGGTTGGGGGACCCTGTGACAGTCAACTGGAGCGCATCCAGAACTGGGCTTGTCAGAATTAGAGATGCTGAAAATGCATTTTGAGTCTGATGACCACTGCTCAAAGCTGCCTCCTTCCTGAGGACGCGCAGGACTTTCTGGGACCGATGCCTCGGCCTTTCTGCCGCGGTGAGCAGTGGTGTGGGCTCCTGTTTTATCTCAGAACAGTCACCCCTGGTGTATGCTAGGCTGGTTCTTTCACACGTTCATCTGTAACCCTCTGCCTCCTAGCTCATTTCCTCCAGCTGGGCTCCTTGGGGAGAAGAAGGTCACGTATGTTTCTCTGACAATGGTGTGTACTTGGAGCCACTCAAGTCTCCTCCACCTTCCCTCCCAATCCATTACCAAGTGCCCTCCTGAGAAGGCCATATACCACCTCGGCACATTTTGGGGAATTTTCTGCGAACGCTCTGCATCTTCAGTGTGGGAAGCTTGATGGGTGAAATAAAACCAGTGTTCTCAGAAGTTGCATTTCCTGAGGACTAGCAGTGTCTCAAGGAAGAATCTGGGAATGCCTGGTCCCACCAGTTCACAAGTCCCAGGTTCGAGGTCGGATGAAATATAGCATGTCAATGACGGCATTAACTCCTGAAAGATTTCTCTCTTTTTGGAAGAAAAGGTGCTCCAAGATGTGAATTGTGAACAGCACCACAAGGGAAAATGCTTAACTCAGAATCAGCAATTCAGATGCTCTAATGACCAACTAAGAGTTGGACACAGCTGGTCAATCAGAGACTCTTCGCTGACATTATCAGTCAAGAGTGTGAGTGTGCATCTCTGAAAGTAGAGACATAGGTTTTCATCACTTCAGGTTGGCATCCTTCGTATTGGGATTGGTTTGTTTGGAAGGAGGTACAAGTCTTCTGACTTGGGTGATAGAGCCATGGAAGGAAAGGCATTCTTTTGGAAATGGGAGCCCAAAATTTAAACTACCACTTCCCATCCTCTTTACCACCCAAACCTGACACCACTACTTCCTCTCCTGGTTTCTCCTTTTAACCATCACTTTAATTCTCTCCCAAAGGCTGTTCCATCTCTCAGCGGTGTCTCCTACACATACTTTACTTACTTGAATTCAACTGTAAGCAGACAGCTTACTTGAATTCAAATGTGGCAGACAGCAATAGTGCAAGGGATTGCCTCCTCCATTCCTTTGTCCGCCTGGTTGCAGACAAAATGGGAAGTGGATTTTGGTTCCCTCCAGCCTCTCCCAGTGTGAGCAGCTCGGGCATAATGATTCCCGTGCCTGTTGGTGCCACGTGGGTTCTGAAGACCAACCGTGTTCACCTGGTGCTCAAAGGCTCAGAGTGGATTCTAGTTCGGAAGAGGCGCTAGCTGGGTGGTGGTTCTCTAATGAAGCCCCTTCCCAAGAGATTTCCAAGAGGGATTTTGATGGCAATGTTATCCCATTTAAGCTGTGATTGCCTCACGCATCTCCTTAATCGCCAGATCCTAGTTGAGGCAGTCCCCCTTTTCACCTGAAAATGCAACAACTGCCCAACTGGTCTCACGTTTCCCCTCGTTAGTCCTTCCTACAGGCCTTCTAAAAATAAAGATGTACTTAGGTCACTTCCTTAGTTCAGAATCGCCAATGAGCCCAGCCATCTTGGCTCAGTGGTTGAGCGTTGACCTATGAACCAGGAGGTCATGGTTCAATTCCTGATCAGGGCATATGCCTGAGCTGCAGACTCGATCTGCAGTGTGGGGCAGAAGGCAGCTGATCAATGATTCTCATCATTGATGTCTCTCTCTCCCTCTCCTATCTGAAATAAATAAAAATATATTTAAAACAAATAAAATCGTCAATGACTGTCAACCTAGAGAAGAAAATCTTCTCAACTTGACATTCCAGGCTGTTTTCCTCTCCTGCCACACTGCACAAGCTGCTCTCTGATCACAATGTGTGACTCGAAGTTCTCAGATCATGGCGGCCCTTTCCTTGACGCCATCCCCTCTGCCTGGAGGACCTGTACCTGTCACTCTCTTTACCTGCAAATGTTCTGCTCATTCTTCAAGGTTCTGCTCCAAGGCCTCCTCTGGGATTTTCACCAGCCACTCGTAGCCCAACACATGCTCTTTCCTCTGGTTAAGATATTTGTTCATGCCAGCTGGCATGGCTCAGTGGTTGAGCTTCTATGAACCAGGAGGTCACGGTTCAATTCAGGGTCAGGATACATGCCTGGGTTGCAAGCTCAATTGCCAGTAGGGGGTGTGCTGGAGGCAGCAATCAATGATTCTCCTTGATGTTTCTGTCCCTCTCCCTTTCTGAAATTTATATATATATCCCATATAATAAAAGGCTAATATGCAAACTGACTCAACAGTGGAACAACTGGTTGCTATGATGCACACTGACCATCAGGGGGAAGACACTCAATGCAGGAGCTGCCCCCTGGTGATCAGTGCACTCCCACATGGGGACCATCACTCAGCCCAAAAGCCAGGCTCACGGCTGGTGAGCCCAGCAGTGGTGGTGGAAGCCTCTCCTGCCTCTATGGCAGCACTAAGGATGTCCACCTGCCAGCTTAGGCCTGCTCCCCAAGGCACACAGGCTGAAACTGGCAGTTGGACATCCCCCGAGGATGCCTGGACAATGAGAGGGCACAGGCCAGGATGAGGGACCCCACCCCACATGGGGACCATCACTCAGCCCAAAGCCAGGTTCACTGCTGGTGAGCCCAGCAGTGGTGGTGGAAGCCTCTCCTGCCTCTATGGCAGCCCCAAGGCGCACAGGCTGAAACTGGCAGTTGGACATCCCCCGAGGATGCCTGGACAATGAGAGGGCACAGGCCAGGATGAGGGACCCCACCCCAAGTGCACAAATTTTGTGCACCGGGCCTCTAGTGTGTGTGTGTGTGTGTGTGTGTGTGTGTGTGTGTGTGTGTGTGTGTGTGTGTGTATTTCATTCACTTCCTGCTCTCTCCACTGAGGGATAGAGCCCATGTCCTATTCAGCTCTCTCCCTGCCCCCAGGCCTGGCACAGTTGATTAGATGTGCCAAAGTGGTTGAAGAAATGTGAGATCAGCCCCCTTCCAGGGAGTGCTGCTTATTTTCCTGGGTCTCTAGTCAGCCAGCCTTGAACCTGAGTTTTCACCTTTCACTGGGACAGCTCGATTGTATGGGGGGAGGGGTGGCCACTAAATGTCATTCTTCAGAATTTGTTCAAGGGATTGAAGCGCTGGTGGTTGGAGTAAGACTGTGGATGGTGTGATACAGCTGCAAACTCAGAGTATTCCAAACCTGGGGTGTGGACTGTGGACCATTGCTTCTTGGCGCCAATGGCAACTGGGAGGATGACAGAGCTGCTGCTGCCCTCTGGGTGGAAGGGGCTGCTGGTGTAGGGTCAGCAGGCTTCATCCAGGGACCAGGGGTTGCACTGGAAACCCGCCCTTCTCCAAATCCCGGGCTTCTCCTCTCATTCTTTGGGGTATCAAGGAGGGAGGGGTGGGGGGAAGCCTTTGTTCCTGGCTTTGTTTCTGGGCCTTTATTCTGCAGATGGCGGCTGGTGGGCCAGGCAGGTGACCAGGAGAGGCTGACGGGGTTCATCCTCGGAGAGAGAAAAGTGTGAGAAGGGAATGACAGCTTGGGCGGGTTTGGCAGGTTTGGAATGGACAGGAGAACCTGGCGCCTACTTTAAGTGAGGGGTTGATAAAGTCAAAGAAGATTTCAGGGACTCTCTGTACATTGGGTGTCATCTCCTGGCGCCTTTCCCTGCAGCTGCTGCCCTCCCCCATGCCCTGGTGTTGGTGAAAACTGCAGCAGAGATAAACCCTTTTCTCCTGGATAAGAACACATGTCTTTGAATGGGACATCATATGTAGAAGTGACTGTGGGCCCAGCTTTAGACGTGCTAAACTCTTACCGCAGCTGGAGAGTGAGCTCTGGGTCTTTTTTTTAATGCTTTTATTTTTAAAGTGAGAAGAAGGGGAGGGAGAAGGGAGAGAGAGAGAGAAAAGTCAACGAGCCCCAGCTGGTTTGGCCGGTGGACTGAAGGGTCTCGGGTTTGATGCCAGTCAAGGGCACATTCCCAGGTTGCAGGCTTCATCCCCAATTGGGAGTGGGGGAGGGGGGCGTGCAGGAGGCAGCCGATCAATGATTCTCTCTCACCATTGATATTTCTATCTCTCCCTCTCCTTTCCTCTCTGAAATCAATAGAAATATAAAAAAAAGAAAGAAAGAAAAAGAAAAATCAGTGACAGAGAAACATCAATTGGCCGTCTCCGGCACTCCCTCTACTGGTGACTGAGCACACAGGCGTGCGTCCTGACCAGGAATTGAACTAGGGACCTCTTGGTTGATGGGTCGACACTGGGCTGGACTCTGGGTCTTGTTCATCATCTGCTCTGCCCCCTGCCCCACAACCCAGCACTGGGCCAGCACACTCAGAAATGCCCCATGTTTTCTGGATACGATGGAGTAGGTCAAAGGCAGGAGGGAAGGTGGCAGTGGGGAGGGTCCTGTGAGTGTGGAATAGGAATTCTCATCAGAGGCAATCCTGGTGAGGGGAGAACCCAGAATGGCACGCGGAGGCTGGAGGACAGGCCGCAGGTCAGGGTGCAGCGGTCTCAGCCAGGACAGCGGTTTTGTGGGCCTGATCGTCACTTGCACAATCTTTTCAAACCTCATAGTCTCCCTGAGACTAAGATACCTTCCCCGGGGGAGGAGATGGTGAAGAGGGTGGACACAACTTCTCAGATGCATCTGATGGCCCTTTGCTTCCTGCCCACCCCAACCTCCTGTTCGCACTCTGGGGGAAGACCCCTCCCAGCATTTGCAGACCCAGGTTTGAGTGCCGGCCCCACGCCTCCCAAGTCATGTGATCTTGGGCACTCTATTAATGCTTTCTCAGTCTGTTTCTCTTGAAAAGAGGGAGAGCATTTGTATTTACTTCCTGGGTGAGTAAAGGAGATAATGCATGTAAAATGCCTGTATTTCTTCAGCACAATAAACAGCCACAGGCACTACTTATTACAACATTAGCAGCATCTTGAGAAGAACTAGAAGCTTTTTTGCCTTCCCAAAGGCAGAGGGAAAATGAAAAGGCTTCAAGCTTTTCCAGGCTGCAGAGGGGTGGGTTGGAGGGAAGAAGGAGGAGGAAGGAGAGGTTGTGGGAGGAGGGCTGAGGATTGGGGGTTGGAGCCAGGGGGCCTGGATGAATTGTTGGGCTTTTCCTGCCACCTAGTGGTCTCCTCTGGGATAGGACACCCAGCTGTCCTCAGGTCTAGCGGTGATGGGGTGAGGCTGGGCTTAAATATTCCTGAACACAGGATCTCCTTCCTCTTCTGCTGACCCCCTTCCATGTCCTGGCCCGTGACACATCCTCCACGTGGCCCTGGTGTGTGGGACATGGCCGCTCCCCCTGATGGAGGGACAAGGGGAAGCCTTTGTCCTCGGCTCCCAGCAGAGTGGGGATCCGAGGCAGACACTCCAGGGGCTGTTGGAGGCCACCCTCACCCCATTGGCTTGATGACTGCTAATGACTTTCTTGCTCCGGGGGATGCCAGGGCCTCCTGGCACTGGGGCTCCAGACCTGTCCCAGCATCTGCCTGGGGTTGTAGGTAATTCTACAGATACGCACCATTCTGTGCAGGCCCTGGGTTAGGGCTGTCCTGCACCTTCTCCTCCCACCGCCCATGAGGACTTTTGCCCTTCGTCTCCAGCCTGAGAGGAAGGAGGGACGGAGCACTGCAACCCCAGGTTTGCTGCTGACGGGCCCAGCTGGGGCCTCTGAGGCAACTTGGTGTCTGGGTCTCTCTCTCATCATCGCCCTCCCCCACAGGGGGGCCCTCCCCTCCGAGGAGGCTGCCTGGAATGATGTCCTAGTTGCATCATGTCTCACTCCAGCTGTGACTTTTCGGGGAGAGGTCTGACCCTGGGGGAGGGGCTTCAGGAGTAGGCCAGGAACCACGTGCAGGAGCCACCTATTGAGCTGGGAATTTAGGGTCCGGCATCCACAGGCCCCTCGTGTCTACCCTGTGCCCACTGCCCTCCCCACCCTGGACACCCACTCGTCCTCGATGCCTTCGGCCTCAGCTGCAGCAGCCAGGATTGCATCATCCTTGGCTTTGTTTGCAGAGCAGCAGGTGGAGGAGCGGGGCTTGCTGTCCGCCATCCTCCTTCCCTCTCACCCTCTTCCACTCCCTCCTGGGTAATCCTCCCCCTTCCTCCCTTCTCGGGCTCATGGCACCCCAGGAATCATCCGCCTTACCCTGAGGCTGTCAGCTCCTTCCCACCTTCTCCTGCTCCCCAGGGAGCCCCAGAGGCTCCAGGCTGCAGAGGCAAAGGGAAGGAGGCTGGGGTGGGGGCTGGGATCAATCAGCACAGGCTAGAAACTGCCTTTCCTCATCTCTGTTCCCCACTCAGTTGAGGGCAGTGCTGCCCCCAAAAGGAACATCTGGTTGTAGGCAGGGTATGGCCTCCAGAATTTAGGGACAAGGTCAGAAATGATCACCTGCTAAACTAAAGCTAATAATAATCCACATAACCTCTTATCAATTAATCAATTCAGCTTTTTGTGGAAAGTACTTCTATTGAGTACTTATGTGCTTGGTCACACATGTCCTATCTAATAAAAAAGTAATATGCAAATTTGACCATACCTTCACCATACCCACAAGCCAAGCCCACCAGCCAATCAGGAGCAGATTATGCAAATAACCCCCAACCAAGATGGCTGCCGCCACTGAGAGCAGGAGGAAGGCTTGGGTTTCCCCGGCAAAAGAGGAAGCCAAGCTTTCCTGCAGTTGCCAGCCTAGGCCTCCACTTTAGGCTACAAAGTTTCAAACAGAAATGGCTGCTGCCCCAGAGCTAGCAGAAGGCTTGGATCTGCTCTAGACTACAAAGTTTCAACTGTAGATATAGATTAATCCCAGATCCCAGGGCCTCTACTTGGGTCACTGGGGGGCGCATGGCTGGCCTGCAAACCTCCACAGTCCCCTCACCCAGGCAGCCCTTCACCCCAAGGGACCCCCACCCTGATCTGGACACTCTTCAGGGCAAACTAGTTGGCCCCCACTCATGCACCAGGCCTCTATCCTATCTAATAAAAGAGTAATTTGCAGATTTACCATCACTCCAACACACAAGAGGGCTGCTCCCATGTGGTCAAAGATCCTGCCCCCATGTGGACACAAGATGGCCATCACAAGATGGCCAGCAGGGGAGGGCAGTTGGGAGGGACCAGGCCTGCAAGGGAGGGCAGTTGGGGGCAAACAGGCTGGCAGGGGAGCAGTTAGACATCAGTTAGGCTGGCAGGGTAGTGGTTAGCAGATGAACAGGCTGGCAAGCAGAAGTGGTTAGGGGCAATCAGGGAGGCAAGCAGGTGAGCAGTTTGGAGCCAGCAGTCCTGGATTGTGAGAAGGATGTCCGACTGCCTTTTTAAGCCCGATTCTACCAGGATCGGGCCTAAACGGGCAGTCAGACATCCCTCGAGGGGTACCAGATTGGAGAGGGTGCAGGCTGGGCTAAGGGACATCCCCCCCGTCCCCTGTGCATGAATTTCCTGCACTGGGCCTCTAGTAAAATATATTTTACAGATGTTTTACACAGAGAGGAAGGGAGAGGGATAAAAAGCTAGAAACATCAATGGATGAGAGAGAAACATCAATCAGCTGCCTCCTGCTTACCCCCTACTGGGGATGTGCCTGCAACCAAGGCACATGCCCTGACTGGAATCGAACCTGGGACCTTTCAGTCTGCAGGCTGACTATCTACTGAGGCAAACCGGTTTCGGCCAGGCATTTTTTTTTTTAGATATATCTTATTGTTTCTTTACAGAGAGGATGGGAGAGGGATAGAGAGTTAGAAACATTGATGAGAGAGAAACATTGATCAGCTGCCTCCTGCACACCCCCACTGGGGATGTGCCGGCAACCAAGGCACATGCCCTTGAGCGGAATCAAACCCGGGACCTCTCGGTCTGCAGGCCGACGCTCTATCCACTGAGCCAAACCGGTTAAGGCAGGAGCAGGCATTTTATATTCAAATCTCATTTCATCTTGCATCAGCCCCCTGAGGGGGTGCTGTTGTCATTCCTGGTCTGTGGCAGGAAGCTGGTGCTCATCCGGCCTGCTACCGGATGGCCGATCTGGGGTTTGAATCTTGGCTTGTCTCCCGCCAGACGTGGCCACTTTTTTAAACCCCCTAAAGGGAGGTTTTTACCTAAAGATACCATCATGAGACAAGACTATCCTCTTTTAATTTTATGGAGGAAATGAAATAAGATACATATCAAATGGCCTGGGATGAGCCCTGTCTCCTCCCCCCTCCCCTCTGCTGCCCTCTGAGGTAAGGCTGTCACTGAAGGTTCCGGCCCATGTGGGGTGTAGAAAAAGAAGACAAAGAGCAGGCGCTCTGGGGGGATCCAAGCAGCCAGGGAAGACTGTGGGGTGGCACATGCAGCCCCTGCAGGCTGGGGCAGTGCGGCCCGTCTTTTCCATTCACAGCGACTCTGCCTGGGATGTCCCTGTAGCGCCCGAGGTGTGCTGACAAGCCAGCTTTGGTTTTAGCGATCTGGCCACTGAGACTCTGGCTGGCAGGGGGCTAGTCCTCAGGGAAGCTCATCATCTTGGGGGACAGACACTTTGCAACCTTGCAAAGCTCAGCTCCAGACCTTAGGCCTGGCCAAGCAGCAGCCGTTTCAGAGCCCAGCATGGGCGGCTGCTGCCACCCAGGCCCCCTCCTCCTCGTTCTCTTCTCCCAGCGGCCGCTCTGCTCGGAAACAAAACCAGAGGGAGGCCGGCGGGAGGAACGGAGCCTGCCTTCCACCACCGCCGCGGCCCGGTGCTGGCTGACACTCCTCTCTGTCTCTGGTCTGTTTAGCCCAGGCCTGACTCCGTCTGAAGGGACAAAGGGCCCCATTGACCCTGTAGCCTTATGACCTCACCCAAGTCTGTCCCCTTCCCCCCTCCCAGGCAGCCAGCAGGGCATTCACTTGGGTAACAGACAGCGGCCACAAGGCTGCTGAGAGGGCATGGCAGGGAAGCCAAGAGAAGCTGCGGCTTGCTGGGCCGGGAAGACTCGGAGTGCATGGGCAGTGCCCACCAGACCCCGGAGAGGAGGGGTGGCCGGGGACGCAGGGCTGCCAGGTCTTCTGGCTGCAGTCCCAGGGGCAAAGCAGCAAATACCCCAAAGGGCCAAAGCCTAGAAGGGTGAGGGGAGTCCAATCTCAGCCCCAAACTGGGCTGCCCGGGAGCTCAGGGCCTCCCTGGCCTGCATTCCTGCCTCCCTGCCCCCAGCACGCCCCCCACGCCCAGCCTATAAAGCCCCCTTTGTTTGGGCCCACTGAGGATCTTAACTCCCATCTCGGCTTCCTGCCCCCTGCCCCCTCATCCTCTGGTGCCTAAGGAAGAGGCCAGGGCACAGGGAGAAGTGGGGAACCCCCCTTCATGCCAGCCTGGGCACCAGCCTAGCGGGGTTGGGCAGTCAGCCCCTGAACACTGATATGCCCACACCCCCCACCTGCCCTGGGGCAGGTTAATTCCCACACCTGTCCACTCAGGACTCCACCCTACTGCCCTGGGCCGCGTGCCTGCCTCTCACATGCCTGCTCACATGATGCCCCCCTCAGTTTGACAGGGCAGGACAGAGGAGCAGTGGGCAGGCAGCAGGCAGGCCTGATTTGGGGGGGGGGGGGGTGAGAGGAGGAGGCAGTCTTTTTGCCACCTGCCTGCTCCTCACCAGAGTGGGCGGGCTCACAGCCCACGGGTTCTCAGATGGTATCTGGCTTCAGATGACCCTTCTCCGGTGGTGGACACACAGTTCAGCCCTCCTGCTGGGCACATGCCCCGGGCATGCGCGTGGTGGGCGGCAGGAATCTCCGAGCTCCCCGTGACACCCAGCCCAGGGCCTCGGAGCACATGTGACAGAGGCTGGACCTTGGCCCTTCTCCGCTGGGGCCTGTCCTTACAGGGCCACAGGGTCCGATCCCCACTCACCCTGGTGGGGGCCACGCGGTGTCTCCCTGTGTGCCAGGCTCTGTGGGTGTCTCTGGCCTGTGCCCGCCCCCCCCCCCCCCCAGATGGGCGTCAGCCTGGGAGATGGTGTTCCCGGCCGCGGCTTGGGGTCGGTTGTCACGAAGCAGCTGTGTGACCTGGACAAGCCCCTCGGTGGCCCCTGTGCGGTGGGGGCGGGGCCCTTTGGGTCTGATGAGCCTCAGGAAGGAGGAGGGGCTTCCCCTGCAAGGTGTCTCCTGGAATAACGGTGCCCCCAGGACAGGCGGAACAGGGGGTGCTGGCAGGGGTGCGCCCTGGAATGTGGAGGAGTGTGTGCGCGCATTGTGTACGCGTGGGATGGAGTGTGCGCGGTGCCTCCACCGCGTGTGGCGGACGCGGGAGGGAGGGGGCGGAGCCTGCGGGCGGGGCGGGGGTCTGGGCGCTGACACCCCGGCTGCTCCGCTCGGAGGCAGAGGCGCTGCACGGCCCTGGCGCATGGAGGGGCCGCCGCCCCCGGCGCCCCCCGGGGCTGGCGCTGCGCAAACGGCGTAGCTGGCCGGCATGGAGCAGGTGAGGGGGCGCGGGGCGGGAGGCAGGGCTCGGGGCACCGAAGGACGAGGTGCGGGGGAGCGCCCGAGGGAGGGAGCGCAGCCACCGCGGGGGGTGAGGGCCCCAGGCGGGCGGGGCCGAGGCTCTGGGGGAGGCATGGGGCTGGTTTGGTGTGCACACACTCACGCGCGCACACACAAACGCGTGTGCACCGACGAAGTCCCCCCGCCCCCCGCCGACACCCAGAGGGTGTGCAGGAGGGAGCACCCCCTGCCTCTCCTCACCCCCTGCACAAGGAAGCCCCCTCCCCACGCCTAGGGCCCCCCCCCCCGCGTGGATCCTGGGCCCGAGGGGGCTGCAGGCTGGGCAGATTGAAGGAGTGACAGGAGGCGGGGTGGCTCTCCCAGGCTCACCGCTGCCACCCTGTGGGACCCCAAAATACAACGGTCTCCTTTGCCCCCTACACATCAGGCTCCCCTCCTCTCCCAGTTACAGCAGCAGCTGCTGGCCCCTCTTGGCGTGAAAAGATGGGATGGGGTGGGCTGGGCAGCCTCTCTATATGCCTCCCCTCCCCCAAATACAGACCTGCACCCCAGCCAGGCTGGGGGCGCTGCCCTTTGCACACAGGCTCCATCAGAACGGGGCAGGTCAGAGCGTCTGGCCCGCTCCACGGAGCTCTGCGCACCCTGGGTGAGCGGCCAGTCTCCGTAGAGGGGAGGACTCTGTCCTGACTGACCTGCGCCCCTGTTCTGTTCTGAGGGGCTGCCTCGCTTCCCTCCTAATCTCCACTTGGTGCGCACGGTCTGGGGTGGGGCCCGGAGGGCGATGTTTTTCTGTTCCTGGGGTGACCCTGGGGGGCTGCTCCCGACAGCAGTGGCCTGGGGCCCTGGCTCTGAGACCCCTCACCCCCTTGTGACTGAGCTGGCCCCTGCCTCTGTGGCAGAGAGAAGGGTTCATGGGCTGTCTGTGATGGGAGTGAGGAGGGTATGAGGAAGGTGGAGGGAGAGGGGAGGCAGAGGTGGAGCTGGGGTGGGCCGATCCTAAGTTGTGCTTGGAGAGGACGCTGGGCGGGAGGATGGAGCGGTCTGGACATCTGCTCCGGTCCGGCTCCCGGGGAGGTGTGTGTGTGTGTGGGGGGGGGGGGTGTGGGCTGGGCTAGGCTCCAGGCCTGTTTGGCATCTGGGTTGTTAATTTAAATGGCCAGTGGCAGCTCCGGGAGGGCCAGGCCTGGCAGGGGGAGGGGGGCTCATTCACCATTATCTGCTGCTGTCATTCCCCGACTGGTCCTCAGCTCCACTCTGAGCGCAGAACAGTAGTGGAGGGGAGGGACCTGCTGAATGCCGCGGGATCGCTCAACGTAAAAGAGTTAATTTAATAGAACGTGAAACCCACTCAGTAACAAAAGGGGGGCTAGGCCCACCCAGCTTCCTGCCCGCATCACCCCACCGCATCTCCCTGGGGGCGCAGCCTGGCCTGAGTTGCTCTTCAAAGCAACCCCCCGGTCGCCTCCCTCAACCTTCTGTACTTCCTCTGGGGGTCAGCGGCTCCCCCTTTTCCGCAGACAGGGCCTGTCTCCCCGGTTCTCCCGCATCGTGGAAGGGAGGACAGAGCGGGCCGGAAGGTCAGCACATTGGGCTCTTGTGTGGGCTCTCAGAGGGCCGCTGGGTGGCCTCGGCCTCCGCCCTCTCTGGGTGCTGTGGGGTGGCCTTCGGGGGTGCCCTCTAGGCGTCCTAGGGCCCATCTGCAGGAGCACAGCGGCCGGCCTGTCCCTCCCCCCATGGGGACTCTGAGATCAGCCCAGAGCGCAACCAAGGAGGTGCCCAGGCTGATGTCAGGCCTTCGGCAGCCCCAGCCCTGCCAGCCCCAAGGGCATTGCCAGCTCTCCGGACGCACCGGAAGCAGAGAGCGTGTGGGGTGCTCCTGAAATCAGAGCTGCTTTCCCGGCGCGGGGGAGAGCTCCTATTTTAAGTTTCCCATGTGCTGAGCCTTCTTGTAAAGCAAAGAATCCTTTTATAGCGCAAGATCCACCCTGATGTGTCTTGTGGTATGTGTGGATTTTGGCATGCGGGGTTTCCTTAAAGGGGAGCATGCCTGGAATCTCTCACGGGGCTGGAATTGCCCTGTGCTGTGTGTGGGGTGGGGTGGGCTTGCTCCCCTGTGGTCAGTGCCCCGCCGCTCTGGCCCCTCCAGCGAACGCCCCTCACGCCCACCCAGGGCTGGCTCAGGGCCAGGCAGAGGCGAGGGCAGCAGCTACCGGGGATTTCCAGAGCTTCCCGGGAGGTGGGAGCCACCCTTCCCCTCTTCCTTTCACCCCTCCCCTCTATCCTATCCCTTCTCCTTCTCTTCCCTCCCTCTACATTGCCCTCCTTCCCCTCCTCCCCTCTCCACCAGCCCCACCACAGGAGGCGTGGCTAGGCGGGTCTGGGGGGCACGGCTAGGCGGGTCTGGGGGGGCTGTGGAGAAAGCAGGGCTGTAGGTCATGTGCTGGGAGAATGACAAAGCCCTCACCCAGAACCGTGGAATTTCACATCTTGGAGCTGGAAGGGGCACCTGGCCTTGCTTTGTGGAGGTCATGCTTTGCAGAAGGAGGAAGAGCTTAACATGAGACTTCAGCAAGTTACTTCTCCCCCCTGAGCCTGTCCCTGCCTTTATTTATTTTTTTAAAATATATATATATATATATTTCTATTGATTTTTTACAGAGAGGAAGGGAGTGGGATAGAAAGTCAGGAACATGGATGAGAGAGAAACATGGATCAGCTGCCTCCTGCACACCTCCCTACTGGGCATGTGCCCGCAGCCAAGGTACATGCCCTTGACCGGAATCGAACCCGGGACCCTTCAGTCCGCAGGCCGACGCTCTACCCACTGAGCCACACCGGTTAAGGCGCCTGTCCCTGCCTTCAGAGAACGGGGCCGATAGGAGCTGCTGGGTGTTGTCACGGGCAGTACGCGAACTCCTGTCTGTAAAGAGCTTGGCACCTGGCAGGTACGCCACACGTCCCCCTTCCTTCCCCTCCATCTTGGCGTGTCCGAGCTCCCGCGAGGTGACGTCATGGTCCTTACAAGTCACCTGTTACCCTCGCGCACACCTCGCACACATTCCAGGCCCCGCTCTTCCGTGGCCAGGTGGCTGCAGGGCTGCGACTCAGGCCACAGCCACGTCTCTCCTCCCCCTCCCCCTTCCCCTCCCCCGCCAGGACACAGGGTCCCCGACATGGTTTCCCTGAGGAAACCAGTGGCAGGGCCAGGGCATCTGCCCCGACACAGGGCTTCTCGGGGTGCGGCTGGCTTGCCCTGCTGCCGACCCAGAGAAGCGGAAGCCCTGGCTCCCACCCCGGCCAGCTGGCCAGGGATCTATAACATCCCCTGCCCAAGGGGATTTCCGGTGGGATTCTTACCCAGATTCCTCCGGGGCCTGGGAGCCGGGATGAGGGTCTTTACTCAGTGAGGTTCACACTATCGGGTGCCTGGAGCTTCATCCAGTGCCTGCCCCCCACCCCCCCCCCCCAGCTCTGTCTTCAGGCCTCCTCCTGCCTCTGCCAGTTGCCACTTGAGAGCCTTCATGGTCTAGGTCAGTGGTTGGCAAACCTCGGCTCTCAAGCCACATGTGGCTCTTTGGCCCCTTGAGTGTGGCTCTTCCACAAAATACCACGGCCTGGGCGAGTCTATTTTGAAGAAGTGGCGTTAGAAGAAGTTTAAGTTTAAAAAATTTGGCTCTCCAAAGAAATGTCAATCGTTGTACTGTTGGTATTTGGCTCTGTTGAGGAATGAGTTTGCTCACCACTAGTCTAGGTCAAACACTGCCCCCCCCCCCCCCTTTCCCCCTCAGTGTGGAGGCTCCGGCTTGCTTTGCACGAGGCTCTGCTCACGCTGCCCTCACACCATCTTCCCAGCCACCCTTTTCTGTGTCTGTGGCCCTTTCCTGGAACACGAGGGAGGCATGTCCACTGGTCCAATGAGCTGTGCCCACCGCCCCACACAGCCGTTCGCACACAGTCAGGGCTCGATCAGTGTTGTTGTGAGGCCCCACCTGAGGCTACGTCCCCATTTATTTTTGGAGAGAGTGGAAGGGAGAGGGAGAGACAGAGAGGAACATCGACGTGAGAGAGACGCATCGATTGGTTGCTCCTGCATGCACCCCAACCAGGGCTAGGGAACCTGCAACTGGGGTATGTGCCCTTGACCGAAATCGAACCTGGGACCCCCCCAGTCCATGAGCTGACACTCTGTCCACTGAGCCAAACCGGCTAGGGCAATGCTTTTTTAACTTGAATGAACCGAGCCGCTGCCTGCTCTGGAGATGAACATTTCGGTGAGGCTGGGTTGCTTTTGCGGGACAAGCAGAGACTCTGGTGGCTGAAAGCCAGAGACACGAGAGCATTCCCCTTTAGTCCTGCCCTCTTGCCCTTCTCCACAAGGGGGCGCTCTTTTCCCTCCAGAAGGGCTGAGCGCTGTGGCCAGGTTTATGGCCACCTGTCCTACAACCCGCCTTCCCCCATTGTTTTTCCTTCTCAGCTCAGAGCAGCTTTGAATACACAGCAGATTGGAGGCAAAAGGTCTTAATCTCACAGAGGGCGAATCTGAGGTTCAGAGAATGTTCTTTTTCTCAAAGACTCACAGCTACCAGGTGGGCAGGATGGGGCCTGAACCCAGGTCTTGGGACTCAGTGCACCTTGATGACACCACACAACACCTTGTCGCTCCTGGGCTGAGCCTGATCCTGACCCTGGATGGTCTGGTCTGGGGACCCCCTGACCTCCCCCCACGCTTTTTTTCTAGCCCTACCTGGCCCTGGCGAGATGTGTTGGTTCTTTTTCCTCCACCCATCACCCCCTCGGGCTCTCTCTCCCTTGGTGCCTGCTCAGGTCTCCCTTACCCAAATGGAAACGTGCCCCACCCATGGCTCACCTGTGCCACCCCCTCCTACCCTCCCCTGCTCATGCTCTCAGCAGGTACGATTTCATGACCTCACCCCTGAAGCTCTTCCTCACAGCACGACCTGGCCTCGGCTCCCACCGCACCCTGACAGTGCCCTCTCTGCCCAACACAGGTTTCTGGCTGCCTCTTCCTCTCTTACCTGCCGCTAAGGGTGGGTGCTCCTGGGCTCCTGTCCCACCTGTGGTCTCCGCTCCGCTTTCTCTCGGGAGAATCTGAACCACACTCCTGGTCTACCAGTGACTCAAAGCCAGGTCTCCAGCTCAGGCCTCCCTTCCAGGAAATGCAGGCTGGGTTTAAGCTGCCGATCACTACTCCACACAGACTTGGGGTTAAGTCTATGGACTCTGGAGCCCAAATGCCTGGGTTCAAATCCTGAGTGGCCTTGGGTAAGACATTCGAGCTCTCTGAGCCTCAGTTTCCTTACCCATAAAATGAGGGTTATAATATCTATTTCACAGCCCCTTTGTAGGGCTAAATTTGAATAATACACACAGAAGGGTTAGCATAGGGCACCTCTCCTCTCCCTGAGAATTCTTGAAACAGAAACTTTGGAGTTGTTCTAGACTCTTCTATTTCCTTCCCCCAACACCCAGTCGGTCACCAAGTCCCAGGGCCTCTGATGTTTATTGCTCCGTGCTCTGGAGTGATGCCTCACCTCCTTGCGGCCCCCGCCCCCATCAGCCACAGCGGTCACAGCACATCTTCTCTTGACCCCCTGCTCCAAGTCAGCCTGCAATCTGAGTGCTTCAGGCCCAGTCACTCCGGGGTCATATCCCCACCGGTGTTTCCTCCCTCATCCCTCCACGCTTCCTGTCCACACACCCTCTGCTCCGCTCCAAGGCTCCAGCCACACCCACACCCCTGGCCCGCTCCCTCCTGCTTCTCTGCCTTTGTCCATGGTAGTCCTTCTCCCAGGAGTGCTGCCCCCACCCCCCATTCCCCACCCTGCCCACAGCTCATCCATGAAGCCCTTAACAACTCAAGGCCATCTCCTTCTGGGAGCCTCCCTCTCCTTTTCTGGGAACTCACACTGGAGTCGGGATTGGGGAGACCCAGCCCCCTCAAGGGAAGGAGCGAGGCTTGTCTCTAGATTCCAAGGGGCCACCTCCATTCCCCCATTTCCTCATTTCCTCAGGTGTTGGGGTTCCTCATAAACATCTGTGAGTGAAGAAAGGTGATTGAGTTGGGAGGGGAGTTTAGAAAGAGTATAAGGAAGATCCTTAGTGAAGGAACCCTCCTCCTCATGTTGGGCTTTCCTGCCTGACTCCCTCCCCCGCCCCCCCAGAAAAAGAATATGCCAGAAAGAGAGTGGCTTTGGGGGTGGATGGTGGGATGCAGGGAGTGAGATGCGGGAGTCAGGGACTGGGGAGCCAGGATGGAGAGGAAGGATAGGAGGAAGAGGCACTGGAGAAGATGGATGGGGGCAGGGCTGGGACAGGATGGGGGTGCGGGTCAAGGTGCAGGAAGAGGTGGGAAGGGCAGCAGGGTGGGGGCAGAGCACACTTTCTGGGAAGTGGGGGAGGTGAGTGCAGTGCATTGTGGAGGGAGAAACTGCCTGCCGGCCAGTGTGAGCTCATTTCCTCTCACCGCCTCCTGCAGCGTCTGAGGGCATGGGGCTCTGGAAAAAGTGAGCCAGGGGCACCCCAGGGGCCACCATGCTCCTCTCCTCCCCCACAGCCTCGTTCAGCCTGGATCTCAGATGCCAGGGCTCCCCCCTTTACATAGACACCCATTTGTTTTGAGAGAGAAGGACCCTCAGCCAGGGTGGCAGCAAGCTTTGGACCACTGGAGCTACAGGGCAGAAAGAATCAGAAACAGAAACCCGGCTGAAGATGAAGAAGAAAAGAAATAGTGTGATGGATTACAGTTAGGTAGTAAGAAGGACTTCTCAGGAGGGGGATGATTCTGGCTGCACATGACCTTGAGGAGGAGGGGTGGAGAAGGAAGAGGAGTCATTTCTGCCCCTCTGTCATTACAAGAGCACCCATTCCATTGACTTCCAGGGGATTTAAAATAAACAAAACATAAGATTTAAAAGCAAGTCAGCATCTCCTTCCTCAGGTTCACAGAACTCGGGATGGCCTGATCCCGATCAGAAGGGAAGGGGTGGGAGGCTTGGGGCTGATCTGCTCTCAGGAGTCAAGGTGGTGGGTTGTATGCGGCCTTGCCCCGAAAGGAGTGGGTGATTCCAAAGTCTACAGAATTGGCCTTCCCACTTCCCTCGCCTGCCTTATCCACATCATACTCCTGTCTCTCTGTGGCCTCTCCCTCCCTTTCTTCGTAATCTGTACACTGCGAGAAGGCATGGGAAAGAGGTGAGCCTGGGCTGTAGGAAATGGGGGGTAGGAAGGATGTTAGATAGCAGAGAAAACTGCCCCTCGGAAATGAGGGACTGAGGGACTGAGCCTTCCTGGACCCGCTAGAGGGGTCCTGCTTGGGGGCAGAAAAATGAGGAACCGGCTCAGCACCCCAGCGGCTCTTTGGGCCCAGCTCAGAGTGAAGCAGGGCTGCTTGTGCCTGTGAGGCCTGAGGGGTCTCAGTGTCACTGCTGCCTGCTGGGGGGAAGGTCTCTGAGCTGCCAGGAGGCTGAGCCCCGGGCTGGCTGGGTGGGCATCGGAGGGCCGGGGCACCTGCCGGCCTCTCTCTTCCAGCCTCCATCCCCATGCCTCTGTAAGGTCCTGGGCCGGGACTCTGACTTGGGAGGGGGTGTGTGTTCGACTGAGAGGAGCCCCTGCGGGTTCCCCTCCTCCCAAAACCTTGCCCACGGGGGCATCACCGTCTCTGCCCTTGTCTCAGCTTCCTTGAGTCTCGGGATGGAACATCCCTTAAGCTTCTTTTGTTGTAGTGTACCCCTATCTTACAAAGGACGCCTCAAAAAGTCAAATTATGGGGTCATTTATTAAAAGCCGGCCGCATACGAGGGAGAGATATTCAGCGCTCCAAATCTCGTAGCCCTGAACAGCTTGAATGTCACAATGGTATCAATGACATCTTTGGGTCTGGAATGAGGAACCTGTTTCGAGAAAAGCATTTTTATAGAAATTGAGCAAGCTAGTTACCTAAAGTATCTAAGAATCAGCGAATCAACAGTACACATTATCTGGGACCACGTGGGCAATTTAGAATAATGGTCCTGTCCAGATTCTGGGACCACTGAGTCAACAGGAATGCACTACCTGTAGCTACTGAGGCAATTTAGGGTATGTCTGATTCCAGGACCACTGAGTCAACCAAACTCAGTGATCTGTAGCTACTGAGACAGTTGGGATAATTGTCCTGTCCTGGTTCCCAGAGGAATGTGCTTCGGTGACCAGTGAGGTCACAGTCAATGGGATAGTCAAACCATCATCCATGGAGCATTGGGATAGCATACATAAGTCCAGAAGATCAAAATAACTCCCTGTTGTTTTAGCAAACAAATAAGTGCAGAACCCAAACAGCAGTTTCTTTCTTTCTTTTTAAAAAAAATATATTTTATTGATTTTTCACAGAGCGGAAGGGAGAGGGATAGAAAGTCAGAAACATCGATGAGAGAGAAATATCGATCAGCTGCCTCTTGCACGCCCCCTACTGGGGATGTGCCCGCAGCCAAGGTACATGCCCTTGCGGGAATCGGGACCCTTCAGTCTCCAGTCCGCCGCTCTATCCACTGAGCCAAACCGGTTTCGGCCCAAACAGCAGTTTCTACCTGAGATGATTGCTGCCCTGCCTCATCCATCCCAGGCCTTTCATCTCCGCCTCTGACTTTCTCAGCCTCTCTCCTGCTTTCTGTCTCTCTGCCTCTGATTCTTACATCTCTGTCCAGCTGCGTTTCTCTCTGCTTCCCTTCCCCTTCCTGCCTCCCTGGCCCCCTCCAGGTGCCAGTTTGTGCCCTGTCCTCTGTCCTGGGCCGGCCCCTATCACCGTCTGTTTGGGCCGGTCTCCCCGAGACCATCTCTCCCGCCCAGACTATGCTCGGCCCTCCAGCTCCCCGGCCCGAGAGGCCCGGCCTGGGCACCCTCTACCCACCCGGTGCCCCACGGAGAGGCGGCGCGTGCGCCCCGTCGGAGCTCGGGGGGCGGAGCCAGGGGCGGCCCCGCCCCTCCCGGGCCCCAGCCCCGCGCGCCCCCAACAGTGTCCGGGCCACAGAGTCGCCGCTGCCGCCCGATGAATGGAGTCGCTTTCTGCCTGGTCGGGATCCCGCCCCGCTCGGAGCCCCGGCCCCCCCAGGTGAGGCGCTCGGCCGGGGGCGGGGGGTGGTCCGGGCACTGCCGGGGCGCTGGCGGGGGGCCTGGGTCGCGGCGCCCCTGCTGGGCAGGCACAGCCCAGGGCGCACGGCGGGCACGGCGGGCACGGCCGCAGGGGTCCCGGCTGGCGGGGGCCGGCGGGGGGGCGGGCCGGGGGACCTGAGCCAGAGTTGCCCGGGCAGGAGGTTGGAAGGGGGACGGTAGGCCGGGGGTCGGGGCTCCCGGGGCTGCCAGGGCAGGGGGCGCGGGCCGGGGCGGCCGTGCCAGGACCCCGGCGGCTGGCCCGCGGGGGCGGGAGGTCCGCGCCTTTTGTCCGGCTTTTCCAGGCGGGGCGCCCGCCGCCGCTTCCTCTGCCCGAGTTTTCGTTTTCCGTTGGCGAGGCCCCGGCGCAGCTGGAGGGAGAGGCCGCGGGGGAGGGAGTTCCCGGAGCGGGACGGCCTTGACCGCCGCGGCCGGACACCCCCTCCCCGCGCCGCACTCGCCCCCTGCCGGGCCGGACGGCGCAGCGAACCGCCTGGCGCGAGTCCGCCGGCCCCCCCGCCCCCCGGGGTCCCGAGGAAGAGAACCGGGTTCGGGACCCCTGGCCCTGCAGGCGCGGCTGCTCGCTCCGTCCCCAGGACTGGCTGTGGGTGGGTCTGGTCGCGGGGTGCCAGGGGATTACTCAGCGCTGGGCTGCTTTGCTTGGGTTCTTTCATCTGCCAGCTGCTGAGGGTGGGGAGGGGCCGGCGGGGCCCCCAGTGCGGAGCCCGGCTGCCCAGTCCTGCCGGGCACCCGCGCAGGCACCCCTCCCCTTCCCGAGCTGAAGGACCGAGCTGTCAGGCCAGACGTTCCAGGGCTGGGAAAGACGTTCCCTGGGGGGTCCATGTTGGGGTCAAGGTCGGGGCTGAGGCCTCTTCCTCTTTGGACGGGGCTGGAGGAAGTGGGGGTGCTCCTCCCAGCCCCCCGCCCCCCCCCCCCCCCGCAGAGTTGGAGCGGAGGTCTAGCGCTTTGCAAACTCCCAGACTGCTGAGTGTCTCAGGAGGGACGTGTGCTCACTTCTCCCCGACGCCCCCTCCGCCGCTCAGCCAAAGCGCTCCTAATTACAAACCTGAAATTCAGGATGGACAGGGGGTGGGGGTGGAGGTCATTAAGCCTAAGTCCCTTGCATTACACCCACCACCACACACTTCATCTCCACTCCTCCACCGTCGCACCCCCACCCTTCTCCTGTGGCCTGGCCTGGGGTTCTCCCTCCACAGGGCAGCAGTCCCATTCCCAAAAGTGGCCGCTCTCTCTCGCTGAGATGCTGTGCCCACTGGCATTCGATGTGAACCTCGATTACATAACGTCATCCCCCCCCCCCCCCCACACACACACATAACTCAAAGGTCCCCAAGCTCAGCCTCTTCCACTTGCTCACATGATGGTTGAGTCCACCCCCAAGGGGCTAGGAGTTCCCAGTTTCTGCATCCCAGGCCCCCCAGTCCCCCCCCCCCCCCCCCCGAGAAAGGAAGGGAGAGGGAGATGGAAATATCAATGATGAGAGAATCATTGATTGGCTGACTCCTGCACAACCCCTACTGGAGATGGAGCCTGCAACCTGGGCATGTGCCCTTGACTGGAATCGAACCCAGAACCTTTCAGTCTGCAGGCCGATGCTCTATCTACTGAGCCAAACCAGCTAGGGCCCCCCAGTCTCTTGATGGGAGTCACACGCGGAAAGCGTTCCGGAGGAGAGCGTTATTAGGAAGGTGGCGTGAGGACACCGTGGGGAGTGGGGCAGGCTTTTGAGGCTCCCAGTCCAAGAGAGAGGGCCTGGGCCTGGGGAATCGGCCCTGTGTCTGGGCAGCCTGGATGGAGCCTGTGGGCCCCCTCCTCAGGCTGCCCCTGAGCTCGTGGGAAAGGGGAGCAGGAGGCCAGTCTGGCCCTCTGGGGTGCAGCATTTTTGGCATGAATGGGAGTGGGCGTGAGGGAGGGCGCTGGGACAGAGCAGGGCAGCGCGGGATGGGCAGAGGCATTTATTGCTTCATCCTTCATTGCAGGGATTCTTAGAAGGATTTCGTGGTGTGTATGGTGAAGAGAGTACAAAGGAGGAGAATGGAGTTAAGTTAACAATAGGAGGCATTGCAGTTAGCTCTTGGGGAGAACTTCCAGGGAGAGGCTTAAGAGCTCAGCACCCCAGGCTAGCCGGGAGCATCCTGCAGGGAACCTTCCTCCACTCTAGCGGGTCTGGTGGATTCCCATGCAGTTGGATTCCAGCGCGATTCATAGGGGATCAGACATAGTCAAATGAGCATATACATTAGTGCCCCCCAAAATGTGTTTTTAAGGAGGGGGAGTTTCTTTAGTAGTACAGCTGATAGCTAAGACATGGATAGCAATTACTCCGGGCCAGTATTTATATAAATGACCTCTTTAATTTTCACAACACAACCAAGAGGTGTGGGTACCATTATTCCCATTTTGTAGTTGAGGGCTCTGAGGCACAGAGAGCTAATAGCTTGAACAAAATCACATCACTAATAGGTGGCAGGGCCAGGGTAGGGTCCCGGCAACCCACCTGGAGTCCATCCTCTCACTCTGCTATTCCGTCTCAGGATCTGCCTTGTCCTGCTCTCATTTACAGCCCAAGATCAAGGTCAACCTCTTGGTTGTTTTTCTCTCAGTTGGGTCAGGGATGGGCACAGGAGGCTTCAGCGTGGCGAGACCTTAGGTGTCCATGGTTGGTGGGTAGGGAATCAGCTCATGAACCCCTCCAACCCCAGGACCCCATGCAGCCCATAGCACTTGATCATGGTTCGGTTCATTAGTGTCTTCCTTTCCAAGGGACATCAGCGCTGGGCTGTTGGTTCAAAGGTGAGATATTGGCTTGGTCAGGGATCTGGATGAAGCCTGGGTCTAATTACCCTGCGCTCTCCCTCCCCACAGAGAGCCATGAATAGGGCCTGTGGGAGCTGGCTCTGCCTTTCTCCTAGCACCCCCACCCCTTCCAACCAGGCCCCCTGTTCCATGTGAAATTGTGCCAGCTCATCAGCAGGGCAGTGCCAGTTAGTGCCAGGCAGGCATCTTCTCCCCACTGCCTCAGTGGCACAGCAGGCTGGGGTGGCCTTGGGACTGGACTTTGGGGCGAGTTTAAAGCCCTGTGGGGATGGAGCATATTCATCAGCTGTCAGTGTGCGTCAGGACCAGAGGGGTCTTGTTCTTCTTTTTTTAAAATGTATCTTATTGATTTTTTTTTTTACAGAGAGGAAGGGAGAGGGAGAGAGACTTAGAAACACCAATCAGCTGCCTCCTGCACATCCCATACTGGGGATGTGCCCACAACCAAGGTACATGCCCTTGCCTGGAATTGAATCTGGGACCTTTGAATCTGAAGGCCAACACTATCCACTGAGCCAAACCAGTTAGGGCCAGCGGGATCTTCTTGTCCAACTGCATCATGCTCCAGTGGGGAAACGGAGGTCAGAGAGTGCCCATTGGCAGGTGGACATGAACCCAAGTGTTCTGGTTGCCTGGCCCCCAGGCCATGCCTTCCCATGCACAGTTGGTTCTGTCCTTAGTGTCCCCCTCAGAGCAGGGTTCTGGGACTGGGCCCGGGAGGGAGAGGGGAGGGCAGAGAGGAGCAAGGATGAGTGGACAATGTGTCCTGTTCATCTCTGTGTCCCCAAGGTCCAGCACAGTGCCTGGCACAGAGCGACTCTCCATAAATGTTTGTGAAGTTCAGGCCACGGAGCAGCCCCCGCCCCCGGGCCTCCCAGGGTGCACTGTGCCTAGCTCTGCCCCTGGCATTGTGACAGTCACTCTACAAGTCAGTCTCCCAATCAGACTGGCATTATTTAAGGGCAAGAAAAATAATAATAGCAACTACTCCCGAAGCGCTTACCACTCTAGATAGGTCCATTATCAGCATCCCATTTGACAGACAAAGAAATTGGCACAAAAAGCTTACACGGCTTCCTCATGCCACACAGCTGGTGGCAGAGCTGAGGAGTTGACCTTGCTCTTAACCTCATTCCAGGCAGGCCCAGAGGTGTCCTGTTTATCTTGGTGTCCACCAAGCCTGGCCTGCAGCGCTGTTTGCTGACTGACGGAATGACTGACAGTGTGTGGGAAAACCTCAGAATTCGATCGTGGTCGGCAAACTCATTAGAGCCAAATAGCAACAGTACGACTGAAATTTCTTTTGAGAGCCACATTTTTTAAACTTAAACTTTTTCTAAAATAGACTGGCCCAGGCTGTGGTATTTTGTGGAAGAGCCACACTCAATGGGCCAAAGAGCCGCGTGCGGCGCGAGCCGCAGTTTGCCGACCACGGGTCTAACCCTTTGGAAGCAGCTGGGACTGGTGCCCCGGGAAGGCAGCCTAGAAGTGCATTACCGTGTCATCTGCGCCAGGCGTGCCCGAGCCAAACCTGGAAAGAAAAGGAGAGCTCCCCCACACCCTGTCCCGAATGTGTTCCGCAGCTTCCCCGGGGCCCCTGGGGTCCCCAGGCCTCGGGCTGCTCTCTTGCCCTCTCTCCCTCCCTTCTTCTCCCAGAGTTCCAAGGGGACAGTGCTGGGCAGGGGGCACGTGGGGAAAGTCTACAGATAGGATTGAAGAGGCCTGTTCCTCTTTTCATCTCTCTGGCCCCGAGAGGGTCAGCTGAGTAGCGGGAGGGCGCACGGATTTTGGTTTGGGGCAGGGCCTGTCACAGCCATCCGGTCCCTGTGCCTCCCGGGAAGGAGTATTGGGTTCCCAGTCCCAAACCCTAGGATGGCCAGGGTCGTCTCCCGGAACCTGCTCAAACCTGTGTGCTCCTAGGCGGGTGACCGCTTCCCCTCTGACGCCCCCTGCTCCCCATTTGCTGGTTTGAATGAACACCAGGTCACACTTCACGCACTGACAAAGGCTGGTGGGGAGCCGGACAAAGACTCAGCGAGGGGATGTGGTCTGCCCCGGCATGCATGGCGCCGGGCACACTGGGAGGGAGGTTGAGCGCCTGGGCCCTGACTTCAGCCTTGCTGAAGTTCAAATTTCAGCCCTTTCCCTGGTTCACTATGTGACCTTGGCCAAGTCCACTTTGTTTTTGGCCTCAGTGTTCTTGTCCCTGAAACAATCCCTCAAAATTGTTTTGGATTAAATTGGATTAAATGAGGGAATATAGGTAAAGTGGCTGACATCTGGTAATCTGCACTAGTCGTGACAACTGTGATTACACAAACAATAATCAATGGATGGAAATGAGAACAACATACTTTGGGCTCCGTAAAGGGAACCCTTTATGGTCTGAGTAATCTGGAGAGGAAATGAGCTGCCCCTGGAGGTGATGAGGGCCCCAATCAGAGGGCCCCGGCTGGCCCAGAGAGAAGTCACTGGGGGAGAGGTTAACTCGGAAAACCTGACGGGCTCTGCTGTGGATTACGCCGTGCGGCGGGAGATTAGAGGAGCAGGTGGGAGCGGGTTCCTGCCATCAGGGGCTGGAGAGAAGCAGGTGAGGGTCGCTGCTGTGCTGTGAGGTTCCTCCAAGGACAGGGAGTCCTGGAAGACTTGCTGGAGAAGGCCTGCGAGCACGGGCCTGGTTCTGATGGGCTGGGGGGCCCTTGCAGGCCTGCAAAGGGCTTGGTGGTTGAGGGGCAGTGAGGCCCCAGGACACTATTCCTGACGACGGCCCCAAGGCTGCCTCCACATTCTGGCTGCCCAAGGGGGTGGGTGTTCGGTGGTGGTGGTGGGGGTCATGGGGGAGCTGGTAGCTCCCTATCTCCCCCGATGCCCCCACTCCCAGTCTCTCTTGGAGGAGGGACCAGGGCTACTCCCAGTGGCAAACAGCAAGGGCCTGGAAAGAGCGGAACTGGGGAAAGAAAGACTTCTTATGCCCAGTGCCTTTGGGGGCGTCTGGGGGTCGGAGGAACAGGGGAGCCTTTGTCCCAGCCGCCGGGAGTCTGGCCGAGGAGCCAGCCCTGGTCTGGCTGGGCTCTCCCAGGCAGGTCCTCTTTGAAGTGACCCTTTCAAAGCTCGGCCTGAGCCCCTGGGTGGAGAGAAGCTTGGGGCGGGGTGCAAGGAGGACAGCTCTGCAAGCCGAGGATGGAAGCAGATGCAGCGTCTCTGGGCAGCCGGGGCGGAGGGGTGTGGGCTGGAGGAATGTGGCCAGGCTGGGGGCACTTGTAGGAGCACTGTGGGAGGACAGCAGACCCAGGGTCTTGGCCTCCAAGTGGGGTGGGAGGGGTCAATGTAGGGAAGGGCAGAGTTCATTTTGGCTCTGATAAAGGTTCATTTGGCTCCTATCATGATTTCTCTCTGATTCTGGGCTCCTAAATTCATAGCTTCTCTCTCTCTCTCTCTCTTTCTCTCGCTCTCTTTAACATTTTATTGATTTTTTACAGAGAGGAAGGGAGAGGGAAAGAGAGTTAGATAAGAAACATCAATCAGCTGCCTCCTCCTGCACACCCCCTACTGGGGATGTGCCCCCAACCAACGTACATGTCCTTGACCGGAATTGAACCTGGGACCCTTCAGTCCGCAGGATGATGCTCTATCCACTGAGCCAAACCGGTCAGGGCCTTTCTCTTTTTTAAATTTCCCCAAAGAGTGTGAGAGTTCTTTGGAGAGAATGAGGGTGGGGGGTGAGGGGTGTATGAGGGGCTTAGAGCCCTTGGTAGGAGAATGGGGTGGAGATCTGGATCAGCAGAGCTTTTCCTGTCCCTGAGAGCCCCCAAAAGGCTGAAAGGGCGGGCTGAAGAGGAAACTCCCACCCTCCACCACAGAGATTCCATATCTGGATTGTTTTCCCAAAGAGAGAAAGGGGTGGAAGAGGGGGCAGGGGGTGAGAGGAGTTCCCTAAGAGGGAACAGCTTCAAAAGTTTCAGCTGGTGCCTGGCTGGTTCGGCTCAGGGGATAGAGCGTCAGCCCGTGGACAAAAGGGTCTTGGATTCGATTCCAGCCAAGGGCACATGCCCAGGTTTCAGGCTCCATCCCCAGTGTGGGGCGTGCAGGAGGTAACCGATCCATGATTCTCTCTCAACATGGATGTTCCTGTCTCTCTCCCTCTCCCTTCCTCTCTGAAATCAGTAAAAATATGTTTAAAAAAGTTTCAACTAGAGATAGGCCACCCCTACCTCCCTTCCTGTCCATTTGACTCCTGGGGAAACTGAGCCCTGGAGACAGGACAAGGAGACAGAGGCAGAGAGCAAGGGACAGGCAAAAGTGGGAGGAAGAGGGAGGATGGAAGCCAATTGAGAAGGGGGCTGGGGTCGTCGAGTTACAATCCAAGGGTCGTGGAGAGTCCCTAGTCTCTCGTGACCTGCTGTAAGTCCATGAAAGGAGGGAGTGGAGGAGGGGCTTTCTGTTAGTTTTTGTTTTTGTTGTTGTTTTTTTTTGATTGAGTAGTGGACAGTGGAGCCTCTGGCCATCCAGGTGAGAACCCTATCCTGATGCTGTTTTCTACACCCCAGTCTCTTGGCATCATGGCACTCTGTACTTGGGAAGATTCTCCTAAATCTCCCTAACCTCTTCCCCGGATGTGGCCCTGGTTCCCCTCCAGACAGGGCGGGGAGGGAGCTGAGGGCCCGAGGGCCTGATGGGACCACAGGCAGGCCTGGTCCTCTTCCGTATCTTGCACTGGCATCTGCAGAGCTGAGCCCTCATTAGCTCTAATGAAGCCTTGGCACGGTGCCCCCCTCTGCCCTGCAGCACCTGGTGGGGATGATGGGGCAGCTGAGGTTGGGCCTAGAGACCAGGAGGAGGGTGGGATGTCTGTAAGAGGAAAGAGAGGGAGTAGGAAATGGGGGCCATGCAACAAGGCTGGGGCTGCTGGCAGACAGAGGCACCTGTCTCATCTGCCCAGCGTGGCTCAGTGGTTGAGCAATGACCTATGACCCAGGAGGTCATATACCCAGGCACATGCCCGGGGTTTCAGGCTCCATCCCCAGTGGGGCCGTGCAGGAGGCAGCTGATCAATGATCCTCTTTCATCATTGATACTTCAGTCTCTCACTCCCTCTCCCGTCCTCTCTGAAATCAATCAATCAACATATGTATATTTTTATTAATGTGAAAAAAAGATGCACACCCCCCCCCTTTCCTTCCCCACTGGGATCTTTTCCTTGCCAGTGGCTCCCAGATGCTGGGGGCCCACAGTGCTCGGGAAAGTGTTATCTGGGAGACGGGGGTGGCCCAGGAGCAGTAAGGACATTCCCAGGCCTGGCTGTCAGAGTGCTGTCTCGCCCTAACCCTAATTGCAGCCTGGGGCAGGAGAAGGACCCGACTCTGGAGCCGGAGGCTCCGTGCCTGGGAAAACCAGGCAGCAGCCAGATCTTATGCCAACCGCCTTTGTTCACGTGGTGATTATTCCCGTGTGCCCTCTCATTTCCCGAGTTCCAGGCTCTCTGTGGGTCTTGGGGTCCGGATGAAAAAGACACAACCCTGCTCTCAAGGGGTTCTTGTCTGTTTTTCCTGCCACCCAACAGCTCCACTAAGATTTTATAACCACAGATTCTGAGGTTTGCATCTACCCTGTCTGCCAGTCCAGAACACTCCTTGACACCCTCTGTCAAAAAATATTACAGCGCGGCCAGCATGGCTCAGTGGTTGAGCATCGCCCTGTGAACCAGGAGGTCGAGGTTCAATTCCGGTCAGGGCACCTGCCTGGGTTTCAGGCTCAGTCCCCAGGGTGGGGCATGCCAGAGGCAGCCAATCAATGAATCCCTCCCGTCATTGATTGATGTTTCTGTCTCTCTTTCCCTCTCCTTTCCTCTCTGAAATATATATATATAATAAAAATGGTCTGGCATAACTGGGGAGACAAAACCAAAGTAGACTCTAGCAAGTACCTTCACTGTGACGTCATCTGAGTGTGAAGGTGGCCACAGAGGTGGTAACAGCTGTTTAAAGATGGAAACAGTACAGGCTGAGGAAGACTCGCTGTAGGAGGTGGTTAAAAACCAATTGGTGATGTGATTAATCCCCTTTCTCTCATTTCCTGTTTCCAAACCTACTGTTGAGGATTCTTGCGTGAAACTTTTTTCAATGAATTTTCAAGGGTCATTGTGAGTGGTTATGTGTTTACTGATACAAAACTGAGACCCTGAGAGGGTAAACAACCCCATCGGAGGCCACCCAGCATCTGAATTTAGGTCTGGGTCTTTCTGAATCCTAAGCCTGTCCTATGTCACTGCTACCTTCCCGGGAAAGGTGGACACTCCCGCCCTGGGGAGGGAGACACTCCCCCCTCCCCCCAGCGGAGCCCTGAAATCCAAATAGGGATCTGCATGATGATGAAGGAGGGTGGAGGGTGCAGATACATGATTATATTCTGCTTCTCCGTGACTCTGCTGTGCCTGCTTCTCCTTGTGCCGCCTAGAGTCTGGGTTTGCCTTTGAGTGGTATGGAACATCCCAGGGCTCCATCAGTAAACATGGCTGAGCCCCTGGTTCTTCTAAAGATGCTCGAGCTCTGAGGGAAAGAAAGCTTCATTGAGGAAGTAAGGCTGGCCCGGGCCTGAAAGATGTCTGCTGGGGCAACAGAGGGGTGGTAGGCATCGAAGGGAGAGATGGGCATTCCAGACCCAGCATGACTTGTTTTCATGGAGACTGTGGAGCCATGGAAGGGTATCAGGCAGCAGAGGCAGCAGACCAGATGATGCGGGCTGCCACGGGAGTTGGGGGTGGAGAAGACAGGATAGGAGCGGATACATCACCCTCCTCCCTTTCCAGAAACTTCCCACACTATTTCTTCACCTCTGAATAGCCTTTCCTGCCTTCTCTATTTCCCAAACTCCTATTCATCCTTCAATGCCAAGTTCAAATATCCTTCTCTGTAAAGCACTCCCTCTCCCCCAAGTCCCCTAGTCTGGGCACTAGGCTGTAAGCCCCATGAGGGCAGACTGTGCCTTGTTCACTGCACTGTCTCCAACGTCTAGCCAGGTCCTGTCGACTGAATAGTGTTGACTCATGAGCTGTATGTTCCCATAGCACCTGGCACATTGTGAGAGCCAGTAACAACAGGGGTACTGGGTGTCCTAACAGTAATTGCGCATTTCAGTGCCAGACAAACTCTCTCTTTAATCTTCACAACAGTCCCTGAAGAGCAGGTTATCTCTGTTTTATAAAGGCAGAAACATAAGCCCAGAGCGGTTAGTAGGTAGTCCAGCGACACACGGAAATGGGACCAAGTTGGGATTCAAACCCCAAAATCCTCTGAATCCTGTTCTGGAACTTGTAAACACTATGGTCTGCATCCTCTTTATTTGTTGCACGTTTATCTCTTCATAAAGTCAGAGACTGTTTTATTAATTTGAAAAATCCCTTGTGGACTACCGAACTAAGATTTGTTAAGCATCTTGTAGGTGCCAGACCCTCAGTGACACCAGCCCCTGGTTCTGGAATGAAAAGAAAAAAGGAGTGGCGTTGAGGCTGACCGACTGGTTTGGGGGTACACAGGGGGCAGGGCAGGCTGGGCTGGGGGCTGGGTTTTTGGCCTCTAGCCCCGTGTGTTCCCCACTGCGGTCACTGATGAGGAAAGGGGGTCCGGACCCCAGGCAGGGCAGGTGACATTCCCAAGGGCCCCACTATCTAACTCCACCGAGGCCAGGCTGACCCGGCGCTGGGGTGGGCAGAGACGGTGCCTGAGGTTGGCAGGCCCCTGACGGAGAGGGTGCGAGGCCTCCTGGGCACAGAACCAGTGGGATTTGAGCCAGGGTGACCCCAGGCTTGGGAACCGCAGACGCCAGGGAAGCGGAAGAGGGCGGAGGCCCCGCGCGGTGCTGAAAGGACGGGAGGGCGCCCGCTGATCCTGGTTGAGTGCCCATTGGGCACACGTTCCCAAAGCCGGCAAAGACCCGCCAATCAGATACGCCCGCTGCTCCTTATTTGCATGACCACACCCCCTTCACTCCGGCCACTCAGGCTTCGCCCCAAGCCTGCCTCCTCCGACTCCGCCCCTTTTCTGGCCCCCGTTGGCTACTAGGGCTGGGGTGGGGGTGGGCGGGGGGGGGGTGCTGGGGCGAGGAGCTGCGGGCGGGGGAGTGGGGTTCTGGGGCGGGGTGCTGGGGTGGGGGCTGCGGGCGGGGGAGGGGGGGCGGGAGGCTGGGGAGGGGGGCTGCGGGCGGGGGAGGGGGGCGGGAGGCTGGGGTGGGGCGCTGCGGGTGGGGTGGGGGCTGCGGGTGGGGTGGGGGCTGCGGGCGGGGTGGGGGGTGGGAGGACGGGGGAGGAGGGGGGCTGGGTGGGGGAGGAGTGCTGGGGCGGGGGAGGGGGGCTGGGTGGGGGGCTGTGGGCGGGAAGGGCAGACCCAGGCTGCCAGCCTGGCCGCACTATTCATAGCTCTGGGGCTGGCGTAGTTCGCATACTTGGCGTTTCTCACGTCTGGCCAGCCCAAAACTGTCGCCCCTTGACGCTCCTCCCCACCTCCTCTTGCCTCCCCTTACCTCCTCCTCCCTCTGCCTCCCCCCTACCTTCATCCTCTCTGCAGTCTTCTTGACATCTAGAGGTGGCCCAGTCCGAAGCAGGAAACAGGCCCTGAGGAGGGGAGAAACTGGTCGCAAGGAGCCGTGTGCCTGGGCTTGGACCCGAGCTGCCGCTCTCTGGGCTCCTGAGCTCGCAGTCGGGGGGCTTGGCAAGCTGTGCCCTAGAGGATAAGGGATCCGTTAGGGCAGCGGTCGGCAAACGCATCAGTCAACAGAGCCAAGTGTCAACAGTACCACCATTGAAATTTCTTTTGAGAGCCACATTTTTTTAAACTTAAACTTCTTCTGACGCCATTTCTGCAAAATAGACTCGTCCAGGCCTTGGTATTTGGTGGAAGAGCCACACTCAAGGGGCCAAAGAGCCGCATGTGGCTCGAGAGCTACAGTTTGCCGACCACAGCGTTAAGGGAAGATGAGGGAGGGGGGAGACAGGGTTATGTTCCCGAGAGAGGGAACTGTGGACGTGGTGGGCCAGCTCCGAGTGGACAAGGACTTGGCCAGCTGGAGTGAGGGGACCCAGGACACTGCAAAGGGCATTGAAGCAGCTCCCCCACACACACACCCCTTATCCTTATTCCAGCACGCCCACTTTCTGGATCTGGCTCCCACTGAGGCACGGCTAGGATGCAAAAACAGTTAGACAAGATCTGAGCAGCCCCTGCTCCAGGCAGACACTTCCCAAAGGCTCTCTGAGGAGAAGCTGGGCCATCCCTTCCCCTTCAGGAATGGCGTGCCCAGCACTCACCTTGTGCCAGCAGCTGGGCATTTGACACCAGCAAAGCAGCCGGTGCCTGCCTTCCAGAACTCACCGTCCTGAGGAAATACAGGGTGGGTAGTAGTGAATTAGGGTGTGTGTGGGTAAGGCAGGGAGGGAGCTGGGGGAGAGAAAACAGCATTCCAGAAACAGCATGTGCAAAGGGCCTGAGCTGGAAGGGTGCTGGGTCCTCAGAGCAGCTGGACAGAGGCCAGGGGAGCTGGAACAAGAGGGAAGGGGTGCGGTGGGTGTGTGCCAGGCGGAGGCATGTCCCACGGGGTCTGGCGGTCATACTCTGAAAGCCATCAGGCCGGACTGCCAGGGGAGTGATGGCGGCTTGCAGCAGAGCAGAGCGCGTGGCGGAGCGGACACCAGCGTTCGCTCGGACGGGTGGAATGCAGGGCTGGGGCCATGACACCTCCCGTTTCTCAGTCCCCCGGATGCTTTCCCACAACGCTGTCAGGCTGCTCTCCCCAGCTTCATTCTGTCGCTGAAGAAACTGGACACCCTACTGACCTTGAGGTCTCATAGCTGGAAGAGGGCCAGGGCCAGTGCCAAGGGCAAGTGTGACCCTTTCTCCCCATCGGCCTTCTCGATGCGGGGCCAGTGACCTCTCTCTCACCAGCCTCCTATCTCCGGCCCCCAGTGCTCCCTGGGTTAGCCCAGCCTTTCCTGCCGAGCGCCAGCCTGGGCTTGGAGGCAAGGGGCCGAGATGGTGAGTGAGTGTGTGTGTGTGTGTGTGTGTGTATCTGTGTGTGTGTGTGTGTGTGTATCTGTGTGTGTGTGTATGTGTGTATCTGTGTGTGTGTGTGTGTATCTGTGTGTGTGTGTGTATCTGTGTGTGTGTGTATGTGTGTATCTGTGTGTGTGTGAGTGTGTATCTGTGTGTGTGTGTGTATCTGTGTGTGTGTGTGTATGTGTGTATCTGTGTGTGTGTGTGTATCTGTGTGTGTGTGTGTATGTGTGTATCTGTGTGTGTGTATGTGTGTATCTGTGTGTGTGTGTGTATCTGTGTGTGTGTGTATGTGTGTATCTGTGTGTGTGTGTGAGTGTGTATCTGTGTGTGTGTGTGTATCTGTGTGTGTGTGTATGTGTGTATCTGTGTGTGTGTGTGAGTGTGTGTGTGTATCTGTGTGTGTGTGTATGTGTGTATCTGTGTGTGTGTGTGAGAGTGTGTGTGTGTGTGAGTATGAGAGAGAGAGAGAGAGAGAGAAATCCCAGTGTGTGTGTGTGTGTGTGTGTGTGTGAGAGAGAGAGAGAGAGACAGAGAGAGAGAGAGAGAG
Organism: Antrozous pallidus; assembly: GCA_027563665.1. Taxonomy (NCBI): domain Eukaryota; kingdom Metazoa; phylum Chordata; class Mammalia; order Chiroptera; family Vespertilionidae; genus Antrozous; species Antrozous pallidus. The sequence continues at coordinate 44,205,417 of CM050526.1, forward strand.
GTCCCAGTGTGTGTGTGTGTTTGTAAGAGAGAGAGATCCCAAGAGGCTGCTCTGCTCTTAAATGAGGTCATGCATGTGCAGCCTGCCTGGCATACAGTAAGGACTCAACAACTATTAATGTGGGGCCAGGCAAACTGGTGAGGGGCAGGATCTAGGGCTGAAGGCAATCCCATCTGTCCCCTCTGACCACAGAGCCCAGCCCAGAAACCACCTCGGCTCCCTTATGGGCGAGAGCCAGGGAAGGCTGTCCCCAAGAGCCATCGGCCCCTCCACCCTTCTCGCTGCCTCTGGGGCATCACGGACCCGGTTAGGGAGAGGTTCAGCTCCCAGCTGGGGTGAAGGGATGACCTGGGCAGATTGGGCAGGGCCTGGCTGAGGGGGTGGGTGGTTTCAGGGGTGGGGCTGAGAGCCTCTGTTCACAGGCGGCCCGGGTGCCCTGAGGGAGAACCTGCAGAGGCCTGCCCGGGGAGGAGATGTGGTCTCAGCGTGACTGGGACGAGCTCTCCCCTGGAAAACAAAACAACACGACACAACACAACAGTGGGTGCACCTGTTGTCTTTGCCCAGGTGGTCAGACAACGGGCAGATATTCATAGAGAGCCACTCCCAGAGTTCTCCCCCACCCCCACCCCCACCTCCCATCTCCACTGAAATGGGCTTTCCTGTGTGGCGTCTCAGAATGGACGAGATGATTTTGGAGAAGAGTCATTGCATGCATTCTCCCGCCTCCAGGAATTACTGCCCTTAGCTCCATCTCAGAGGCTCCAGCCTCTCTCCAGTGCTGCTTGACCAAAGGGAACCTTCCTGAGGCTCCACAGTCATCTGCTCCCCTGTAGGAGACGGAGAGGGGTGGCCGGGGGTTTGGGGGCTGAGGGGTCTGGAGGATGCAATGGTGAGAGGCAGGGTGGAGGGAATGGGGGCCAGAGTGTGCTAGTGCTGCGCCAGCAGGGGGCACTGCTGCACACGGGACCTGCCTCCTCCCCTGTTGGTCGGCGTGTTTGTCTTGGAGTGTGCGCCCAAGAGAGCGTGTGGGGACAGGAGCTTGCCCTGGGTGCGCGCCCTGTGTGTGTGTTTTGGGTGTTTTGTAGGCTTAGAATCAACCTGTGCGCTGTGCGGAGTCAGCCCTCAGGAGGGGAACCTCACACTTAGTCCAGCATTTGCTGGGAAAATTCTTCCAACGCCCTGACACATGGGGTATGGCCTCCCCAGAGCCGGTGCCTCCATCAGGCGAGCCTCTGAGAGGCGCAGGTCCTCATCGATGCCGAGGACCTATGGTATCAAAGTTCAGACTCCCTGGCAGCCCCAGAGCTCCCCCTGTACAGGGAGTACCAGGATCCCCAAAGATGATAATCGAAGGTCTGGGAAAGCAGGGAGAAGGGTGGAAGGAAAGGCCCAGGAGGCTCCCAGCCATCTGGACAATCTCCGGCAAGGGCTTCCTTCTGGGCCCCCATGGGAGATCTGTTCACTTGTTCTATCTGCTTTCAACAAGAGTTTGTTTATTTTTTCCATTTGAATTCTGATCTTGCCGTTATTTTTATTGTGGTAAAATATATATAACACAAAATATACCTTTTTTATTGTTGTTGTTAATCCTTGCCTGAGGATATAACCCCCCCCCTTCCCCACTGATTTTTAGAGATAATGGAAAGGAGAGAGAAACATCAATATGAGAGAGAGAGATACACACATCGATTGGTTGCATCTCACAAGCACCCCTGGCCAAGGGCTAGGAATCGAATCTTGACCAGGTATGTGCCCTTGACCAGGAATTGAACCAGAGACCCTTTAATGTGGGCAGATGCTCTAACCACTGAGCACACTGGCCGGGGCTAAAATGCACTATTTTTAAGTGGTATTACCTACATGCACAGTGTTGTGTAGCCATCACCACCATCCATCTCTAGAAATTGTTCATCTTCCCAAACTGAAACTCTATACTCATTAAACAGTAACTTATATTTCCTGTTCTCCCAGCCCTGGGCAACCACCATTCTATTTTCTGCCTCTGTGAATCTAGGTATCTCATATAAGTAGAATTATACAATATTTGTCCTTTTGTGCCTGTGTCCTCAAGGTTCATCCATGTTGCAGCATGTGTCAGAATTACCTTCCTTTTTAAGACTGAATGAAATTCCATTGTATGTATATACAACATTTAAAAACTTTCAATTTTCTCCCATCTCCATTTATTCCCCCATACCCTCTTTTACCTCCACTCCTCCCCCGACCCCTCCACCTCCACACAATCACCGGACAGTTGTTCGTGCCGATGAGTTCTTTCTTTTTTTTTCTCTTTTGCTCAATCCCTCCACCCTCCCCCAGCCCACCCCCACTCCCTGACAGCTGTCAGCCTGCGCGCTGTCTGCGAGTCTGTCTCTATGTCGCATGTGAGCTCAGTTTGTCCGTTGGATTCCATCTACGGTGAAATCGTATGGTGCTCGTCTTTCTCTGCACTCATTTCACTTGGCATAATGTTCTCCAGGCCCACCCATGCTGCTGCAAAGGGTGAAATTTCCCTCCTTTTTTCCACAGCTGATCAGTATTCCATCGTGTGAGTGTATCGTAGCTGCGTTAGCCACCTGTGGACTGATGGATGCCTGGGGAGACCACATTTTGTTTATCCATTCATCTACTGATGGACGTTTGGGTTGTTTCCCGGGTGGCTTGTGGGTAATGCTGCCTTGAACATGAGTGTGCACATATCTATTTGAGTCCTGCTTTCTTATCTTTTGGGTACAGAGGCAACAGTGGAATTGCTATGTTTAGTTTTTTGAGGAGCCACCATACTGTTTCCCATAGCAACAGCACCATTTTGCATTCCCACCAGCAATGCTTAAGGGTTCCAATTTCTCCACATTCTCACCATTAATAAATAGCTATTGAGAGCCTACTATGCACTCTAGTAATATAAATCTATACCTGAAAGTTCAGTAGCTCCTGTCCTTACGAAGCTCTCAGCCTGCTGGGGGAGACTCAGGCTGGAGAAAGACATAGGCTGTGACCTCTGGGAGACCCTAGATCAGTGGTTCTCAAGCTCTCTAATGGCATGACCCTTTAATACAGTTCCTCAGGTTGTGGTGACCCCCAACCATAAAATTATTTTTGTTGCTACTTCATAACTGTAATTTTGCTACTGTTTTTTTCCGATGGTCTTAGGCAACTCTGCTAGACCATCGGAAAACACAGATATTTACATTACGATTCATAACAGTAGCAAAAATCACAGTTATGAAGTAGCAACAAAAATAATTTTATGGTTGGGGGTCACCACAACATGAGGAACTGTATTAAAGGGTCACGGCATTAGGAAGGTTGAGAACCACTGCCCTAGATGAATATGGGGCAAAACAAACAATAAACCCCAACCCTGCTGTAGGGAGCTCCCCATCTGAGGGAGGAGGCAGAGGCCCTTCTTCTGGGGGAGTCCCAGACAGACCCAGAGACCAGAATGGACACACGGAGGGCATGCATCGAGACATGCAGGGGCTGCTGAGTGGAGTAAATCAGGGGGTTGGAGAAGGCTGTGGTGGGCCCTGGCCCACACTGGTCTGCAGTTGCCTAGGCAATGGCCTTGCTGTTTACTTTGTGGCTGGCTCTAGACTCACCCTTTTCCTCAAGTGCTCATTTCCCACCAAGAAGAAAGATGCTCGTCTGCAGTCCTCCCTCCCTCCCTCCCCGAGGAGGAAATGGGCTCTCTTGCTGGGAAAGGCCCTGCCAGCCTGGCATTTTTGCCAGGTTCCTTGCCTGCGAAGAGCAGGCCCCGTCCTGGGGTCTCACGTCGCCCGCCTCTCCCCCACTCCCAAAGGACCTCCAGGCCAAGGCTCTGGGCCTGCCCACGTTCTGCTAGGGAAGGGGGGCTCCTGAAGATTCCTCTCGGCTCGGGGAGAACTGGGGCATGTAGGAGCGTGTGGGGGGCTGGCAGGGGGAGGGGGCAGTGATGCCCACGTGAGGGGGTTCACCGGGCTCTGGGCAGATCTCCATGTGTCTCTGTGTCTTTTCGTGCCTGTGGCTGAGTTGTCTGTACGTCTCACTGCGAGTGTGGCTGGGTGTGTGAGGGTGTGAACATCCAGAAGACAACCAAAACAGCTTGCTTTGACCTTGAGGGCATTGCGCTAAGTGAAATAAGTCAGACAGAGAAAGACAGGTATTGTATGATCTCACTTAGACGTGGAATCCTAATAAAAAACACCCCAAACCCCCCCCCCCAAGCTCACAGAGGGCGGATTGGTGGTTGGCAGAGGCTGGGAAGGGGGGTTGGGGAGCTAAGGGGTAAGGGGAGGGTATTGAGGGAGTTGGCCAAATGGGTGAAGGAAGTCCAAAGGTACAAACGTCCACTTGTAAAGTAAGTCATGGGGACGTAATGTTCTGCCTGGCGACTGTAGTTAATAATACAGTATTACATATTTGAAATTACTAAGAGAATAGATCTTAAAAGTTCTTATCACAGCAACAGAACATTCTGTAACTATAGATGATGACAGACATTAACCAGGCTCATTGTCATCCTTTCGCAATGCACACAGATTTTGCATTATTATATTGTACATCTGAAACTGATATAGTGGTGAATGTTAATTATAGCGCAATAAAATATTTTTTAAGAATATATTTCTTTATTGATTTCTGAGAGGAAGGAAGAGGGATAGAGAGAAACATCAGTGATGAGAGAGAATCATTGATCGGCTGCCTCCTGCACGCCCCCTACTGGGCATTGAGCCCACAACCTGTGCATGTGCTGTTGGCCAGAGTCAAACCTGGGACCCTTCAGTCTTCAGGTTGATGCTCTATCCACTGAGCCAAACCAGTTAGGGCACAATAAAATATATATATATATATATATATATATATATATATATATATATATATATTTTAAGGAAAACAACAAAAATCTTGCATTTATTGAATCCCTACTATGTGCCCAGGGCCTATGTGTGCTAAGGACTTTCTTTAATTAATTCTCCCAACAACAGGGGAGCTGGAAATCAGTGTCATTCCTATTTGACTGGTGAGAAACTGAAGCTCAAAGAGATTAAGTAACTGGGTGGGGGGGGGCGGGGGGGGGTCTCACAGCCAGAAAGAGGTAGAGACAGGACTCAGACCTGTCTGCATCCAGGACTGCGGAGCCCATGTGCTCACCCCTGGGCCACGCTGACACTGAAGAACTAGGTGATGCTGATCCTTGGTCCCCTCCTTGAGGTGACATTGCAATTGCTCCCCCCGCCCCCCACCTTTCCCCGCTCTCCCCCGCCAGCCTGCCTTGGCTCTGGCCCAGTTTGAGGGAGGAAGAGGAGCCTCACAACTACCTCCACTCAGGGCGAGCTTGGTCCTGGATGGGGAAAGCATGAGTCTGGAGAGACTCTTTGAACTACATCCTGTCCATGGGACCATACCAAGTGCTCCCAGTGACGAGGGGTTATGTGCACATTGAGAGCCGGGGAGACGCAGGCTGGCCGGGCCGGCTCATCAGCTTGGCCTGCTGGGGCATGTCAGGACTGTACACAACTGATGCTGGGAACCAGGCATCTGAATGGGGCAAAAGGGTGGAGGAGGACCGAGGGGGCAGCTGCCCTTGAACGAGGAGACTGGGTCAGGGGTTGGAGGCCCAGGCGCGGGCGGGCATGGTGCCGTGGGTGTCACATTGCCCGCATGCCTGGGGTGGACGGAACTGGCGGCGGATTCGCTGTCGGGGTGTGAGATTGGGGGTGGTTACAGATCTGCTTTTGGTGGTATGTGACGGGGGTATGTATGGGGCGAGTTGAAACTTCTGAAGTGGGGTAGGGGGTCCTGTTTGTCTCCTGATTTGGGGCCTAGATTCTGGGAGGAAAGCCAGAAGGAAAAGCAGGCCAATTGACCCCAAGTTTCTCTCACTTCCTGCACCACTAGCGCCCCCCGCCAAGGTATCAGTTTTCCTCCTCGTACCCCTGACCCTTGGGCCCAGGACCCTCTCCTCTTTCTGCTCTTCCAGCCTAGGCCACCCCCTGGTTCTAGGGCTGACCTGGGCGGCCCCTGACCCCCTCAAACAGACTTCCTCTCTCAGGGAGCAGAGGCCCCAACCCCCTGAAAGCCCGGACCCCGTTGATGTGGGAGTCTCCCTCTGTTCTGGGTGAAGGCAGCTGGCTCTGGCCTGACTCTGGACCTGGGGGACCCCTAACGTGTCACAAACTGGGATGCTAATAGAAGTCTAGGTGTCTTATTCTCCAAGGCACCCAGGCTCTGGCGCAGCACCTGGCCCACAGCAGGCGCTCCAGGGCAAACAAGAGGGAAATGGAAACAGATCAGCCTTAGGCTCTAGAACTTGGGGATCTGGTCCCAGCTTAGTAAAAGTGAAGCTTCCAACCAGTCACTTTTCCTCTTTCTGCCTCAGTTCCTACATCTGAAAAATGGGCATTAAAATATCCCTGGACATCCAATTCGTAGGAGAAGGGTCAAGTAAGATAGAGCAAAGAGCTTTGAAGCAGGAAAAGATGATTCATTTGGAGAGAAGACTGGATGCCCCGCCCCGCGCCCCCCCCCCCCCCCGGAGTGCAGTCCCCAATACCCGTCCAAGAACCCTCAGGAAGATGAGGTTGAATGGATTTTGCAAGCTGGTCAAACCAGAGGATGATGGGAGGGACTGCTCAGCTGGGCCGTTCCTGGTTTGGGGGGAGGAAGCCGGGGAGGGTGTAGGGAAGGAGGACTCACACTCGGCAGGAAGGCTTGGAATAGAATCTCAGCTACGCCTGGTATTTCCCAGTCCTTGGCCCCTCCCCCACCGCCCTCTGGGGCCCACCCCGCATTCCTTTCCCAGAGGAAATGGGGGAGGGGGCTGGAAGGCTCCCCAGGGCTGGAGGATCATTTATTCAAACTATGTTCAACCTTGGAGGCCCTCCTGTGTACACCTCCCCCCCCCATGTCCCTGAAGGGGCGGCCGGGGTTCAGCGGGAGGAGTGTGGGTTTGTGCTGAGCTGGGCTGTCACCTCCTTTGCCGGGCCTTGCTGTGCCGGCCAGTTAGAGGGCAGGAAACGGACATCATCCATGTCTCATCATTTCCCAGATGTCTACAGCCCTGGACACGGGGTTGATCCAGACAGCAGCACCTGTTGGCTGTGAGAGGGGACAGTCACTCCATTTCCTCAGAACCTGGGCCTGGACGTGCAGCACCAGGAAAGGAAGTTAGATGTCCGGAAGGACTTCAGAATGTCTCAGGCTGAGTGAGGACATTCCCTTGGCCATTGCCCTCTGTGTGGGGCCCCCGAGTCTGACATCTTGGTGCTTCCTGCTGGTCTCCGAGGGCCTGGCCTTTGGGGGATGTGACCCGGAGGCTCAGGGTGGGGGGTGCTGATGGAGATGTCATGAGTTCTGCTCCCCCCACGGAGGGCCTTTCCCGCCGGCCCTAAGCCCTCCTGACTCAGCGGCGGGTGGCAGCCTCGCTCCTCCCGTCCCGCTTCCGCCAGGGTGGGGGTGGGGGTCCAGCTCCTGCACAGGGGACCCAGCAAGCAGCAAACAGGAAACAGGAGAACAAAACCGCTCCCTGGCCCCTGCATGCCTCCCTCTCACCCTTCCTGCTCCTTTCCTTCTCCCCGCCTCACTCCTGCTCACTCCCAGGGCCCTCCATGTCTCCTCCCTGTGCCCCCAGCACCCCTCTCCTCTCTGTGCCCTCCTGTCACTCCCCTGCCTCCCACAGGATGCACTGCAGAGCCGTCCTTCCTCGGATGGGATGGGGAGCCAGCTCTTCTGCTCGGTTCTCCTTTGGGAGGCTGCCACAGGGGCCCGATACTGGAGTCTGCCTTCCCACACTCCTCCCCCGCCCCCAACCTCCCTTCTCTGACTGCTGGCTAGAATTTGGGAGTAAGATCCAGAATTGGAGTGAGGGGCTTGGGGTTTGGAGTCCTGGTGCTTCCGTAACAAGCTGGGTGCTCTTGGGCCTCAGTTTCCCTCTCTGGAAATGGGATCATAGCAGCGACCGCAGGCACGGCGAGGGTGTGTGGTGGGAAGCACACTGTCTGTGAGCCGTCAAGTGGGAGAGAAATGGAGGTGGCGATTGCAGGGCCTCTGCCAGCCCCACCCGGGAAGGGGCGGAGGGCAGGGTCTGCCGTCCACGCGGGCTTCCTGTCTGACTCATGTGCTCGGGATGGGGTGGGGGCGAGCTGGGAACCCATTGTCAGCGCGGTGTGCCCCCCTGGGCAGAGCGAATGGGAAAGGGGTCCTGGGACGAGGGCAGTCACACCTCCCAACAGTGATGGTGGGGGCCCCACCTGTAGCCTTAGGGTGTGTCTGGTGTGGGGGGTGATGGGAGTGAGCACGCCCGGTGCGGGCAGTGTGTATGCACCTGTGTGCGGCTCTCGCCCGGGTGGAGTGGGTGCTGGGTGGTATGTGCACGTCACCTGCCTGCTTTTGGGCGGGCTGTGGGTATCTCTGTGGGGCGCATGTGGGATGGTTTTGTGTGGGGGGGTGTCGGCCGTGCTTTTAGGCCGCAGTGGATGTGCTTGCAAATGTGCCTCTGTGAGATGTGTGGACCACACATGTATGGGAGGGTGTCCAAAGTGTGTGTGCATACGGAGTGGAGCCCATACGCAGTGTGTATGTGAGGGCAATAGTGTGTTGGTGTGTGTGTTTCTGTGGGTGGTGGACAGTGGGTGAGTGAACAAGTGTGTGTGTATGTGTGTGTGGATGAGAGGGTGTAGGGTCTATGGGTGAGTGTATGTAGTGCAGGTCTATGTGGGTGGGGAGGCTGTGTGCATGTGTGCATGTATGTGAGGGCATGTGACTGTGAGTGTAGGAGGCTGGGTGCAGTGTGAGTTCTGTGTATGGGGGTGCAGTGGGTGTGTGTATGTGTGCATGTATGTGAGGGCTTGTGACTGAGTGTAGGAGGCTGGGTGCAGTGTGAATTCTGGGGGTGCAGTGGGTGTGTACTGTGTGCTGTGTGCTGTGCAGTGTGACTGCGGGGGCGCTGTGCGGGGTGAGTGTGGGCTGGGGCATCGCGGACGGGCCGCCCCGGAGGGGGAGGCGTCTGCCCTGCGCGACTCGCCGGCGTGTCCGGACCTGGCGCCTTCAGCCGGGAGGCGCGGGAGGCGCGGAGCCGCCCCAGCCGTCCTGCCTCCATCCGCGCGGGCCGGCCGTCCCCTCGGAGCCCCCGGGCCCAGGGCCCGCGGCTCTGGGGGGCGGGCGGGGACCCCCGGGGCCCGCCTGCCACCAGGAGGACCGAGAACTCCGAACGTGGGGCGCCCAGGAGCGGCCGTGGCCCCCCGAGAGTCGCGCCCCGCTCCGGAAGCCGGGCCCTGGGCGCCATGGGGCCGGGGCGGCGGCCGGGGCCCGGGCCGGGGGTGCCCGCGGACAGCGGCGCTCGGGGGCCGGCCCTGGGAGCGCGCCGTCGGGGTGGACTGCAGCGCCCCCGAGCCGCGCTGCCTCTGGCTGCCCTGCCCCCGTCGCGGCGACCGCCACGCGCCCGGGTCGCTGCGGGCCAGGGTGAGCTCCGGGGAGCGGGCCAGGGTCGGGCCGGGGCGGGCCTCCTGGGGAGGTGGGCAGGGTGGGCCACCAGCTCCCTGTGATCTGTGAGCCGTGTGCGCCCTGTTCTGGGACCAGTGTCCCGTGGGGAGGGGGGAGGAGCTGGGCAGATGCCTGTGAGGGTGGGGAGGGGAATGGGGGCTGTGGCTGAGAGCTTTCCCAGGGTGCTGGGTGACAACCTGGGATGGGTGGTGGCCTCCAGGGGCTCATCCTGCTGGTGTGCAGGCAGCCAGAGGATGGAAGGGCCCAGGGTTGTTTGGAGAGATGCCAGGGCATCTGGGGTCCTGGGGAGTTGGGGCTGGCAGGGGCCTTGAGCCAGAGGCAGGCAGGAGTGCCACGAATGGCGTGGTGGGCACCCCCTGGTAGTGGACTGGGCACAGGGCTGACAAGGGCCTCCGATGGGTAAAGGAGGCTGAGGCGGCAGGGTGTGAGTGGTCTGTGGGTGAGGATGGACAGGGTAGGATGGGGTGGGGGTGGGGACAGTGTCTCTGATGTCGGGGATCGACCAGGCTGGAGGGGTGTGAATCATAGTGGGCACCGTGCCCGCTGTGAGCGCTGTGCTCCCTGCAGTGACCTCTTTATGCTCGGGGGAGGGGGGAGGAGCAGGGCTCCTGGGTCCCAGCTCCTGGCCCTGCCAGCCCCTCACGGGCCATTCTGTCTAATGAGTGGCCCTCACCCGTCCGCCCTTCTTCCGGAGCCCGCTGCATTTCTAGATGTCTCTTTCCTGGCACGAGGGTGGGAGCTTTTGGAAACGGGTCTGGGGCCAGGAAGCATGGGTGACGTCCGTGTCCCCTGAGCCTCTCCCTCTGTGCCCCCTTATCTCTGTGCCTAGCTCAGAGAGCAGAGCTGGGGGTGTGGGGTGCGGGCTGTACCCCATCCCAATCTAATCACTTTCCTGCTTCTCACTGCTGCCTCCTCGTCTGCTTCTGCGTTTACCACCTTCTCCCTCCTCACGCTGAGAGCAGCCCCAGGGCGGTCCCAGGTCTGGGGAGTCAAGGAGAGGAAATGTGCTTATATCGGAGCCGAGAGGGAGGAGGGCTTTGGGGGGGGGGGGGAGTGTTGCCAGAGCTGGCTGTGGATGGGGGTGCCAGGCTCCTCTTCAGGGCAAGAGCGTGGTAGCTTTGGCGGGGGGGGGGGGGGGGCACCACACTGCCTCTCAGGAGCCTGGTTGGAAAGGGTGGGGGAAGGGAAACGGGACAGGGAAAGAGGAGAGGGAGAGGCTGAGATAAGGGTGGGGGTGCACCGTGCTTGGGTGAGGAGGGGGCCTGAGGAAAGAAGGCATGCCTACTGCCCTGGATTACTGGCAGGCCCCCCAGAGGTCGCAATCCCCGCCCCCCCTCCCCCCGCCCCCGGCAGCTGGCAGCTCCGGGCAGGATGTATGCTGGGAGGAATGGGGGGCATGCGGGGACCTGTCTCAGCCACTTCTCGTCACTGGGGCAGCTGGTGGCTTAAACCTTAATCCAGGACACCAGCCAAACAGTGGGTCCTGCACACAGCCTCGTTCTGGGCTGGGTGGGGGGGTGCGAGGGCGGCTCCACGCTGGAGAGGAGCCGGGCTTTGGGAAGGAGGGCAATGGGGGGTCTGCTGAGGCCCTCTCTTCTCCCCCATCAGCTCATTGCCAGGTCAGCAGAGATAGGAAACCCAAGGGAATTCAGACCTCAGCAGAATTACAGAGAATTTTCTCCTCTGACCCCCATGGGGGAGTCCAGGAGATCGCCATAGGCGGAGGGGCTTGGGGGGACATCACTGGACCTTCAACCCCAAGCTGGGATCCCAGCTAAGACTGGGGGTCGTCCAGCTCTTGCTTGGACCCTTGCGAGGACAGCGAGCTCACAGCCTCATCGGGGTGTTTTCCAGATGTGCATGTTAGAGTGGTCACCTCGGCCCCGAGCTTCACGCCCCCTCTCGTATCTCCCACCTCCTAGTTGTCTTTAGTCTTCCAGCCCCCCGCAGAGTTCCCTAGCGCAGCCCTGGACACAGGCAGGCTCCCCTCCACCAGATGTGCTCACAGGGGAGTGGAGGGACAGATGATGGGACTTCTTCGTATCAGGTTTGAGGGGCAAGTCTGAGCTTTCTCCAGCTATTAGACGGGGAAGAGAAGGGGGCTTAATAGTAAAGTGGAAGCTCCTCACCCCAGAACCAGTGGCCTTCTTCCTTCTGCACCCCACTTCGCCTTCCTTTCCGGTGCCAAGGAGGAGTGAGGGGTTGGAGGACTGTTTGGGGTGGGGATGAAGGAGCTCCTTGTGCTCTGAGGGGTTAGGTTAGGTTGGGCTGCCCGAGGTGGGGGCTTGAAGACCCCCCCAAGCGAGGGCCCATTCTGCCCTTGGCTCCCCTCTTCTGTAATCGGCCCCCTGCCTCCCTGTGAACACATCACTTTCCCTCTGTGTGTCTGAGCTGGGGACCTGAGGGGAGCCCTCCCTCAGGCACTGTCCATCCTCTTGTCCCAGAAACAGTCCTGTGTGTCCCCAAACCCTTGTCTTCAGACATGTCATCCTTGGGAATCTCAAGTATTCCAGTGGGCGGGCCGGAGGGCAGCCAAGCGTCCCAACCACCACTTGATTTCTCACTCTGTTCCATTAACCAGGCCTCCCTTGTGGCTCTTAGTCCCCCACTGTCCCCTTTGCTGCTCCTGATATGTGTGGGGGACCGTCTGTCTGTGCATGTGTATGTCTGCATGTGTGCCATGTACTGTGTGCCTGAGACTGATTCTGTGTGACTGTGTGCACATCTCTGGGTGTCGACATGCGTGTGTGTACTCAGCTGTGTGTGCCCCTTGCACATGAGGCTGTGTTGCCCCTTGCACATGAGGTGTTGCGGTGTGTTCTGTGTGCACGAACTTGTGCGGATGTGTCTGCGTCTGCATACATGTGAGGTTGTGAGGGCAAGGATGAGCTCAGACAGCAGCAGGCACTGCGTGTCCCGCGCCTGGCACACAGTAGGTGCTCAGTGAACATTTTGTGGACTGAACTGAGCCAACCGCGGGCTCACTGCAGCGAGCTTTTTCGTTGGAGGCAAAGGCGTCACAAGGGGATTGAAAGGGAAGGAAGAAGGAAGAAGCGTTGGGCTGATGAGTGAGGCAGGAAGGAAGGTCTGAGGAGGAGGAGGTGCCTGGAACCTCATGGGCCCCGTCTGGTCCCCGTCAGGTCCTCTGGGCTGCAGGAGGCAGCGTGCAGACTTGGGGCTGCGGGTGCCAAGGCCACTCACCCCTCTCCCTGTGCTCCCACAGCTGCCCCTGGGCCCGAGAGATGGGTGCTCTCCTGGGCGCCCCCTCCCCTGGCAGGGGCCGCGGACGCTGCTGCTGCACAAAAGTCTCCAGGATGGCTTTGGCTTCACCCTGCGCCACTTCATCGTGTACCCGCCCGAGTCCGCCGTGCACTGCAGCCTGAAGGTACGTCCCGTCCCCTCGCCCGCTGCCCGTCCCGTCCTGCGGAGCCTGCTGCGGGGGAGGAGGTGGCTTTGCACCGTCCCCTCCTGCACAGTCCTCCTCCTGTGGCCCAGGTCACCTTCATCTTCTCAGGAGAGGGGCGGGCGGCTGGTTCAGGATAGGCGCCGAGAGGGGAGGGAGTCCCTGCCCTGGAGTCGCTCCACCTTGGACTCTTGGTCTCTGGAAGGTGATGCAGCCCTGGGCCCCCTTGTCCACTGGCCACTTCTGAGCTGGGGTTGTTGCACCCTCCCAGCCTGAGCTCTCAGGGAGGCTGTCCTAACACACACTCCCCCCCCCTACCCCAGTACCCCAGCCCGTCCGGCCTACGCTTACTCCACTTGCTGGAAAGAACCCGGGGCTCTAGACCTGGGACAACTCACTCACTGCTTCTCCGGGCTTTGCTTTTCCTGCTGGAACCCGAGGGCATTTCTCTGCCTGACCCCTGAGGGCCCCTCTAGCCCTCATATAAACGTCAAGGTCTCTGAGTCTAGGAGCCAGGCTGCTCAGCCCAACGGCAGTGTCAGCTGGGGAGCGGGGTCCCTGAAGGTGAAGCAGGCTGCAGGAAGGCAGGAGGGGCCCTGCTCCCTTCCCCAGGCTCCTCCCCGCAGCCGAGGAGGGAAATTTACTTTGGAGCCAGTGGACCCCCCCCCCCCCCCCCAGCTGAGTCCAGCCTGCACTCCTGTCAGGAGACTCTCCCACGGGGAGGGAGCTGGTTGCCAGAGAACCCCGACATTGGATTTCCCTGCCTGTGTGTGCGCCGCTCTTTGTGGGCACACATGCGTGTACATGACATGCTGGTCATGTACACGCATGTGTGTATCTAGACATGTGCGTATTGGCGTCTGTAAATACATGTCACGTGTACAGGGCTGCACACCGCTCCTAGCCATGTCTGAATCTGGGCCGGGGGCCACAGCAACGCTTCTCACTGGCTGCTGAGTGTGAGTGGGGGCAGATGGTGTGTGGGAGGGGCACTGCCCCACCCCTGCCTGTCCACGGATACCAGCCCCCTAGTTCCCTGGAACCTTCCGTTCTTTCTTCCCTTTTTCTTCCTGGCCTCTGCCGACTTCCCTCAGGGGTCCCTGCGGAGGGGTGACAAGAGCAAAAGCAGCTGCGTGGTCTAGGCGGGGTGGTGGACCTGTCTCCAAGAGCTCACGTGGGTGGGGTGAGCCAGGGACAGCTCCATCCCCTTCCCAGAGCCTGCCCAGGCCTGGGAGCCTGCAGGGAGCTCAGCCATCTGCCTCTGCCACCGCTCCCGGGCCGTCCGCTCACGTCAGCGGGCAGGCGCCCCGAATGGGAGGGCAGGGCAGGGGTCTCTCCAGCAGTGCCCCAGCCTTCCCGTCCTGGCTGGCGTGCCAGAGCCCCGGGCTCCAGCCCCAGCTCTGCGTCTGAGTGAGCAGCCCTGGACAAGCCACCTGTAACATGGGTGATCTGTGGGGGAGGGTTAGCTAAGATGACGCCGAAGGTCGGATCCCGCTCTAAAATGCTACTCCTGCTGGCCCTTTGTGTCCCTCTGATCTTCTTTCTCTCACTGGTTTCCTCCCCAAATCTAGTGCCCCGCCCCTCACCAGGGTGATCCCAGAGGCCTCCCCAGCGGGTCCCCTTGACTCAATTTCTTAGCCCTGAACCTAGATGCCAGGATCCTCTTCTCTGAATGGTCTTTTCACACCCGCTGTCTCCCCCTCCAGAACCTTCACTGGCTCCCTCTTTCTCTCATTTCAAACTTGAGTGCTTTGGTCTGACTTTTGTGGCTTGCTGGTGTTGACTCTCTCCTCCGGCTCAGCTGACTCAGTGCCTCTTATGCTTGCTTATTTCTGATACCAAGCGCCTGCACACTCCCCTCCCCTCCCCCAGAGTGCCTTCTTCCAGGCCTTAAGGTCCCCTCCCCCAGAGGGCCACTAATCAGGCCTGCCCTCCCATTCTCTGAGGACTGATAGCCACTGTCTGCACTTGTCATGCCTGCTTATCTGTGTCTGTCTGGGTTCTCTCTGTGTGTAAGTATGTTTGGTTTGAGCTCCCCAAGGGGAGGGTCATGGGTCCCCCCCACTGAGCTGGGGGCTTTCAGATGGCTGAGATGTTGGTCTGGTGGGATCAGCGTGAGGGAGTCTTTGGGGGACCATGCCTGGGACCTGATGTCCCCATTGACACCCCTCCCGCCGCCTGCAGGCGCTGGGCCGTGTGGAGAAGATAAGGGGGTGGGCCGTTGGGTGAGGGAGATGGAAGGGGCCCGCCCAAGTGGAGCTGGGCCTCCCTCTGCGCTGCTGAAGGCCGGGCTGAGGGCCAACACCCGTCTCTCTGTCCCTGCAGGAGGAAGAGAATGGAGGCCGAGGAGGAGGTAAGGGGTCGGCATGGATTCTGCTGTGCCCTTGCTCTCAACTGCTGTTCTGGTCTTTGCTCTTCTCTGTGGCCACTCTGGACATCCCTGCCTCCCTCTCTCTCTGCCCGTTCTTTCCCCACATTAGTCTCCCTCTGGGCCTTCCCGTTTCACTGGGGAAGAGGCACTGTGAGGACCTCTCCATTTCTAAGACCTGGCCCTGCCCTGGAGTCACTCCCAGCCTAGACTGAGGCACACAGACCTGCTGTAGGCCAGGGAGTGGGGGGCAGCTGGGGGGGGGTGTGTGTGCAATGATCAAGGACTGTCCTTGTGGATATGTTGGGCATAAGGGGACCCTGACGTCTTTATCTTTTCCAATGTGAGCCTCCATCCCCTGGCTGCCACCCTCGCTGTTTCGCAGGGTCCCTCACCGGCACCCGGGCTCCCAGGGTGTGCCAGGTGGAACTCCTTGAGCAGGCAGCCCTCCTCCTCCGCAACCAGAATTTTTTGGGGGGAAGCCATGGGCACACTCTCTCCCCGAGTCCTCGTCACAGAGACCTGCTTTGGCGGGGGAGGGCGGGGGGAATTGACCGAGAACAGGCCCACTGCTGGTGGAGACAGTTAGCAGCAGAAGAGTGTCTCTGGGGTACAATGTGATGTCGGAGGGTGATGTGGGTGTTGGGGGTTTCTGCAGCTCCCCTGATCTGTGGGTGTGTATGGGAATGTCTCTCAGGAGTTGACACAGCCTCTCTGAGGTGCCCTTTCCTTTGTCTTGTGCTGTGTGTGTGTGTGTCTGTGTGTGTGCATGTCTGTCTGTCTGTCCCACCAGCTAAGAAGGGGAAGAATAATGTCTCCTTTTCGGTCTGGCACGGGGCTGGGACACAGGAGACGTACAGAGCCACTCAGGATCAGTGTGGGCTTTCCTGTCTGACCCTGTGCAGCCACGGGGGCCTCTGCGTGTCTGTGTGAGTGTGATTGTTCTCTGAGTGTGTCCTCTGTGTGTGTAGCTGTGCATGGGGGTGACCTTCAGCAGCCTCCCCCAGCTAACCTGGCTGATGCTCACCAGGACCCTCCCCCCGGCACCGCCTGGAGCCCATGGACACCATCTTTGTCAAGAATGTGAAGGATGAGGGCCCCGCCCACAGGGCGGGGCTGCGCACAGGTGAGCTGCCCCAGTTTCCCGGCTCCCTGCGCCCTCTGGGTCTCTTCCTCCTGCCCAGGAAGGGACTCTAGGACCCAGGCGTTAGGAAGGCTTCTGCCGCCGCTGTCATCCATACCGGACCAGACGGGTTCTGAGACACCCCTCGGTCTGCTCACATGTGGTCCCGTCCCTTGTCCCCAGGAGACCGGCTGGTGAAGGTGAATGGGGAGAGTGTCATTGGGAAGACCTACTCCCAAGTCATAGCTCTGATCCAGAACAGGTGAGCGCCCCTGCCTCACTTCTCCCACAGTAGCTCTGGCCTCTCACAGAGTCCCTGCACCCCGTCCCCTCGGCCCTGGGGTGCCCTGGCGACCAGGACCCTGCTCTCCAGACCCCGTTGCCTCGGCTGGGCCTGATCCCCGCCCTGTCTCTGCAGCGATGATGCCCTGGAGCTCTCCATCATGCCCAGGGATGAGGACATCCTCCAGCTGGTGAGTCCCCGCTGCAGCCCGAGCGGAGGCCCCGGGGCCTGGGGGGCAGGGGGGAGCCTTTTCCTTGGATCTCTGGGAGGCAGAGAAGAGAGGGAGGGGGGCGGCACCAGCTGGCATTGCCCAATCAGGGATGCCAGGCCCATCCCTGGGCTGGGGCTGGGTGTTGCTTCATTCAGGGCCGCTCTGGGGGAGGGGGAGGTGCCAGCCTAGGCAGACAGGATTCCTGCCAGGGTATCTGAAAGGAGAGTGGCCCGGCGGGCCCTGCCCGACTGGCACGTTTTTGTCAGCTCCAGAAAGCCTCCTGCTGCCCGCACCTTCTCGCTGCCTGGCCCCGAGGGAGCGTGTCTCTTATAGCTGGGTCCACGCACAGGCACACCCCACTATCCTGTGCTCTCGTTCACACCACGCAATACAGCAGCAGAACACGCCAGAAACACAGCCACACACATAAGCCCTCAGCACCCCTTCATGCAGCACGCCACACGCCGCGGTACGTGACACACACACAGTGCGCCCAGCACAGCACTCCAAGCTCACGCCGCCACGCACACAGCCTCTCCACGCTTCACACAGGCCCCCCTACCACACAGTCCCCCTCAGATCTCGCCGTGCAGCACACACCACAACACACGTGCTCGAACTTCTCACCGCTCACTGACGCCACAAATACTCGCCGTCGGCACAACACAGATGCCCACACGCCGCAGCACGCTTCACCGGCCCCGGTGCGAGCGCCCACCGGCATCGCAGCACCAAACCCTGTACGGCCATGGTGGGGTCCAGGCACCCTCCCCCACGGGCCTCTCAGCGCCCCTGAGCTCTGCACTGGGCACAGGGGATACCAGGACATCGCAGGCGGCATATCCTGCCCTCACCTGTGTGCCTGTTAACCCCACACACTCCATGCGCGCACACACGCCCACACACGTGCACACGCTGCCTCTCTCTGTTCCCCCTCCCAGCCTTGACCCAGGCTGTCCTCTGCCCAGTGTCCAGTGCCCTGGTCTCAGGGATCCCAGCCAGATGTCAGCTTGCTTGCCCCCAAGGTCACTGCCCCCCAGGGGAGGGCTGAGTGCCAAGCCCAGGAGGCCCTGAAAGCCACTGTGCTGGCTTCTGCCCTGGATGTGTTCTCATAGTTCCTGCACTCCTAGTGCCATGCTTGGCACCGTGCCCCCTGGGAACCTCCACCCCCTGACCTCGATTGTCCCCTGGCCCTTCCTGGCGAGGGGGAGGCAGGAATGGGGGCCCAGAGAGGTTTGGGGCCCCAAACCTCAAACACCCTGCCCATACACCTCACTGCTGAGGCTAGGCAAGCTGGGAGATGGCGCCCCACCTCCAGCCTGGAGGGGGTGACAGGGCAGGGCCCAGGGCGTGTCCTCCCCCCACTCCCTCTGCAGCTGGAGGGGGGCAAGAAACCAGGGGGGCAGGGAAGGAGGAGGGCAGCAACCTGGAGCTCTGCTGCTTAGTCTCTGGCGGCAGCCCCAGATGTCAGCATCTGGGGGCCTCCCCAGCCCCTTCCCCCGCCCGCCAGAGGGTGGGGCCCGGGCATTCCTGTGGTTGGGAGCCAAGGATGAAGGCCAATGGGGCCGCGGCAGCCGCTGACGCCACCGCCGACGCTGCGAGGCCCCTCCACACCCATCCTTCCCTCCGCCCTCCGCCCTCCCTCCTCCCGCCGGCCCGGAGAGCCGGTGGGGGCCAAGGGCAGCGCCGGGAGGGGGGCTCCGGAGGCCGGGCGGGCAGAGAGGTCAGCAGGGGTTCGCGAGGAGGCGGAGGGGGAGGGCGGAGGCGGGCGGGATGCCGCCGCCACCCGCGTGATGCGGGGAGCCCGCCCGGGAGCCGGCAGGATGGCAGGAAGGAGAGGTATGTGTGTCCGGCCGCTGTGCTGGCCCCAAGGGGCTCTGTGTGCGGGGGTGCGGGTACCCCTCTCCCGTGATGTGTGGGCCGGCACTGGAGGTGTAGTTACTTCTGTGTCTCATTGTGTTTCTCTGTCCCTGTTGGTGTGTTTCTGGGTGTGTTTTCCCGTGTCTCCTCTGGTGTGGTGTGGTGTGGTGTGGTGTGGTGTGGTGTGTGTGTGATTTGGTTACTCCCTCCCCCCCTTTGATACCCTGAGACAGGCCCCGGGCAGCCCATCGAGGGCCGGGCAGGGCCGGGCCGGGCCGGGCTGGGCAGGGCCCCCAGGCTGCTGTCCCTGGGGGCTGCCTCCTTTTTTGGCCTCCTGGGCACCGGCCCTGTCACTCCTCAGCAATGCAGCGTCAGCCTCGGCTCCGGAGCCAAATTCCAGGCCTGGGTGGCAGAAGGTGGCCCAGGG
Organism: Antrozous pallidus; assembly: GCA_027563665.1. Lineage (NCBI taxonomy): Eukaryota > Metazoa > Chordata > Mammalia > Chiroptera > Vespertilionidae > Antrozous > Antrozous pallidus. The sequence continues at coordinate 44,224,578 of CM050526.1, forward strand.
CCCCTCAGCCAGGCCGGCCCCTCCCCCAGCCTGGCTCAGAGGGAGCAGGAGGTGAGCGAGTTCCTTCTCACCCCAGCACCCCATCCAGGGGGAGGTTGGACAGCTGGGCTTTCTGGTTGCTTACCGCCCCTCCCCCCAGACACACCCCTTCCCCCCCATCCTCCCTTCACTGTCATTGCCCCCTTGACTGGTCTCAGGCGGGACTTCCCAGCTCCGCCGAGGGCTGTGGGGGGCTGTGGGCACTGCTGGACATGAGGCAGCGGGAGGCCGCTAGGGCCAGCGGGGGGAGGCCCCCAGAAAACAGATGTTGGAATGTTTGTGGCTAAACGCAGTCCTTGTCATAAGTCTGAGAGAAATCCTGGCTCTTTCTCGAGTGTGTGTGTGAGTGTGTGAGTGTGTGTGTGAGTGTGTGTGTGAGTGTGTGAGAATGTGTGTGAGTGTGTGTGTGTGTGAATGTGTGTGTGAGTGTGTGTGTGCGTGTGAGTGATTGTGAGTGTGTGAGTGTGTGTGAGTGTGTGTATGCGTGTGAATGAATGTGTGTGTGTGAGTGTGTGTGAGTGTGTGAGTGTATGAGTGTGTGTGAGTGTGTGTGTGTGTGTGAGTGTGTGTATGCGTGTGAATGAATGTGTGTGTATGAGTGTGTGTGAGTGTGTGTGTGCGTGTGAGTGAATGTGTGTGTGAGTGTATGTGAGTGAATGTGAGTGAATGTGTGTGTATGAGTGTGAGTGTGTTTGAGTGTGTGTGTTTGTGAGTGTGTGTGTTTGTTGTGTGTGTGTATGTATGAGTGTGTTTGAGTGTGTGTGTTTGTGAGTGTGTGTGTGTGTGTGTATGTGAGTGAATGTGTGTGTGAGTGAGACTCAAAGGCCTCTTATTTCGTCCCCCACTCACTCACTGTCTTTGGAGCTCACCCTCCCGCCCGCCCCCCCACTCCGGACTGCTCCTGCCCGGTCCCCCTCTCTGTTCCCTGCGCTCCCAGGGCTTTCGGGCCTGCCCTGTGGGCGTGGCAGCCCCTCACCGGCCTCTGCCCCCTGCAGGCCTACTCGCAGGACGCCTACCTGAAAGGGAACGAGCCGTATTCGGGAGAGGCCCAGAGCATCCCGGAGCCGCCCCCAATCTGCTGCCACCGCAAGACGTACGCCCCGCCGGCCCGGCTCTCTGCCTGGGCCAGCATGGTGCCTGAGCCCCGCTCGGCAGTGCCCAGCGACCCCCGGAGTCCTGCTGCCTGGAGCGACCCGGGGCCCCGCGCCCCATCGACTGCCCGCACCCGTCCGGACAACCCTCCTTTGGGGATGAGCCAGCCCCGCCCCAGCCCCGGTGCCTTCCCCCACCGCCCCTCGGAGCCCCGGACACCCCGTGCCTTCCCGGAGCCTGGCAGCCGGGTGCTCCCCAGCAAGCTGGAGTGCCAGCAGGCCTTGTCACACTGGCTGTCCCACCAGGTCCCCCGCAGGGCGGGGGAGACACGGTGCCCTGCCATGCCCCCGCGGGCCCGCAGCGCCTCCCAGGACCGGTTAGAGGATGTGACCGCCCGCCGTCCGTGGCCCTGTTCCACCTCCCAGGGAGCCTTGAGCCAGCTGGGCCAGGAGGGCTGGCACCGCGCTCGCTCGGACGACTACCTGAGCCGGACCACCCACTCAGCGGAGGCCCTGGGGCCGGGGGCCCTGGTGTCACCCCGATTCGAGCGCTGTGGCTGGACTTCCCAGCGTCCATCGGCCCGCGCCCCAGCCTGCCCATCCAGAGACCTCTCCGGGCCCCAGGCCTCGCCCCCGCCTGGCCTGCAGGGCCTGGACGACACGGGGTACATCGGGTACCGGAGCTACAGCCCGTCCTTCCAGCGCCGGACTGGCCTCCTGCACGCGCTCTCCTTCCGGGACTCGCCCTTTGGAGGACTGCCTGCCTTCAGCCTGGCCCAGTCCTCCGCCCCGTTCCTCCCAGAGGCCTCCGAGCCGCCCGGGGCTGCTCGGCCAGAACCCAGCGCCCGGGCCCCCGAGCCTCCCGCCGAGGATCTCCGAGAGGAGGTGGTCCTGAGGCAGAAGCCTCCGACGGGCCGCAAGGCCCAGCTCCCCGCTGCAAGACAGGTGAACCGTGGGTTTGGTGAGGCGCCCTCGGAGCTGGAGACCGGTGGGCGAGCCGAACGCCCGGGCAGAAAGGTGGCCCCTTTGGCCGCTACAGAGGACTCTCTGGCTTCCATCCCCTTCATTGGTGAGTGACGGTGCGGGGGCTGCCTTGGGCGACTTGGTTATCTGTGCCCTGTTGTACCCCACCCACTGGTCACCTGGGAAAAACTCTGGGTTGGGTGTTGATGGGATCAGCCTGTTTCTTTGTCTGTCCATCCATCCATTTTTTTCCCTCCCTCCCTCCTCTCCTTGTTCATTCATTCATTTCTTTCTTCTTCCCACTCTTCCATCAGTCTTTCCTTTCACCCTCCTTTCCATCCTTCTGTCTTTCCTTTGTTTCTTTCATTCTTTGTTCTTTCCATCCATCCTCCCACCGTTCATCCATCCAGCAAGTCGTTGTGTCAGGCACCGCGCTGGGCTCCATGGTCTCCGGAGTGTATGGTCCTACCTGGGATCTGTGATCAGACAAGGGCAATCCAGTGGGATGAGTGTGTGATGGGCGCACAAGGGGCTCTAAGAGACAGAGAGGGGCCACATAGCTTAGATTGGGGTGGTGGCCAAGGAGAGAACCTCCAAGAAAGGAGATTTTGGCTAAGCCTAGAAGGACGAGGAGTCAGCTAGGGGAAGAATGTTGAGGGGGGAGACAGGAGTATGCAAGGACCTTGAAATGATAGAGGCAGGATGCCCTTCCAGGTCATCAGAATGGGTCTGGAGGGGCCTTGTCAGACGAGGGAGTTTGGACTTTATCCTGAGAGCAGAGGGAATGTGGAAGTTTGCTGCCTCTAGGACAGATGTTGGCTAAGGGAAAGATGAGAGTGGAGAGGCCAGGCGACTCCCAGGTTTCTTGCCTCGCTGGGGGGTGATGCCTCACCTCCGTTTGGAACTGGGAGGGAGGAGGGCAGGGAAAGGTTTCGGGTTTGCTGAATCTGAGGCACTTGTGCGGGAGCAGGGTGGGCTGGGCTGGGTCTCGGGGCTTGGGAGAAAGAGTGGATGCGACGTGATGGGACTGGAAGCCAGGAGCTGAGAAATGGAGCCGAGGCTCGTGAGCTCACGGGAGGGTAGCTGTGGGAAGGAGGGCCAGGAGACCCAGGCCTGGCCCCCGCAGCCAGGCCCCCCACCGCCAGCCTTCAGTCTGAGTGGGCAGACACAGCCCTAGTACCCTCCCAGTCTGAGAGGGAGGTGAATCTTTACTTTCCAAGTACTCCCAGGCTGAAGGGGAAACAACCCTGCCTTCAAGGAGCCCGCAGCTAGAGCAGGAGACAGTCTTTATCCCCAAAGTCTGGTTGGGGAGACACAGCCCCTGCCCTCAGAGGCCTAAGAAGGGTAGCTCAGCCCCTTGCCTGGTGCCTTTATGCTGAGGAAGGCAGGGGCTGAGCCTCCATGACAACAGTCTGGTTGGTGGGCACCCTTGGCTGTGGGCATGTTGTCAGCCGGGCCCTGGAGACATGAGGGCCTTTGGGAATGTGGTCTGGGCCCAGAGGCAAGGCTGGGGGTGGGGGGACAGGCAGGTTCAGCTTTCTCCCACCTTCACCCACCGCCCCCTCCGCTCTCGCAGATGAGCCCACCAGCCCCAGCATTGACCTGCAAGCGAAGCACGTCCCCGCCTCTGCTGTGGTCTCCAGTGCCATGAACTCGGCTCCCGTCCTGGGCACCAGCCCATCCTCCCCGACCTTCACCTTTGCCCTCGGCCGCCATTACTCCAAGGACTGCAGTGAGTGCTCCCCACACCCATCCCCACCCTCCCCGTTGCTGCCTGGCCTCCACAGTCCATGCTGGGCCTGCCACCGGCTGTCTGACCGCCTCTCGCCGGCGCCAGCTCCTGGCCCTGCCCAGAGAGGGGGGCCCCGTGGAAGCCCCCGACCGACGGCCCCACTGACCCTTTGGCCCAACGCGGGCGTTCTGCAGGCAGCATCCAGGCCGGCCGCCGCTCCTCCTACCTGCTGGCCATCGCCACGGAGCGCTCCAAGTCCTGCGACGACGGGCTCAACGCCTTCCGGGACGAGGGCAGGGCTCCCCGGTGAGCACGGGGCCCTCACGGCCTGCCGGGCAGTGCCGGGCGGTGCCGGGCGCCCAGCCCGGGGTCCTCTCCGACCAGGGCAGCGAGCCATGGGCGGCCCCTGTGCCTCGGGGCTTGGGGGGGGCTCAGGTCCTAGCTGTGCTTCCCACATCCCTCACTCTCGGTCCTTGCTCCCCAGGCGCCTGCCAAACCGAGTGCCCAGCCTGCGGATGCTCCGAAGCTTCTTCACTGATGGGGTGAGTGGCACGTGTGGGCAGGCGAGGGTGTTGGAGTGCTGGGCCGGGCCTGGGCCTCTGTCATCTGAAAGGGGCTCCTCTGGTCCCTGCCCTTGTCTTTCTCCCGGCCCCGCCCGCCCTCATGTCCACCACGTGGCCCGCCCTCCTCTGCGGGCCCTGCCATCTCTAACAGGCACCACAGACCCTCCCAGCCAGGCCTCGGCGCTAGGCTTTGCCCGTCCAGAACGCCCTTTCCTCAGCCCGCCTCAGCCGTATGACTCACGCTTTTACTTTCTTCAGGCCTTCCTGAGCTCCCAGCCGCCACCCCGACTTTCACGTCTCCCCTCGCAAGTCTGTTTTTCCCCCTCGCACTTGTCATGTCCGCTAGTTTGCGCATCCGGCTCCTCCTCTGCCCGGCCTCCCCGCTGGGCCGGAGGTTCCGTGACGGCAGGGATTTCATCTGGTTTGGTCGCTGTTTGGTCTCCATGGGAACCTGAAGCAGTGCCAGCACTAGGGAGGCACTGGGTCAGAATCTGAGGGGTGTCCTCGGGGGACTCCGAAAAGTCGAGCGGGGAGGGGGACACAAGGTTGAGAATGACGAGGAAGCTAGAGTTTCCAGCCTCAGAACCTGGGGAAACATAGGGCCAATTGTGAAATGGCCTTAACTCCTTAATTATGGGGGGGCTGGAGGAGCCATCTTGATTTCAAACTCTCGCCATCTTTGGTTCATTTGGCACCTTGCTGTATTTTTACCTGGTTTATTCTTTTTTAAATATTTCTTTATAGATTTCAGAGAGGAAGGGAGAAGGAGAGAGAGACATCAGTGATGAGAGAGAATCGTTGATCGGTTGCCTCCTGCACGCCCCCTACTGGGGATGGAGCCCACCACCCAGGCCTGTGCCCTTGGCCGGAATCGAACCTGGGACCCTTCAGTCCGCAGGCTGACGCTCTATCCACTGAGCCAAGCCGACCAGGACCACCTGGCTTATTCTTTACACCTGCCTCTGCCTGCCTGCTCCCTCCGGCCCGTCATCTCTGTGGCCGGAGCCCTGTTGACACGACCATTTCCTCTGTTTAACTCTTTGTGGACATGACTACCTGCCCCACGAACTCTGTCTTCATTGATGTCCTGACTTCCTCTGTTTATTTAACTCGGTGTTGACTCAATTACTTCCTCTGTTTCCTTCATTTCTTCAAGTCTATAAAATCACGGGTGGCTCCAGATTGGCTTTTCTGGCGTGGTGAGGCGTGTGTGTCTCATGACCTCACCCCGGGGGTTCAGAGGGCAAGCAAGGCCCCGAGGCCACACGCAGCAGAGCCTAGCCCAGGCCTGCCCCCGGCCGTGTGGCTGAGCGTGGTCCATGGGGCTCCCAGGAGGCTGGCACCGTGGGAGCCACCTTCCATTGCCCTCTGTTGTCCTCCCGCAGTCCTTGGATAGCTGGGGCACTTCCGAAGATGCCGACGCTCCTTCTAAGCGACATTCAACCTCTGACCTCTCGGACACAACCTACAGCGATATCAGGAGAGAAGGCTGGTTGTATTATAAGCAGGTCCTCACCAACAAGGGGAAGGTAAGATGGCTGGAGGAATGCGGTGGAAGATGGATAGAAGCTGGATCAGCAGAACTCTCCGGCTCCTCACACCACAGCCTCTGGAGCCACAGAGAACCGGCTGAGGCTGTAGCAGGAGGGGTAGAGGTTAGATGCTGGGAAGAACTTCTGGGGGCCTAATGAACTCATGAGAAAGAGGTCTGTTCTATGGGATGGATCCGATGAAGTTGCGCTTGGGATTCTGACAAAACCGGTCACAGCGATCCTTGGTTGGCAGATCACCCCCCCCCCCCCCAAATGGCCATGAATGTTCATGGAAAACGAGGGAGCAAGGGCCAGGGTGATTCTCTTAGAGGGGCTGAGGCCCCCAAAGGAAGCAAGGCCAGCAGAAGTTTTAGTCTTTATCCTAAGGGCAGCTGACAGCCCCCGGGGCCTCTTTCATGTGGCTTCCTGGGGAGCGAACTAGAGAGGGCCAACAAGTAGGCCTAAGAAGATCAGCTCAGAGCTGCCATAGACCCAGGTGAGCGACGAAGGGGGCTTGGGCCTGGGGGTGGAGGGCGAGGGAAGACAACCAGGGTCCGGAGAGGAGAAGGTGGGACCCCTGGCCTGTGGCCTGTGGAGATTGAACTTCTGTTCCAGGCCAGGGCCATGGCTGAGAGGGTGGGAGGGGAGGCAGCCCCCCTGCTGTCCCCCAACACCCCCCCCCCCCCCAGCAGCCCAGGCAAGGCTGAGCAGAGTGGTGACCATAACCTGGGCCTGTCTCTCCACGGCAACACAAGTACTGGGGAAGCTTAGATGACTCACTTGTCTGTGACTCAGTTTCCTCGTCTGAACGTGGAGCTAATAATATTCCTTATTCCGATGCCTGTTGCTGAGGATTAAATGAGCTGGATTCGCCCAGTGCCTGGCATGGGGGATGGGGGGCTGCTGTTCTGAGTATTGTTGTTACTTGAATTTTCCACCCTGCCTCCCAAGGGTCTTGTACCTGGAAGGGAGGTAAGCATTGAGGTCAGACAGGCTGAAATTCCTGCCCAGCAACATATCAAGCATAAGGCTTTGGGCATAAGGTCTCATCTTCTGAACCCCACTTTTCTGACCTGCAAGATGGAGACACCCGTATTCTGCTCCAAGGGCTGATGTGTCATCCAGGCAGGATCGGCTGATCTGTGTCCCCATCCAATCTGGGTAACGATGGAGGGTGTGTCCCACCCTCATTCTCCGCTGAGGTTCTCAGGATTTCGTAGCAAGGGATCCAGGCCAGTCCTGCCCTGCTGGGGTTCATGACGAGCAGAAACGGCTCAGTTGCATAACAGCTATGAGTCTCTGATGTCCCTGATGAGGATGGCCAGGGCAGTGGCATAGAAGAGGTGACCCTAGCCTCCGAGGGATGTGTGCGAATCCACCAAGCTGGGAGGGGAGAGCGTGGTCTGACAGGGCAGATGCCCGCCTGGATGGTCTGGAGAAAGGTGGGTGGGTGGCTGGGAACCAGGGCAAGAGGTGGAAGCCAAGGTGGGACAGTTGGGTGCCTGCTCGGGGGCCCTTGTCACATGAAGCGAGAGAAGGGGCTCCTGGCAGGAGGGACAGCAAGTGCAGCCTGGCTGCTGGGATGGCTCAATGGTTCTACCTCATCCGGTGAACCAGGAGGTCATGGTTCGATTCCCGGCCAGGCCACGTGCCCTGACTGTGGGCTCGACCCCGGTGGGAGGCCTGGGGGAGGCAGCCGACGAATGCCTCTTTCTCACTGATGTTTCTCCCTCCCTCTGCCTCTTGGAAATCCATACAAATACATTATTTTTAAAAAGGAAGAAGGGAAATATGTGCAAGGGCCTTGAGAAAGGGTGGGCGTGGCTTCTTCACTGAGAAGGCCTGGGCTTGACCCAATGAGGAATAAGGAGGGAGAGGAGATGGGTTTGGGGAGGGGGGGAACCAGATTACAGAGTCCTTAGATTTGATTCCAAGAGCCTGGGAACCCGTGAGAGGGTGCTGAGCAGGGGAGACACACGACCTCAGTCTCCTTTTAAAACGGGGCTGCGGCTGCCGGCAGGGACCGGATTGTGCGAGGCGGAGCGGAGACTGGGCAGGTCTGCACCGTTGCCCAGGCAACAGGGTGTGGATGGCGCGGACGAGGTGTTAGCAGGAAGGAGGGAGACAGGTGATGTCTGGGAAGCAGAAGTGACTTCCTGATAGGTTGAACCTTAAAGGTGAGCAAAAGGGAGGAGTCGAAGGCACCGCTCAGGTTTCTGGGCAACTGGGCGGATTTCCTGAGCCGGGAAAGGTGAGGGTGGCAGGGAGAACAGGTTTGATGGTGAAAGTCAGTTGCCCCATATGAGCATGCAAATGGGGATGCTGCACCAGCAGGGGAGTGGGGGGCTGGGGTAGGAACAGGTGGAGGGGGTGTGGCAGGCACAGGACGGGCTGAAGGGACGCTGGGCATCACCACCAGCCGACAAATGACGTCCCCGGGGAAGCATGCAGGGAGAGGGGAGCCAGGACAAGGTCCAGGAGCGCCCATCCTTTAGGGCGGGGCCCAGCCTCAGCCCTGCCGCCCTTGGGGGCCGATGGTTCTGTGTTGTGATGCTCTCCTGAGCATCGGGCTGGTTAGCAGCATCCGTGGCCTCTACCCACCAGATGCCATAGCACGCCAGGTGTGACGACAAGTGTCTCCAGACAGGTGTCCCCTGGGGGTGAGGAGCCAGACGGAGCAGTGGGAGTGGAGGAAGACCAGGGGCCGGGGGGTCCCCCGATGCCAGGAGAGGGTTTGAAGAGGGTGGGCATGGTCAAAGGCTGCAGAGCGGCTAAGGGAAGGGCCGGGAAGGGCTGGGAAGCTGCTGCATCGGAGACTGCGTGGCCTTGGCAGTGGCTTTCTGGGAAGGGATGTTGTGCGGAGTTCTGAGTGAGCGGCCGAGGAGCGGGGAGAGCAGTGTGGTTGACACTCTTGACTGGTTTTGCTGTGAAGGGGAGCGTATGTGGCCTGGGAAGGGCTTTATGGGGATTTTGTGTAAGTGGCACATGCCGGGTGGGGCCAGCGGCCCTCCCAGGGCCCCTGCTGGTTCTCCCAGTCACCGCCAACGCCAGGGGAATGTCGACGCTGGTCTTTAAGGATGCTAAGCTTTAAAGATGCTACTCTTTAAAAAGAAGGTTGCAGACCCTCTGGGGAGACTGAGAACGACGGGTAGGGGTGTCCAGGCAGGCGAGGAGCTGAGGGAGTTGAGGACCGAGCAGGGGGTGCTCCTGGCAGGCGACGGGGCGTCTGCAGCTTCTGGCCCGCCCCCCTGGGCGCCCTGGGGCGGGAAGGCCGGCCTGTCCGCTCACACCCTCCTCCTCCCCCCGTATCTCCTCCCTCCTTGTGTCTCCCTGCAGAAAGCGGGCGGCGGCCTGCGCCAGTGGAAGCGGGTGTACGCCGCGCTGCGGGCGCGCTCCCTCTCGCTGAGCAAGGAGCGGCGGGAGCCCGGGGCCGCGGCGGGGGCGGCGGCCGTCGCAGGTGAGGACGAGGCGGCGCCCGTCGGCATCGGCTCCTGCCTGGTGGACATCTCCTACAGCGAGACCAAGAGGAGGCACGTGTTCCGGCTGACCACCGCTGACTTCTGTGAATATCTCTTTCAGGCTGAGGACCGCGATGACATGCTGGGCTGGGTCAGAGCGATCCGGGAGAACAGCAGGGCCGAGGGCGAGGTGAGGGCCGGGCCCCGCCCCCGCGGGGCCGGCGAGGCCAGAGCAGGCCCCAGGCCGCCTCTCCCCCGCCGCCGCCCTCCCTTCGCCACGCTGAGCCTCAGTGCCCTCTGCCGCCGCATGGGCTGGCGGCCGCACCCCCCGAGGGTTTGGTGTGAGGGGGCCGCGCACGGTGGCTCCCGGAGCACCTGCGTCTCCAGGGGGACTGGCAGTGACAATTGCTCTAGGAAGGATAGTGACGATCAGTGTTATTAATTATTGCTGTGGGCGCAGGCTCTGGCACAGAGAGGTCAGCTCCAGGCCAGCTCCGCTCCCCGGGGCAGGGTCGGGGGCGGGGGGTGTTGCCTACGGAATGGGGTACAGAATGAGGTGTCCTGTGCCAGGCCTGGGGCTGGCCCTTGTGCCGGGACTGGCCTGTCTGCAGGGACATGAACACATTGACCTTGGGAGGCGGCCAGGAGGCCAGGCCTTTGGCAGCTGGAAGCAGAGACCGAGCCAAGGTCTTGGCAGGGACCCTGGAGAATTTGAAAAAACGGTGCCCCTTCCTGGGCAGCTGCACCCCAGGGGCCCGCACTGGTGTTTCCGCTCCACTCGGCCCCTCCTTGGCCAGGGTCCCGCACAAAAGTATCTGGACACACCTGCCCAGGATTGCATGGGGGCCCGGGCCTGGGGCTGGTGTCCGCCTGGCTGTCAGTGCCCAGCCTCTGGGCCACAGACCGTCTTGTTGAGGACGAAGCCTCCCCCTGACCCAGGCTCGGCGCCCCCTCCCCGGCCCCCCGGACATTGTCTCTTTCCCCAGGGCAAGGAGGAAAGGACCCGGGACCCGGCCCTGCCCTGGCAGGCGTGGCTGGGCTGCCGCCACGAGGCATGGTCAAGGGTCCCAAGCCACTTTCCTGCCCGCAATAGCTGCCCTCCCCGGGCACCTCTCCTGGGCCCCGGCAGGACTGTGCAGAGTGCAGTGCGCCTCATTCTGCACCCAAACCCCGAGGGTGCGGGATCATCCCTCCCCTGTCACTGCTGAGGGGACTGAGGCTCAGAGGCGCGAAGTGGGTGACCCAGGGTCACACTGCGGGTGAGGGGGCGCCCGGGAGCCCAGGCCTGGTCTTGCTGGCTCCAGGGTCTGTGCCTTCCGGCTGGCAGGGGGAGGAGAGGGGAGGCGAGGCTGGGGCAGGAGCCGGGGTGAGTTGTGGGGCGGGCCGTGCGGGCACTGACGCGCCTGCGCTCTCTTCGCCTCCCCCAGGACCCCGGCTGTGCCAACCAAGCTCTGATCAGCAAGAAGCTTAATGATTACCGCAAAGTGAGGTGAGCCCAGCCCTCATGGAGTGGGCCTGGGGAGGGGCGGGGGCGGCTCTAGGCATCGGTCATCCTCCCGGCTCACCTCCAAGGAGGGCAGCCCCTGGGGACAGGGAGGGGGTGGACCGTGAGGCCTCCAGTCCCAGAAGGGCAGGAGGGTTTGCCTCAGGCTGGAGGGGAGGTCTGTAGTGGAGGGCGGCCAGGGAAGGTGGCATGCTGGATTCCCCCGATGAAGACCCCTCCTTTCCTCCTCTTCCTCTGCAGCCATAGCTCTGGGCCCAAAGCTGATTCCTCCCCAAAAGGCTCTCGGGGCCTGGGGGGCCTCAAGTCTGAGTTCCTCAAACAGAGTGCGGCCCGAGGCGTCAAGACTCAGGACCAGCCCGCCGGGAGCAAGGGTAGGGGCGGCTGCCAGGGGGTGACATGCGTGCGGCTGGGAGCATGAGGTCAGCTCGGGGGTCTGCAGGGAGCAGAGCGCTGTGAGTGTGTGTGGGTGTGTGGCTGTGAGTGTGTGTATGTGTGTGTGCCTATGAGTGTGTGCGCCAGTGTGTGTGTGTGCGTGCACGTGTGAGCCTCTGTGTGTGTGTACACGAGCCTATGTGTGTGTGGTTGGGTGTGCCTATGTGCCTGTGTGCCTGTGTGTGTGTATGTCTATATATATGTGTGGGGGGGCACATGCCAGGGTTTTCCCACTGTGTCTGCCCATGTGTGTGTGCCTGTGAGGGTCTGGGATTCTCATTCTTAGGGCTGGAAGGGCCTGGATCTGACTGTCTTCCAGGACCTCCCTGCTGGATAGTCACCAGGAGTCTGCGTGTCCCTTCAGGGCAGAGCTTGTCCTCTGAGGATGTAGCCTTTTCCATCTTCGCACTCATGGGCTGTAAAAGTCCTCCCTCTGGGCTGTTAGAAGGTCCTCCCTCTGGCCTGTTAGAAGGTCCTCCCTCTGGACTGTTAGAAAGTCCTCTCTCTGGACTGTTAGAAAGTCCTCCCTCTGGGCTGTTAGAAAGTCCTCCCTCTGGACTGTTAGAAAGTCCTCCCTCTGGGCTGTGAAAGTCCTCCCTCTGGGCTGTTAGAAAGTCCTCCCTCTGGACTGTTAGTCCTCCCTCTGGGCTGTTAGAAAGTCCTCCCTCTGGGCTGTTAGAAAGTCCTCCCTCTGGGTCTGAAAGTCCTCTCTCTGGACTGTTAGAAAGTCCTCCCTCTGGGCTGTTAGAAAGTCCCCCCTCTGGACTGTTAGAAAGTCCTCCCTCTGGGTCTGAAAGTCCTCCCTCTGGACTGTTAGAAAGTCCTCCCTCTGGGCTGTTAGAAAGTCCCCCCTCTGGGCTGTTAGAAAGTCCTCCCTCTGGGCTGTGAAAGTCCTCCCTCTGGGCTGTTAGAAAGTCCCCCCTCTGGACTGTTAGAAAGTCCTCCCTCTGGGTCTGAAAGTCCTCTCTCTGGACTGTTAGAAAGTCCTCCCTCTGGGCTGTTAGAAAGTCCTCCCTCTGGGCTGTTAGAAAGTCCTCCCTCTGGGCTGTTAGAAAGTCCTCCCTCTGGGCTGTTAGAAAGTCCTTCCTCTGGGCTGTTAGAAAGTCCTCCCTCTGGGCTGTTAGAAAGTCCTCCCTCTGGGCTGTTAGAAAGTCCCCCCTCTGGGCTGTTAGAAAGTCCCCCCTCTGGGCTGTTAGAAAGTCCTCCCTCTGGGCTGTTAGAAAGTCCTCCCTCTGGGCTGTTAGAAAGTCCTCCCTCTGGGCTGTTAGAAAGTCCTCCCTCTGGACTGTTAGAAAGTCCTCCCTCTGGGCTGTTAGAAAGTCCCCCCTCTGGGCTGTTAGAAAGTCCTCCCTCTGGGCTGTTAGACAGTCCTCCCTCTGGGCTGTGAAAGTCCTCCCTCTGGACTGTTAGAAAGTCCTCCCTCTGGGCTGTTAGAAAGTCCTCCTTCTGGGCTGTTAGAAAGTCCTCCCTCTGGGCTGTTAGACAGTCCTCTCTCTGGACTGTTAGAAAGTCCTCCCTCTGGACTGTTAGAAAGTCCTCCCTCTGGGTCTGAAAGTCCTCTCTCTGGACTGTTAGAAAGTCCTCCCTCTGGGCTGTTAGAAAGTCCTCCCTCTGGGTCTGAAAGTCCTCCCTCTGGGCTGTTAGAAAGTCCTCCCTCTGGGCTGTTAGAAAGTCCTCCCTCTGGGCTGTGAAAGTCCTCCCTCTAGACTGTTAGAAAGTCCTCCCTCTGGGCTGTTATAAAGTCCTCCCTCTGGGCTGTTAGAAAGTCCCCCCTCTGGACTGTTAGAAAGTCCTCCCTCTGGGTCTGAAAGTCCTCTCTCTGGACTGTTAGAAAGTCCTCCCTCTGGGCTGTTAGAAAGTCCTCCCTCTGGGCTGTTAGAAAGTCCTCCCTCTGGGCTGTTAGAAAGTCCTCCCTCTGGGCTGTTAGAAAGTCCTCCCTCTGGGCTGTTAGAAAGTCCTCCCTCTGGACTGTTAGAAAGTCCTCCCTCTGGGCTGTTAGAAAGTCCACCCTCTGGGCTGTTAGAAAGTCCCCCCTCTGGACTGTTAGAAAGTCCTCCCTCTGGGCTGTTAGAAAGTCCTCCCTCTGGGCTGTTAGAAAGTCCTCCCTCTGGGCTGTTAGAAAGTCCTCCCTCTGGACTGTTAGAAAGTCCTCCCTCTGGGCTGTTAGAAAGTCCCCCCTCTGGGCTGTTAGAAAGTCCTCCCTCTGGGCTGTTAGAAAGTCCTCCCTCTGGGCTGTTAGAAAGTCCTCCCTCTGGGCTGTTAGACAGTCCTCTCTCTGGACTGTTAGAAAGTCCTCCCTCTGGGCTGTTAGAAAGTCCTCCCTCTGGGCTGTTAGAAAGTCCTCCCTCTGTGCTGTTAGACAGTCCTCTCTCTGGACTGTTAGAAAGTCCTCCCTCTGGGCTGTTAGACAGTCCTCCCTCTGGGCTGTGAAAGTCCTCCCTCTGGACTGTTAAAAAGTCCTCCCTCTGGGCTGTTAGAAAGTCCTCCCTCTGGGCTGTTAGAAAGTCCTCCCTCTGGGCTGTTAGACAGTCCTCTCTCTGGACTGTTAGAAAGTCCTCCCTCTGGACTGTTAGAAAGTCCTCCCTCTGGGTCTGAAAGTCCTCTCTCTGGACTGTTAGAAAGTCCTCCCTCTGGGCTGTTAGAAAGTCCTCCCTCTGGGTCTGAAAGTCCTCCCTCTGGGCTGTTAGAAAGTCCTCCCTCTGGGCTGTTAGAAAGTCCTCCCTCTGGGCTGTGAAAGTCCTCCCTCTAGACTGTTAGAAAGTCCTCCCTCTGGGCTGTTATAAAGTCCTCCCTCTGGACTGTTAGAAAGTCCTCCCTCTGGACTGTTAGAAAGTCCTCCCTCTGGGTCTGAAAGTCCTCCCTCTGGGCTGTTAGAAAGTCCTCCCTCTGGGCTGTTAGACAGTCCTCCCTCTGGGCTGTGAAAGTCCTCCCTCTGGACTGTTAGAAAGTCCTCCCTCTGGGCTGTTAGAAAGTCCTCCCTCTGGGCTGTTAGAAAGTCCTCCCTCTGGGCTATAAAAGTCCTCCCTCTGGGCTGTTAGAAAGTCCTCCCTCTGGGCTGTTAGACAGTCCTCCCTCTGGGCTGTGAAAGTCCTCCCTCTGGACTGTTAGAAAGTCCTCCCTCTGGGCTGTGAAAGTCCTCCCTCTGGGCTGTTAGAAAGTCCTCCCTCTGGGCTGTTAGAAAGTCCTCCCTCTGGGCTGTTAGAAAGTCTTCCCTCTGGGCTGTTAGAAAGTCCTCCCTCTGGGCTGTGAAAGTCCTCCCTCTGGGCTGTTAGAAAGTCCTCCCTCTGGGCTGTTAGAAAGTCCTCCCTCTGGGCTGTTAGAAAGTCCTCCCTCTGGGTCTGAAAGTCCTCCCTCTGGGCTGTTAGAAAGTCCTCCCTCTGGGCTGTTAGAAAGTCCTCCCTCTGGGCTGTGAAAGTCCTCCCTCTAGACTGTTAGAAAGTCCTCCCTCTGGGCTGTTATAAAGTCCTCCCTCTGGACTGTTAGAAAGTCCTCCCTCTGGACTGTTAGAAAGTCCTCCCTCTGGGTCTGAAAGTCCTCCCTCTGGGCTGTTAGAAAGTCCTCCCTCTGGGCTGTTAGACAGTCCTCCCTCTGGGCTGTGAAAGTCCTCCCTCTGGACTGTTAGAAAGTCCTCCCTCTGGGCTGTTAGAAAGTCCTCCCTCTGGGCTGTTAGAAAGTCCTCCCTCTGGGCTATAAAAGTCCTCCCTCTGGGCTGTTAGAAAGTCCTCCCTCTGGGCTGTTAGACAGTCCTCCCTCTGGGCTGTGAAAGTCCTCCCTCTGGACTGTTAGAAAGTCCTCCCTCTGGGCTGTGAAAGTCCTCCCTCTGGGCTGTTAGAAAGTCCTCCCTCTGGGCTGTTAGAAAGTCCTCCCTCTGGGCTGTTAGAAAGTCTTCCCTCTGGGCTGTTAGAAAGTCCTCCCTCTGGGCTGTGAAAGTCCTCCCTCTGGGCTGTTAGAAAGTCCTCCCTCTGGGCTGTTAGAAAGTCCTCCCTCTGGGCTGTTAGATAGTCCTCCCTCTGGGCTGTGAAAGTCCTCCCTCTGGGCTGTTAGAAAGTCCTCTCTCTGGGCTGTTAGAAAGTCCTCCCTCTGGGCTGTTAGACAGTCCTCCCTCTGGGCTGTTAGAAAGTCCTCCCTCTGGGCTGTTAGAAAGTCCTCCCTCTGGGCTGTTAGACAGTCCTCCCTGGGTGGACTAGGGCCCACGGCTCTGCCTCCTGTGCTAGCCCTGGAGGCCACACAGAAATCCTCAGCTAATGCTGAGGCCTCTCTCCTCCGGGCCAGAGCCCGCTTTCCCTTAGCCTCTACACTTGGTGTAGTTTCCCTTCAGCCCTCAGCGTCCCAGGGGCTTCTCTGAGAGTCCCCAGTGTCCAGGCCTGTGAGTGTAGTGGGTGAGTGTGGCTTCTACCCCGACCCCCCTGCCCAACTCACCCTGCGCTCTCTGCCTCCCCCTGCAGATGACAGTGTTGCTGCCCCCAAAAGCCCCTGGGGCATCAACATCATCAAGAAGAACAAAAAGGCAGCCCCCAGGGCATTCGGGGTCCGGCTGGAGGAGTGCCAGCCAGCCACAGAGAACCAGGTGGGTCCCCACCATGTTGCAGAGCAGGCAGGGGAGGGGGAGGCAGGGCCGGAAGGGGCTGGAAGCAGTCCACCTTGTCTCACAGACACAGCTGGGGAAGGGCAAAGAGGGAGCGGCAGAGCTGAGGCAAAGCCCGGAACCCCGACCCCTGGCCAGTGCCCCTCCTCAGACCAGGGCGGAGCCTGGGGGTTCTTCTCGCCCCAGATGGAGGCAGCCAGGGCCTTTTGTCCCCACAGAGGTTCCTGGCAGCAGCTGGGCCTCCCCCTGCCCCAGCGTGGGCTCCCCACCTCCTCTGGTCCCCCTCCCTAACGCCCCGCCTGCCCGTGTCCCCAGCATGTCCCCCTGATCGTGGCTGCATGCTGTCGCATCGTGGAGGCACGAGGGCTGGAGTCCACGGGCATCTACCGAGTGCCGGGCAACAACGCCGTGGTGTGCAGCCTGCAGGAGCAGCTCAACCGGGGGCCCGGGGACATCAACCTGCAAGATGAGGTGGGCGCGGCGCGGGGAGCTGTGGGAGGGGGCCCGGGGGTGTGTGCGTGTCTCTTGTGTTTGTCGTACCCCTCAGTGTGCCTAGCACCGGGCCAGGGCACCGAGATGGGGATGGCAGGACTTGCCCTTGCTGTCCAGCCCTGGGGATGGCATCACCCCAGCTGAAGTTGAACAAATAGATGCGGTCAGGGCCTAGGAAGCCGAGATGGAGGCCGGCTGGCAACAGGGTCTGGGGCCTCAAGGAGGAGCCGCGTTCACTAAAAGCAAGAGAAAGCCGGCCAGGCAAGGGCATTCCAGGCAGAGGAAGTGGCCTGAGCAAAGTGTGGACTCTGAAGGCTTGTCCTCAGTCTACATACCTTTTCTAAAGGGCCAGGTAGTAAGTATTTGAGGATTTAGTTACTCTGCAGTCTCCATTGCGTACCTTTCTTCTCTTCCTTCTCCTTTGTTTTGTTCTTTCCTCCCCCTAACCCTCTTCGCCAACGAACCTTTAAAAATATAAAATCCATTCTTAAAATATGAAAAAAAAAAACCACAACAAAGAAATAAAAAACCCCAGCCCTAACTGGTTTGGCTCAGTGGATAGAGCGTCGGCCTGCAGACTCAAGGGTCCCAGGTTCGATTCCAGTCAAAGGCATGTACCTTGGTTGCAGGCACGTACCCAGTAGGGAGCGTGCAGGAGGCAGCTGATCGATGTTTCTCGACTCATCGATGTTTCTAACTCTCTATCCCTCTCCCTTCCTCTGTAAAAAATCAATAAAATATATTTAAAAGGAAAATAAATTTAAAAAGAAAACAAATAGAAAATAAAAATAAGTAAACTCCATTCTTCAGGGCCATGTGAAAACTGGCCTCTGGGTGGGTTTGACACATGGGCCACAGTTTGCAGGCCCCTGGCTTAGAAGAAGGGGAGCATACAGTGTTTCCTGACGTAGCCAGCACTTTGGGGGCTGCAGGAAGGGAAAGGCAGCGGCGGATCACAGGAGGGGAGCTCGTGAATCTGACAGCAGCGCAGTGGTTCTCAGACTGCGTTTTCCAGAATCGTGGGTTTCTCCAGAGGGGCTGTGGGGCGCCAGGGCCGGGTCAGGACCCCCGCTCCTGGCTTGAACTAGAGCAGCCCCGCCTTACTGGGTTCTCATGTACAATTGGGTCTTCACGTATGATTTTATTTAACACAAGGGGCGCTGCTGAAAACGAGGTTTTGGGGAAACCACGGATCTGGGCATTGAAGTCTCGTGAGTCACACACCATGAAACCTCATGTGATCCATGGCATCTTCCTGCCCCGAGGAGGGGAAGGGAGAGACAAGACAAGTGTGTGTGAAGTCGTGGGCAAGAGAAAAGGCTGGTCTCTCATCAAGGACCAGATTGTGTGATGGGGAGGGAGAGGGTGCTGAGGGCTGGAGCCGGTGGTAGGCTCGAGTGTTGGAATCTTTGAAGGATGAATAGGGAGGGGGTGGGGGGCAGGTGGGCAGGAAGGCAGCCCAGGCAGGGCATGATGGCATTTTCTGAAATCCCAGAGGAGGGTCTCAGCATGGGGGCAGAGAATAGACCTCACTCCTGGGCGTGGCCGTGGGGAGGGTCAGACGGGGCTTTTGATGGCTTCACTGAAGCCGTTGACCTTGAACTGAAGGATAACAGGAGGCGTACACAAGAGTGGGGCTTGAGAAAGAGGGTAACTTTACTCTGTACCTGATGCGTATGGATGAGGAAGGCCCAGAGCAGGGCGTCCGGGAAAGACATTGCTGATATGTTGGAAGTGGACTCAGTGGCCCCCGAGAATGAGGAGGACGGATGGGAGCACCTCCGAGGGTGGCTGCATAAGAGGGAGGAGGGAAGGGCAGGAAGAGCCACAAGTTTGAGCTGGGGCTGGTAGTATCTACCCCTGGCAGAAATTGGGCAGTAGGACAGGAGAGCGAGGCTGTGGCAGGGAGCGACCCCATTGGATTTGGGGTGATGATGAGTCACCCACCTGGGGTGATGGCATAATCAGATACTAGACCAAGAGTGGACTGGGGAGTGGGCAGGGGCCATGCTGGCGCTTGCAGGTGAGGTGATGGAGGGAGCTGCTATGTGGGGAGAGGGTGGGTATCAGGAGCACAAGGACCAGGCCCTGACGTAGGCAGATGGAGAGGGAAGTGCAGGGGAGGCTGGGGACAAGCGGTGGGTACTTGCACAGAGGAAGGATCAAGAAATACAGGGCAAGACCTTGGGCTTGGCAGCTGGGGAAGGAGAAGAGCACACGCATCAGGGCCAGGAGGTGGTGGAGAGGAGTGGGCAGGTGCTGACGGGGCAGGGGCGAGTGGGTGCTGCAGCACATACGCTGGGCCATGGCCATGGAGAAGGGGCCCCCCGGCGGGTGGCCAGCTATTGGGTGTGTGGTTCGGCCGTAGACGTCAGCAGTGCTGTGCTGGTGCAGTGCTGGAAGTCAAGCTTTGGGTGTGGGTGACTCTAACTCCTGTGGACGCCGGGGGAGGGGAGGGCATGTGGGGTGGCCGGGCATTGAGCTATGGGTCCGTTGTAACGAGCGTGCATGTCGTGTCTCTGAACGTGCCTGTTGTTGAGGTGTGTGTGTCTGTGGCGTGTCTGTGTTTTCTGGGCATGAGTTCCTCTGAGCAGTTCCCATCGGGTGTTATCCTAGATTTTGTGCAGGGTGATGGTGCCCCCTGGTGGGAAGAGGGGACAATGACCCAGCTGCTCATTCATGTATTCAACCACCTTTGATTTAGATCAGGGTTTCCTCAACCGTGAAACCTTGGACATAATCATTCTTGGTTGCAGGAGGTTGACCTGTGCATTGGAGGAGGTTCAGCAGCACCCCTGGCCTCTAGCCGCTAGATGCCAATGGCACCCTCACCCCCACCCCCACCCCCAAACCCCTACCTCCCACCCCTCACCTCCCACCCCTCACCCTCAGTGTGAAAACCAAAATGGTCCCAGGCGTTGCCAAATGTCCCTGAGGGGCAGAGTCACCCTGGTTGAGAGCTACTGACTTAGACCTTTTTAAAAAAAAAAAAAAAAAGAAAAGAAAAATTACTGATTTTTACAGAGAGGAAGAGAGAGGGATAAGGAGTTAGAAACATCGGTGAGAGAGAAACATTGACCAGCTGCTTCCTGCACACCCCCTACTGGGGATGTGCCCGAAACCAAGGTACATGCCCTTGACCGGAATCGAACCTGGGACCTTTCAGTCCACAGCCCGACGCTCCATCCACTGAGCCAAACCGGTCAGGGCTGACTTAGGCCTTTTCAGCGCCAGGCGAACAGAGCTGCTGGGTGGTGGGAACACAGCGGGGGATGAGACAGACACCATCCCTGCCCCTCGGGGAGCTTCCAGGCGGACGGGCAGACTGCAGGGCGAGGAAAGAAATGCTCAGTAATGGCACATGGTGGTGTGCGCCACGGAAGAAATGAAGTCAGGGCTGTGGCACAGATGCAGGGCTGTGGTGATGGTGGCCGCTGTAGCTGTAACAGTCAGAACGGGCCTCTCTGAAGAGGTGACACGTAGACAGTGTGAGGAGCTCGTCAGCGGAGGGCTGGGGGAGGGAGTCCTAGGAGGGGACCAGCAAGGCAGAGGGCGGAGACAGGAAGGCGCCGACAGGAGCGTGTGCCGTGTCAGGGGCCCGGAGAGGTGTCCAGGGAGGGCTCCCTCTGCTCAGCGGGGAGACACGCGTTGGCACCAAGTAGGCACCATGGAGGTCCCATGGGCAGGCTGGCATGGGGATGGGTTTCCTCACCCTGCCCCTCAGTGCCTGAACCAGAGGAGGCGTCTGGTACTTTCTGTGGATGGGCAAATGTTGGAGCCACTGGGCTGGCTGCAGCAGAGAGGGCTGGGGCCGGTGGTCAGAGGGCTAGCCAGGGACTCTGTTCGACTGCCCCCAATGCGTGGCCTTTGCCCAGAGGTCCCTGATCTGGGCAGAGGTTGGTGTAAGCGGGTGCCAGGGAGGGCCTGGGCTGGGCTGGGCTGGGCTCTGGGGCTCGGCTAGCATGAGGCTGGGCACCTGGGCAGGGCCGACCTGTGGCCTGACTTCTTTGCCCCTCTCCAGCGCTGGCAAGACCTCAACGTGATCAGCAGCCTGCTGAAGTCCTTCTTCCGGAAGCTCCCTGAGCCTCTCTTCACTGACGGTGAGTAGTGGGTGGGAGTGGAGAAATGGAAGGAGGAGGGACACTCTGACCACTTTCTAAACTGGGTTTGTTGGTGTTATTTTGTGTGTGTGTGTGGGGGGGGGGGGGGGTTGTGTGTGTGTGTGTTTTGTTTTAATACCAAAGAAACATGTGCTTGTGAAAAGCAGATAGTACAGACACAAACTCAAAGGCCCCTGTCCTCCTTCTGCTCCCCTCTCCTGAGGTTATGTGACCCTAGAGGCCTGAGGCATGAAATTCGTGCAAGAGTGGGCCTTCCTTCCCCAGACTGCTGACACCGGCTTCCCTCTGGAACCCGGGACCCAGGCTTCCCTCTGGCCGCTGGCAGGCACCCAGGACCCCCGCTTACCTTGTAGCCCCAACTTCATCCAGAAGGACATGTGGTCTAATTAGCATATTGTGCTTTTATTATTATAGAATCTCTGAGCATTTCCTTTGTGCCAAGCACTGCTCCCTACAACAGCTCCCTGAGGCAGGCGCTATTATCTCCACTTCCCGGATGAGGAAACGGGGGCACAGCGCAGTGAAATGGCCTGCCCGGGGCCTCCCGGGGGGTGAGGGGTGGAGCCTCTGAGCACCTGCTGGTGAACATGTGTTTCCATCTGACCCACAACAGACGCTGGGTATTCAGTGGTGTGCGGAGAGATGTTGAACTCTGGCTCTCTGGGGGGCAGGGGAGGCGCTTCGTCTGTGGTGTTTTTCCAATTTCCATGGTGTGAACACCCCACCAGGGCTGGTGTCAAGCCCCCGACAGACAGATGGGATGATAGACGGGTTAGATGCAGATACGCTGTGAGCATGTGAACTCGGCGGAAGGTGAGGGCTCTCCGTGCCCCGGGGGCGGGGCCCCAGCACACCACGGGTTGGTTTACTCTTAACAAAAGGAGGCTTGTAATTGTGAGATTCATTCATGTCAGCACAAAGGGCTCTTCCTCATTCTTCTGTTAAACCAGCCGCATGGAGTTTCATAGCTGAACAGGCTATAATCTGTCTGTATCTCCCCTGTCGGTGTCTCGGGAGCCTTCGGATTTTTGCACGGAACACGTCGCAGTGACTTTCCTGGCGCGCGTCCCCGCCCACAGGGTCAGTGTCCTGGGGCAGACTTCGGGGTCCACGTCCCTGGCAAGCATTTTTTTAAAGATATATTTAATTTTTTAATTAGAGGGACACACAATATTATGTTCCTTTCAGGTGTACACGCTAGTGACGAGGCATTTATAAACCTTATGACGTGATCCCGATGAGTCCAGCACCCGCCGGCCACCTTACATAGTTGTTACGATATTATTGACCATATTCCCTGGGCTGTCATTTCCGCCCCGTGACTGTGTTTATAACCAGCAATTTGCACATCTTAATCCCTTCCCTGGCAAACATCTCTGAGAGCTCACGTCAGGTGGCACTGAGAATGGGCCTGTGCGCACCCCACTGAAAGCATAAGAGAACATTATGCTCCCCCCCCCCCCGCCTCCCGCCCAGCATTGGAGGCTATTAATATTTTATTTATGTATTTATTTAGTTATTTATTTATTTGGTAATTAATATTTTAAACCTTTGCTACTCAGGGAGGGGAAACGGCATCTCGCGATTGTTTTCATTCCATTTCCCTCATTACTAAGGAGAGTGACTGTCTTTTCATTAGTTTATTGGTCTTTTCTGTGTCCTTTGTACTTGCCTGTTCGGACTCTGTGCCCATTTTCCTGTTGAATTGTCTGTCTTTTTTCGTATTGATTTACAGGGCACATGCTCTTGTGCATTATAGACATGAATGCTTTGTTAGTTTTTGCAAATAGCGGGTCTGCCATTTGCCTTTGAACTTCCAGCAGAGCGATTGCAAACAGCTGTTTCCGGCGCAGTCAGAGCTGTTACTCTTTCACGGATTCCGCATCTCATGCTTAAGAAGGCCTTATGATTATGTGACTATTTTCTTATTTTCCCCCAATATTTTAATATCTTTGTATTTGGCTCTGGAATGCAGCTAAATGTGTATTATGTGAGCTAGATACAGACCCACTCCCCGCCCCCCACTGACACAGCTGATTGTCCAGGGACATTTACTGACGCCTCCATCCTTCCACACGGATTTAAAGGGCCACCCGATCACATAGGGGAGATCACGTGGCCCGTTTTCCTCCTTCCTGTGTGGCCCTTGTCAGCTTCCCCCCCAGGCCCGCTGCTCGGGCTGTGCTCTCCCCACAGCACGCTTCAGGGTCCGGGGGCCGTCCCTTCCTCGTCAGTCTGTCTCCAGAGAACCAGTCGAGGCTCTCCTTATGCCTTTACTCTCCCAGATGAAGTTCGGAATAACCACGTCCCACTGTTTAAAAGTTTCCCATGGACTTCTGAAGGGAGTTGGGGGAGCCCTGACACCGGTGGGGTGGGGTGGGGTGAGGTGTGTGGGGACCGAAAGGCCCCTTCCCCTGGCTAAGCATTCTCTGAGCATTGACCTTGTGGTGTCCTTGCCCTGCACCCGTCGGCCACCTTACGTAGTTGTTACGATATTATTGACCATACTCCCTGGGCTCATGCCGGGGCCCCTGTTCCAGTGTCACATGCAGCTCCGGCCGCATTTCCTCCCGGGGGCCCACGCCTCCGCGCCCCAGGTCAGGTGCACACTGGAGCGCGGCCGCGGGGGGGTGGTCCCGAGAACGCGAGGCCATGGAGCCCTTCGGACCTGGATCAGAACAGGCCTCCCTGACCTTCAGCCCCAAGCCCCTCCCCTTTCTCTGAAGGGTCTTTGGTATGTTCTAGACAAATACAACGACTTCATCGAAGCCAATCGCATTGAGGACTCGAGGGAGCGGCTGAAGACGCTGCGGAAACTGGTAAGGAAAGAGCCTGGCCTGGGGGAGCACCGCGGTCCCGGGAGGCCCGGGGTCCAGCGCCGCCAATTCCCCGTGACCTTGGGAAGCCCTTCTCCGCCCCAGGCCTCAGTTTCTCCATCTCCACCAGGGGGCAGCGAGAGGGTGGGTTCCAGAGCCCCTGAGGTGTGGCAGCGGGAGCCCCTTTGGGGCGTGATGGACCAGGGAGGCCGTGAGGGTCTGGTCCCATGCCTCTTCTCTCTCCTGCCCAGATCAGGGACCTGCCAGGACACTACTATGAAACACTGAAATTCCTCGTGGGCCATCTGAAGACCATCGCTGACCACTCGGAGAAAAACAAGGTGGGTGGGGCCCAGGGTGGCGTTGAGGGGGAAGCACCCCTGGGTCTCAGCACATTCTGGCTCCGCTGGGTCCGATGCTGTCCAGCCCCCCCTCCGGCAGTGCCCCTCCCTCGGAACTGTCTCCCGTGGCTGATGAAAGTCCATCCTCCCTGCTGGCTCTCGCTCTGCCCTCTGCGGGGCCGGGGCAGAGAACAAAAACTGGTTTTCCTCTGCCCCCTCTGGCCCGCCCAGCGTGGCTCAGTGGCTGAGCGTCGACTTAGGAACCAGGAGGTCACGCCGGTTCGATCCCGGTCGGGGCACAGGCCTGGGTTGCGGGCTCCATCCCCTGTGTAGGGTGAGCATCAGGCAGCCGATCAATGGTTCTCTCTCATCATTGATATTTCTCTCTCCCCCTCTCCTTTCCTTTCTGAAATCAATAAAAATATTATTTATTTTAAAATATATTTTATTGATTTATTACAGAGAGAAAGGGAGAAGGATAGAGAGTTAGAAACATGATCAGCTGCCTCCTGCACACCCGCTACTGGGGATGTGCCCGCAACCAAGGTACATGCCCTTGACCGGAATCGAAGCCTGGGACCCTTCAGTCCTGCAGGCCGACGCTCTGTCCACTGAGCCAAACAGGTCAGGGCTAAAAACATATTTTTAAAAAGAAAGAAAAGAAAACCCATCCTCTGGTTTAGCTGGAACTCCTTGCACTGCTCTTTCCAAATCATGCCTCGTGTATCTGCTGCTTCCGCAGCAGGGAGCTATAGGATTGCTCTCTGTCCTAAGGCAGCCTGGGAGCTTGCAGGGGGGGCCCCCTCCAGGACCCCCCAGTGCTAGCACAGGACGGGTGTGCAGGTTGGGTGCTGCCCATGGCTGCTGGACCTGGAAGTGAGGGGGCTCTATGTACTAGGCACCTCCTTGTCCACCCAAGGAGGCATTCAGCCCCACGCCAGGGACAGCTCAGGCTGTGGTGGGGAGGGCCCTGAGAGGCCAGGTGAGGGAGGCCTGGGGGACTGGGGTGAGGCTCCCGGGGTTGTTGACACTGACCTGCTCCCCTCCACCCGCTGTCCAGATGGAGCCCCGGAACCTGGCCCTGGTCTTCGGGCCGACGCTGGTGAGGACGTCAGAGGACAACATGGCTGACATGGTGACCCACATGCCTGACCGATATAAGATTGTGGAGACGCTGATCCAGCATGTAAGTAGTCACGGGCCCCGGGTACCCCGCTTCTGCGCCTGGGTGGGTACGCACAGGGGAGGTTGAGGCAGCTTAAGGAAATGCTGCTGGGACAGGGAATGCCCTTCCAGGCCAAACAGGATAGACCCTAGGATCCCTATAGTCTGGGGCTCCCCCAGGCCCCCGCCGAAGAAACAGGAGGTCCCTGGGTTTCCAAGATGTGTGTGAGGGTCAGAGGGAGGAGGAAGGTCCGGGGAGGAGAGCAGAGGGGTGAGCACAGGGGCACCTTCAGAGAGGCGTCCTTGCATGAACCTGCAGAGGGCGCAGGGAGCAGGGGCGGAGGCAGAGCTCTGCCCTGGGGGAGGAAATGGTGATGCCGAGGGTGGGGCGGAGGCGGATGGGGCAGGGACAGGCATGGTCTGAGGCAGGGCCCTGCACCCGGCTCTGTTTATCTTGGGCGGGTCACCTCCCTCCCTTCTCTTGGCTGCTTGGAGGCCCCAGAGGCCTGGTCCTTGTTACTGTCCGTAAAGGATGAGAACCAAGAGTGGCCAGCAGAGGGCACTGGGGGCCTTCGTCTTCCAGAGCCAAACCCAGAGCAGCAGTGCCCCCTCCTGGGCACGCAAGGACTTTTTCATGAACCCTCTTAGATTTCCATCTCCAAATGTTGGTCTGGCCTTTGGTCCAGACCCCCGCCTGCCAGGAGAAATGACATTGGCGGCTCATCAGGGGGAGGGGAGCCTTAGCCTCCCCACCTCATACGGACTTTAGGGCAGGGAAACCAGGTGGTGTTACCCCCATTTTACAGATTTGGAAACTGGCCTGGAGCTCAGAGAGGTTCAGTGACTTGCTCAGGCCACACAGCTGGTGAAGGGTGGCCTGTGCTCTTCTCCCCACCCACGGGGAGGGCAGCTTCCGCAGCCTGTCCCGGAGCGAGGGAGGCTGGCGAGAGTAAGGCAGTGGCGTCCACTTTGGTCTTGCTCACTGGCCTTGCCTGTTGGCTTCTTTCTTTCCTTCACTGTGTGGGTGGGGCCCTGAGCCATAAGAGGGGGCATCGTGGCCTGTTCTCACCCCAAAACTGGGACCACCAGCCTGGAGGCCTGGCCCAGAGCGGTCAGGGAGGCCAGGGCCACCAGGTGGCACCAGAGATCCTGAGGCGGCCTTGGTCTGGGGAAGCTTATCTCCCTTGGAAAAGCTCAGCTCTCCAACCCAACGGGGAGCCCCCTGGAGCCCCCATGACTCTGTGCTTTGTTGAGGGGGGGCAGTAGGGAAGAGAGAGAGGCTGGTCCCATGGTTCCTGGAGAAGTTCCTAGAAACTTGAGGCCTGTGATGAGCTGGGGTGTCAGGAACAATAGCCTTTGGGCATAAAGGAGGCCCAAAATGTGCCCACTTACTCTCCCCAGAGCCATGAGGGGAGTCCCCAGTCAAGGAGGCCTCTGGGCAGGGTGAGGGAGGGAGGCATATCTGTCTCCTTCCTGGCATATTCCCAGCACTAAGCACAGCATCTGGCACAGGGTGAGCACTCAGTGTTTGTTGAATGAATGAATGAATGAATGAATGAATGAATTGCTGTTGAGGTTATGCCAGTCTGGGTTTGACCACCCAGGGGTTCCTTCTTGGAAACTGAGCTGTGACCCTCCATTTTCTGCCTCCTTGGCATTTGGACATAATCTACCCTGGACGGTTGTTGAGGGAATGAGCTACCCCCTCTTCAGGCCCGTTAGCCAACCCCCAGGCTTACAGGGGTCTGCCTACCCCAGAGGCTCTAGAGCGAGGGGTCAGTGTGGTCATGAGCCCAGGCAGGGGCTGCACTGTGGCACAGTCTACCCTGGCCAGGCAGTGGACAGTTGGAGTTAGTGGGTGACGTGACCTCCTGCTGGGAGTTCTAGCCACGGCCCTGAGCCGGCCTCCCCTGCCCGGGACTCCTGTCACCTGTGGGATCCGTGGACAGCAAGGCTGGACGTGGCCTTCGGGCATCAGCCCCATCCTCACATTGTTCAGAGGGGGTGGGAACTGGGGCGAGGAGGAACAGGGAGTGACTTGCCCAGGGCTGCACAGCAAAGCACTGTCAGCAGAGACGAGCAAGCCCAGGAGTGCGGCTTCTCAGCGGCAAGTCACCACCAGCTCACACGTGTTTGCTGACTCGAGTGGAACTCAAAGGAAGGCTTCGCCCAGGCACCCATCCAGTGTCACTCAGCACACGTGGTGGTACCTACTGTGCGTGCACTGGCATTTGCCCAGTTATCACTCAGCACACGTGGTGGTACCTACTGTGCGTGCACTGGCATTTGCCCAGTTGTCACTCAGCACACGTGGTGGTACCTACTGTGCGTGCACTGGCATTTCTCAACCTGGCGTTAGTGACCTATAAGACCAGGTGGCTCACTGATTGCCCACACCGGGCGGGAGCCCGCAGTCTGGCACGGGCCCGACCGGAGTCACACCGCCATCTCCTGGTTCAGAGGTCAACCTCAACCACTGAGCATCGCCGACCGGGCTGTGTTTTAACTTCCAATCAGGGAGCCTCACTCATATACTTTATTGTAACTTTTGAACTTTTAGGGCTTATTTCTATTACGCAATCTTTTTCTGTGGTTAAATCTTTTTCCTTTTTTGGTCTGTCCAGGCTTGCTTTGGCTGGGTTGATTTTTTTTTCTTCCTGATATTAAAATCATCCTATCTAATAAAAGAGTAATATGCAAATTGACTGTACCTCTGATCAACCCACGCCCACAGCCATGCCCACCAGCCAATCAGGAGCAAATTAAGCAAATAAACCCCAACCAAGATGGCTGCCGCCACTGAGAGCAGGAGAGAGGGTTAAGTTTCCCTGGCAATGGAGGAAGCCAAGCTTTCCACCCACCGTTGCTGGCCTAGGCCTCCACTCTAGGCTACAAAGTTTCAATTGTAGAACATAAATTAATCCCAGATCCCAGAGCCTCCACTTGGACCTCTGGGAGGGCGTGGCCAGACTGCAAAGCACCATAGGCCCCTCACCCAGGCCACCCCTCACCCCAAGGGAACCCCCACCCTGATCCAGGACACCCTTCAGGGCACACCACCCGGTCCCCACCCATGCACCAGGCCTCTATCCTATCTAATAAAAGAGTAATTTGCAGATTGACCATCACTCCAACACACAAGAGGGCCGTCCCCATGTGGTCAAAGATTCTGCCCCCATGTGGACACAAGAAGGCCAGCAGGGGAGGACAGTGGGAGGTTCCAGGCCTGCAAAGGAGGGCAGTTGTGGGCCATCAGGCCAGCAAGGGAGGACAGTTGGGGGCAATCAAGCCTGCAGGGGAGGGCAGTTAGGGGTGACCAGGCTGGCAGAGGAGGGAAATTGGGGGCAAACAGTCTGGCAGGGGAGCAGCTAAACATCAATTAGGCTGCCAGGGTAGTGGTTAGGGGCAATCAGGCTGGCAGGCAGGCAAGCAGTTTGGAGCTAGCAGTCCTGGATTGTGAGAAGGATGTCCAACTGCCCGTTTAGGCCTGATCCTACCAGGATCGGGCCAAAACGGGCAGTCGGACATCCCTGGAGGGGTCCCAGATTGGAGTGGGTATAGGCTGGGCTAAGGGATAACCCCCCCCACACACACACAAATTTCATGCACCGAGCCTCTAGTATGATTTATAAAATCCACATACCATGATAAAGCCCATCCTTATGTTTAGTTTTCACTGTCAATTTCTAAACCTTACCAGCCTCCCACACCTTCCTTTCATCACATCCAAAAGCCAAGTACTTCGTGTCCTTTCACCTGTCTCCAGTTTCTGCCTCTGAGTTTGAATTCCAGATTGTCACGTATACACTTTGTGTGTGTGTGTGCATCATTCTTGGTTTGATAGCAACGGACTTTTCCATGCTACTACCCATCCTTATTTCTCAAAGCTCAGTGCTCAACTCTGGATTCATTTCTTTACTTGCTCATATACTCAGAGAGTTTAGCAGGGTATAAAATTCCAGGCTCAAAGTTCCTGCAGCTCTGGCTCAGTTGGTTCGAGTGTCATCCCATACACCCAAAGGTTGCAGGTTCACTTCCCACACAGGGCACATACGTAGGCTGCAGGTTCCATCCCCAGTTGGGGTGACTACAGAAAGCAGCGGATCGATGTTTCTCTCTAACATCTCTCTCTCTCTCTCTCTCTCTCTCTCTCTCTGTCCCTTCATTTCTCTCTAAAGTCAATAAAAAACATTCCCTCAGATGGGGTTTAAAAAAATTATTGCATTGGTAGCCCAACAATACACTGAAATAATTACTTGTTGTGCCTGTTGCTGTTGATACTTGCTCATTTGTAAACAATATGTTTTGTTTTCTTTAGAAAACTTTTAGAGTTTTACCTTTAAGATTCTCAAATTTCACAAAATATATCTAAAAGTGGAATTTATGGCTCCAGTTTCTATCGTGTTGGCATTTATGAAAAGCCTCTTGCCTGCCTGCCTGCCCCTCAGGGCTCCCCACCTTACAGGGCTCCCCAGTTGTAAGAGTGGAGCCCAGGGCTGGGTTGGATGTCCTCAGCGCTAGCAGGCCTGGAGGCCTGCTCCCTGCAGGGGACCCGGTGGGCCCCACGGGGCGCTGCTGCCCCATGATCCTGGCTCGCAGTAGGGAGCCACCCATGGTGGTGTGCGCTGGGCAGCGTTGAGTGAGACAGGCAGAGAGAGAAGCTCTCCCTAGAGGTCCTCAGTCTCCGCTCCCACCCTCTCCCACTCCCATCTGCATGTCCCGCCCACACTGGGGTACAGTCCTTTCTTTCCCCAAGAGTTTCTCACGGTCTGTGGAGTTGGGTTCCAGAACCTATCAACCTCTGAGACTCTGGCAGCCAGGCCAGCCCGGGTTTGTCGAGAAGCGGGGGGCCCTTGCCTCTCGGTGCCCCTCCCGTCCCATCCCACCTGGCGCCTGAGGGGATGCTCTGGATGAGCAGGTTGGGAGCCGTATCTGCCTGTCTCCCTCCAGCCCCTTCCCACACTGATTCCATCACTTCCCTTTGTCTCCTCTGCAGTCAGACTGGTTCTTCAGTGAGGACGAGGACAAGGGCGAGAGGGTAAGTGGTGCAGAGGGCAGGCGGGGGTGGGGGGCGGTCTGAGGTGGGCCCTCTTCCCAGGCTGGGGGTGGGGGAAGCAAGATTCCAGCAGGAGAAGGCCCCTGGCCTGCGGCATCTCACTCCGATGGGGGAGACAGGCCCTTCTCCCCAGGAGCACCCACACTGATGGGGGACAGACCCTTCTCCCCAGGAGTACCCACACTGATGGGAGACGCATCCTTGCCTCGGGGAGTTCTCAATGGGGGGGAGGGGATACAGGCCTCCTCTAAAGAAACAGAGTCCAGTAGCAGAGGCAGACCCCCACCTTCCAGTGTTAGGCAGAGGGTGTAGGCCTTAGGAAGGTCCCATCTGTCGGGGAGACACAGCTCCTGCCTTCAGCGGGGGAAGCAGCTCAGGACTTTGGGGCTCGATCAGGGTGTTGGGGAAGGCACACCCTAGTCCAACGGAGACATGTCGGCCTCTCAGGAGTGCCTGGTGATGAGGGAGACAGCCCGCCCTGCGGAGCCAGTCTGGTGGAGGAGACGTGGCCCCATCTTCAGGGCACCCCATTCTGCAGGACCCGGTCTGGCCAGCTGAGGGCATGGTGGCTGACCTTCCTTCTGTTTGCAGACCCCCGTGGATGACAAGGAGCCTCAGTCGGTGCCCAACATCGAGTATCTCCTGCCCAACATCGGCAGGACGGTGCCCCCTGGTGACCCAGGTCCCGGTGAGTGCAAGGTCCTGGATGGGGGAGGGGAGGGCAGGCTCTGCATTCCTGAGGGTCCCACACGCCATCCCGGATGCCCGGCCAGATGCCCAGCTTCCCTGCTCCTGCCCCTCGGGACCCTCCCCTGCCCCCACCAGTGAGAGGGGCTGTGGCAGGGCCTTCTCTCTCTCCGGGGAGGGCCAGCTTGCCTGTGTGCCCACTTCCTCATCTGCTCAGCCACCCCCACCCCAGGGCTGGGTAGGAGTTTTGCTCCCTCCTTCACTGGTTTCTTTCCTGAGCTTTTTATTTCGCACGGGCTGTGTCCTTCCGGGCATGTTTCTCTTTTTAATTTTTCTTCCTTTTCTCCTTGCACCCCTCCACCCTCCTCCCTCTCCTCCCTGTGCTCTCCTCCCACCCCCTGGATCCCGTTCCTTCTCTCCCCCTCTCCCCCTCCTCCAGCGGACCTGTTGGAGATCTAAAGGGTACAGTGTGGTCGCGGCCTCGGTCACTAACAGCGGCGGGTGATTATAAGAAGGCTGGGCAGGCGCGAGGGCAGGCGGGGACATCGGGCTGTGAGGACCTCACCCCGACAAGCCAGCCACCCCTGGTGGTTAACAACCCCTGTCCCAGTCCCCTGCCCCCACACACACCTGCAAGGCCCTTCTCCAGAGAAGGGAGGCGCTTGCTAGGGCCAGATCCTCCCCCCTGGCCAGGAAGTCTGGCTGCCCTCCCGATGATCCCCATCCCGAGGCCTCCTCCCTGTGCCCAGCCTGGCTACGCCTGGCTATCTGGGCAGGGGGAGGCAGGGGACAGGGACACAGGGGCACCACCTTCCAGAAGCCTCTTACGGCTGTAGCTCTGGCCTCAGTCCCCTTCAATGACTGACTCTTTTTTTTCCTTCTAAATATATTTTATTGATTTTTTACAGAGAGGAAGGGAGAGGAATAGAAAGTCGGAAACATCCATGAGAGAGAAATATCGATCAGCTGCCTCCTGCACACCCCCCACTGGGGATGTGCCTGAAACCGAGGCACATGCCCTTGACTGGATCAAACCCAGGACCCTTCAGTCCACAGGCCGACGCTCTATCCACTGAGCCAAACCGGTTTCGGCAGGACTGCCTCTTTGCTCCTGAAACCAGAGCCCCTGGCCACTCGGCCTGAGTCCTGTTTGCAGGCCTCCGGCCTCTCATAGCAGAGCAGCCTCGAGACCAAGGCACGAATGCCCAGGCGCCTCTTGACTCCAGCCACTGACCCCCCCCCGCCCTGGGAGGGAGCTGACCTCGGGGCTCGGGGCTCGGACTGGCCCTGTCTCTGACGGGAGGGGCATCACAGCTCCCTTAGCTGCAAGAGGCAGGCTGGGGGAGGGTCCAGACATGGGGTGGGGATGGCAAAGGAGCCCCCGTCTCTTCTAGTCACCCGCCGCCGCTCCCCGCCCCGTGGTGTGTCGCTGTGTGGTCAGCACATCCGCTCTTCTCACCGGGTGCGGGTGCGGGTGCAGGTGTGGGTGCGGGTGCGGGTGGGCTGGGAGGAGCCCTCTAACCCGCTTGCCAGCGAGTGTGGATTAACTGCACCGCCCACCGCCCCCTCGGACCCGGGGCCGCCGTGGGTCGGCCCGCTCCCTCCCCTGGGCCGGAGAAGACGCTGCCAGGGCTTGTTTCTGGTTCCTTCTCCGCCCCTGTTGTATGCAGGGAGTGGGCCCAAGCCCATGGAGGTAATAAGGCCTTGACGCTCCTCCATCACTCTGGTTACAAACGCGGGCCTCCCGTCTGGAGGTGGAACCCAGCCAGGCTCTAGCCCCCAGGCCACTCCCCGTCCTGTGTCCCACCTGCTTCACGTCGCCCCCGTATTCGGTCATTCATTCCCATGGTCCTCTCATGCCCTGCAAGTGGGGGGTGAGGGTGAATGTCGGCACCCTCCTCTCTCTGCACTGTGTGGTCTCCATGCTCCAGAGCATCTGTGGTTTGCTGTGTGTCACTGTCGTGGTTTCGTGGACTGCATCTGTACTGGGCATTTTCTCTCCAGTGCTTCATAGTACCCGGGAGAGGAGGTGGAGCGGAGCGAGGCCCCCCAAAAGCCCCTCTTGCCCTTAACCCTGGGCAAGTGAGGTGTCAGTAGCCGGCAGCCCAATGGCCCTTCCTGCCTCCCCAGGAAGTGGTGGCTGACATCCCTCTCGGCTCAATCCCTCTCCCATTGGAAACGCCTCAGAGGCCTGTGAGCTCCCGGGGCCCAGAGAGGTGTCGGGTCCCTGAACTCCCCCGTCTCTGAAGCCTTTGAAGAGGGAATGGTGTTCACAGGTCTCAGCCTGCTCTTGCCCCGATCCAACGTTCCCTTTTCTCTCTTTGCACCAACAGATGCCACCACCTGTAGTTCAGCCAAGTCCAAGGTAAGTGCCTCGGCGGGCCTGAAGGCTCTATCCCAGGACAGGTCAGCCCCTGTGGCCTTTGGGTCAAGGGAATCGGGAGGATAGCAAGTAGACGCCGAGGAAAGTTGATGGCCAGTGGGGAGGAAGATAGCAAACGCTGATGTCCGAGGTACACAGAGAGCTGGCTCTCTGTGACCGTTCCGGCGAGGCATCTGGTGTAGAGAAGGATCTGGCTGAGAGGCAGTGTTGTCCAGTGGTTAGAAGTCCTGGGTTTGAATTCTGGCTCCACCACTTGGTAGCTTTGGGGCACTGGGCAAGTTACTTAACCTCTTCCCATCCTCGGCTGTAAATGGTGGCTGCTATTCATCCCCATCAACAGTGTCAACAATGTTTAAGGTCTTTGGAGAGCCCAAAGCAAGCAGAAGGAAGGAAATAATAAAGATAAGAACAGAAATCAATGAGATTGAAAACAATTGAGGAAAATCAATGAAACCAAAGCTGGGTCTTTGAACCAGACCTCGCAGCCAGCTGTGGGGTCGGCCCCCTGAGACAGAACCTGGCAGGCGAGGCTGCTGCCCCAGGCGGACCCTGCCCTCCGGGGAGAGCAGAGCCTGATGGGTGAGATCAGAGCTTGAGGGCCAGGCTGGAAGCTAAATCCGAAACCACGGCGTTGGCACCGTCAGTTTCAGGCGGGAGCGTTCTTCCCGCCTTGTAGGTGGCTGCCTTCTCCCAGCCCCCTCGTTTGGCACAGACAGAGAGCAAGAGCGTTCCATAGTGTCTCATAAGAGCACTAATGTCACCATAAGGGCCCCACCCTCATGGCCTCTTCTAAAGCTGGTCAGTGAAATATTGGCTGGTTGAACTGGGCTCATTTCTGTCTGGGACCCAGTGCTGGGTCCCCCTGGGCCCACGGTGCCTGACACAGAGCAGGTCCTCGCTATGTGCCGGATGAGTGCCCTGGAGAGAAGACTGCTCCAGTCTGCAGAGGTTCCCTGTACCTTCTCCAGAAAGCCTCTGCCTGCACCCCGCCAGGGATGGGGAGCTCATTCCATCACAGACTTCTGTGGCCGAGAGCAAGGTCGTTGTAGCAGCCTGAATCTAGCTCCTTGTCCCTTCCACCCATTGCCCCAGCCAGCCTCCTGGTTTCCCATAGCTTCTCCTGGACTGACCCCTTGACCTTCGGGTGAACCTACTGGCCTCTGCATTCACCGGAAGTGACCGTTCTGCCCTCGTTACTTCTGTAACTAGTTGGGATGAGAGAGGGTAACTCGGTCAGATGGTACTCCTGGCCTCTCAAGTTTCTGAGAAAATGGCCAAGACAGAAAGCGGCACTGGCCCAGGTGTCTGACTGGTCATCGCAGTGCTGCCATGTCCCAGAACCCCAGGGGTGCCTTCCGGGGTCGTGCATGTGGGCAGCCGTGGCCCAGGACCACGTGCCTGTGAACCCTGAATCCCTGACAAGCTCCGGCTTCCTTAGAACTGACTGGTGTGACAGAGAATGCATAGGATGCAGTGGCCACCCCGCCCTCTCTCTGTCTCCACTCGGTGTTACAGGATGGCGGAAACGGGGTGGCCTGTGAGGAGGTGTCCAAGGGCATGTCACTGCAGCCCAGCAGGGGGTCACTCCCAGCATCGCTTCTACAGGGCTTCCTGTGTCGAGGGAACTCCACTCACCCATTTGCTCGTTCACTTAACACCTGTTACTTGTTGAGCACCTACTATGTGCCAGGCAGGCGTCATGGACGCAAGCACAAACAAGCCATAGACCTAGCTTGCTCTCGAAGAACTCCGAGTTTGATATAGACGATGTGGAAAGAAAGCTATTCTGGTGTGAAAAGAGCTGGTACAGATGCATCTTCAAAGGGCTGTGGCAGGCTGCACGAGGCCCACAAAGTCGTTTGGCCTGGCCCTGCCACGGCATCAGGGGTGCCCTAATTAATGTCTGACCAAGGTCAGCAGGCTAGTGTTTAAATTGATGATTTTATGCTGTTACAGTTATCCAAGTGGTCCTTGGCCGAGGAAAGGGGCCCCTCCCCTGGGCTGTGGGAACAGAAGGGATTCACCAGCTCAAAGCAGGGCTGGGAGGTTTCGGCTCGGAGGGAGCCCTGCTTGAGCGGGGTCTGGGAGGAGCAGGAAGAGCTCCTCCAGCAAACAGGGCGCAGCTCCTCTCTGGCAGCAGAGCTGGCCTTTGGATTCCGGGGTTAAGGAGTGTTGGGGTTTGGGCGCTGGGGACAAGGCTGAAATGCCTGTCAGGGAGGTGTGGGGTGGGGGGTGGGGGGTGGGGGGAGCCCCGTACACAGTACACACGGAGGAGGTGGAAAGGCAGGTTTCCAAGGGGGGGAGTGGCAAGAGGGAGGGGGTGGGGGCTGTGGTCAGAGAAAGGTCCCTGCCAGGATCTGGTGATTATAACCCGGGACAGTCTGTGAAATGGGTTCAAACTGCCAAGTATTACTCACTGCTGAGAGACGATTGTCACCAGAGCTGTGTCTAAAGGGGTTTATCTAGCGCTGCATAGGGTGCTTGGCCCCGAAGTTGGAGGAGGGGAGGGGAGGCGCTAGGCCAGTGCCCAGCCCACAGGAAAGAGCTGAGGGTCTGGATTAGGACCGAAAGGGGTGCTAGGAAGGCTTCAGGGTAGGGTGAGCGCAGCAGGGGTCTCCAGGGGACGGAGCAGGGTGCCTGTGGGGTTGGCATCCTGGTGGGCACGCGGATGGCTGGGGCCGGGGGAGAGTCTGGGCACCTCCTGACCCCCGACCCGTCTCCACCCAGGGCTCGTGGGCCCCCAAGAAGGAGCCGTACGCCCGGGAGATGCTGGCGATCTCCTTCATTTCGGCCGTCAACCGCAAGCGCAAGAAGCGGCGGGAGGCGCGCGGGCTGGGCAGCAGCACGGACGACGACTCGGAGCAGGAGGCGCACAAGCCGGGGGCGCCGCCGCCCGAGCCCCGCTCCCAGGAGCCGCCGGAGGGGCCGCCGCCGGGCGCCGCCGCCGCCGCCCCGGAGGGCCCCGCGGACACGCGCTCCATCGTGTCGGGCTACTCCACGCTGTCCACCATGGACCGCAGCGTGTGCTCGGGCGCCGGCGGGAGGCGGCCGGGCGCCGGGGACGAGGCGGACGACGAGCGCAGCGAGCTGAGCCACGTGGAGACGGACACGGAGGGCGGCGCGGGGCCCGGGGGCCGCCTGGCGCGCAGGCCGTCCTTCACGTCGCACCACCTCATGCCCTGCGACACCCTGGCCCGCCGCCGCCTGGCCCGGAGCCGCGCCGACGGCGAGGGCGCGGGCGCCGGGCGCGGGGGGCCCCGCGCCGCCGCGGCGGAGGCGCCGGGCTCGGCCTCGTCCAGCAGCCAGGAGTCGCTGCGCCCCCCGGCGGCCGCGGCGGTGGCGGCTCTGGGCGCGCGGCCCTCGCGCCTCGAGGCCCTGCGGCTGCGGCTCCGCGGCACCGCCGACGACATGCTGGCCGTGCGGCTGCGGCGGCCGCTGTCCCCCGAGACGCGCCGGCGCCGGAGCAGCTGGCGCCGCCACACGGTGGTGGTGCAGAGCCCGCTGCCCGACCTCCACTTCGACCAGTGGAAGGAGCTGGGCGGCGGGCGCGCCCCGGAGCCCGCGGGCCCGAGGGCGCACAGCGACAACAAGGACTCGGGCCTCAGCAGCCTGGAGTCCACCAAGGCGCGGGCCCCGCCCTCCGGGGAGCCGGGGGCCCCGCAGAGCCAGGCCCCGCGCCGCTCGGCCGCCGCCCGCCTCCACCAGTGTCTGTGACCAGCCCCCCCGCCCTCCTCACTCGTCCCCTCAGGCCTGCACCCCCTCCCCCCTCCTCTGTTTCCCTGGGCGCTGAGGCCAGTCACCGGGTTGTGCGCCGGGTGGAGGGAGTGGGCAGGGTGTGGGTGGGGGAGAGAAGGTACAGGCGGCCCGGGTCTGTGTCCCCGGGAAACGGCAGAGTGTGCTCCGATGGGCCTCTCTGTGTCTGCACGTAAAGACCCCTGTGGGCCACGGGGTGTGGATAGGGAACCCCAAGTCTCAGACTGAAGGAGAGACACTGGGTGATGCTGGTTCTTCCCTTCGTCTGTCTCCACCCCCACCCATTCGCTCCTAGCTAAGAGGTGGGGTGGGGGTGTATGTCCGTCTGGGGAGAGGGGTATAAGGTGTTGGTGTCCATGGGAGGGGTCCTGTGTGTGCAAGTGTGTGTAGTCACTGTCCAAAGGTGTTTCCCGTAGCGACTCTGCCACCCCTGCTTCCTTTGCCCCCCTCCCCACCCCTGCCAGGGCTCCTGCCCTTGGTACACACAGGGGTCCTTCCCCCTGATGCTTTCAGAGCCAGAGAAGGGGGTTGGGGCCACTCCACAGAGGGAGGACTCACTCACCAGGTATACTCCCCCCCCACCCTTTTGGCAAACTCTAAATCACTGCCCCCCAACAGCGCTTTGACCATGGGGAGCTGCCCGTTCCCCTAGTAGGGTCCAGGGTCCCTCCCCTACCAGGCCTTCCTTGCCCCCCTGTTCTTCCAGCTTGCCTGCTTCTTCCAACTCAGGCACACAGACCCCCACCTTCTGCCCTTTGGGAGTCAGTAAGACATCCCCAGTCTCTCTCTCTCTCTCTCTCTCTCTCTCTCTCTCTCTCTCTCTCACACACACACACACACACACACACTGATTTATGGGGTCTGAGCTGGGCTGGTCCTTCGGGATGGGCGAGACCCAGGCCCCTGTCCTCCTCCCTCCCATTGTAAATAGACCCCCCCACCCCCAGGCCCCCCACACACGCCCTCACTCATTCCAGGGAAGCCCACGTAGGGCTGTGAACCTACTGCCATGTCTATCGGTCCCCTTGGTTCATGCAAAGATTTGCTGTAGATTTCTCTCTCTCTCCTCACCCCCCCCCCGCCTTTGATTGTAAATATTGTCTCTAAACGTGTAACATATTATAAAGAATTTATAAGGATTTTTAAAGATGTTTTGCTCATTTAAACAAGTGTTGTAACAGTGTTGGATAAGCCTCCGGCCCCACGTCCGCATGTCTCCTTTCACTGTGTCTCTGACACACCCGTCTAGGCAACAACTAAGAGTTCCTGCTTCTGGAAAGTTCTGTCTTAAAAGTATAGTCTATATCTTGGAAATAAATGGCCTTCATTGAGGTACAAGTCAGATGTCTCACTTGTTGTGGAGGGAGGAGAGGGCCAGAGGAGGTGGGGGAGGAGTGAGGGTTAGGGGGGCCGGACCAGGTGGTGGCAGAGTGGAGGCACACCTCTTCCCCCCGGTAAATTTGTAGGTGTCTCGTCCTGGGAGACTAGTGTGAGTGGTGGCATGGGCAGAGTCCAGACGGACAGGGCAGGCGACCCTCAGTGCCCGGAGGTGCCCATGCCTGTAGGAACCCAGAGGGCAGGTGCATGGGCACCTTCTCAGGCCTGCCTGGACCTTCAGAATGGCCCAGAGGTGCTGCTAGAACTGGACAAACAATGGATTCGTGCTGCCTGTCACTACTTGAGCCAATTAAGCAGAGACAGGGTTGAGTCATTATGAGCGTTTATTCCAGTGTTGCCGGAGAATGGGAGAGCAGCAGGGTAGCCACAGAAGTTTATCTGCAGCCACCATAAGCCAGCTGCTTGTAAGTACAAAGAAAAGTAGGCAAAGGGTCAGTTTGCAGATATATGCAAAAGGACTCGGGGTCTCCAAAGGGCTTAGTGCTGTGCCAGGGCTGGGGTTCCATGGGAAATAACAGTCAAAGGGAGTGCCAAAATTAACAGGTCAGCAGGCTGGGGATTTGCAAAGGCCTGCAGGTATGCAAAAGGGCTAGGGATCTTCAAAGGGCTGAGGATTTTGGTTTCTATAACAAATCTTTGTTCATCTTTCCATGATAACAGGCAGCTCCAAATGGTGAGGAAGGGCTGCATCTCCAGGTCAGCTCCAGCCAGGGTAGAATGTGCCTTCTTTAATCAGAACAAAACAATCATGATTCACAGAGCATGATTAACATTTCTTACAATGCAGGCTGGTTCCCCAATATTCTATTTCTGCCCCCTTCACTGCCAAGAAGACAGGAAGCTGGACAAGGCCCAGGCCACTGATAGGGCCCATCCTCACCAACTGTCACCACAGGCACTCCAGGCCCTGGCAGCCCCAAGAGGACACCATGGGTTTTGCTCATTGTCTTATTCGCACGTGCAGACTTACAGGTGGTATGTTTTCCTTCCGTGCCTTGGCTCTGTGGTTTTCCTTGCCAGTTTCCAGGCGGCCTTTGATGAGCCTGGTGTTCATATGGAAGGAAATCAGGTGAGGGCGCTGTCTCTCCATCAGCGCAGCAGCATCCCACCGGGACCCAGCTTTCATTCTCTTGTCCGTCTTCTCCACGCCGTTCAACCTCCCCCACTCAGGGTCTCCCTTGGCTGTCCTGGCGCGGCACGAGTGGCGCCTGAACAGGGCCTGAGTTCGGGGAAGTGCAGTGGTCAGGAGAAAGGAGGCTCCCGTAAGGCACATGTGCAGGCAGCAGGGAGTGAGGTTTGGTAATGGCTTGGTGTAAAACACGGGAAACTCAGGAACCCCGGAAGGGGATCCCTAAAAAAAAAAACACGATGCTTAGTAAAAGCATTTTTTAACTTCTTAAGGAGAAAATAAGTAGAAAAATAGATACGCAGTAAGAGGAAATAAGTGGTAGAAATAGGTAGAAAGTAAAGTAAGCTACAGCTAGATAAGATAGAAGATAGGATTAAAAGGTAAGACAGAAGGTAAGAAATAGGGGAGAGAAATGGTAGAGATCTCTTAGGTCTGGTTCAGCCACTGAGCAGCGAACAACGGCTGTGGTGGGAGTCTGAGGAAGTGGTTTCGACTCTGACCTGGAGGGTGAGCTCCGCGGCCGCGCGTGGCTCTGGGCTTCGCTTCCTTCTTCCTGTGGGACCCGATGGCTCCCGGACTGTGGGTCGGGTCAGAAGGGACGGACTCCCACCGGCGCGGACAGGCTGATTGACGGGACTAGCGCCGGCTCAGCCCAAAGCCAACCATCCCAGCGGCCGGCTCCTCAGGCTCCAGAGGGAGCGAGCGGCTGGTCGGGAGCCGGAGCAGGACGTGCGTCACCACGTGGACCAGAGACGCTCCTGGCACTCGGCGAGCTGCGATGCAGAGGATCCACGCAAGTGACCGAGGTGCCAGCGTGGCGTCCGGGAGCCGCTGGGTCAGACGGTGGAGAAGCAGGAGTGGACCTGCTCTCTCTCTTTTTAAAATATATATTTTATTGATTTTTTACAGAAAGGAAGGGAGAGGGATAGAAAGTCAGAAACATCGATGAGAGAGAAACATCGATCAGCTGCCTCTGCACACCCCCTACTGGGGAGGTGCCCACAGCCGAGGCACATCCCCCTGACCGGAATCGAACCTGGGACCTTTCAGTCGGCTCTGTCCACTGAACCAAACCGGTTTCGGCGGAAGCTGCTGTCTCGAAGTCTCGCGCAGCCAAACCTGAGGACTCTGAGTAAGACGTCCTGAAATGCTCACAGGCCTGTGGTTCGGGTTTGCAGTGGCATTGTGTCATCATTGTTTTAGGAACAGCAGCGTTTTGTTCTCTCTCTCGTGGCTGGATCACATTAATATTCCTGTGGTTGTTTTTGTTAAGTAGCCAGAAGTTACGTTTTGGTAAAGCTGAATAATTTGCTTAGAGCTTTTGATGATGTAAATAGACGTGTTTAAAAACAGAAAAAAGGAGGATATGTGGAGAGCGGCTACAGCGTTTGGACAGGTTCAAGCCTTGGATCAATGAGAGGGCACAGGCCTCTCGTGGCCACAGGTCCCAGCCTGGAGGACAGAGCCTCCCAGCACCATGACAGCCAAGCGCTGGGGCCATCAGCGTGACCCTGTGGTCAGGACACGGGCCCCACGGGCCTGGCTGACGTGGGCTTGAGAGCGTTCAGGTGCACGTAGTTGAGCAGGATCGAAACCCACGAGAATGTTGTAAACATCTTGACCGCACTCTTCCTTTACCTCGTGGGATCTGCTATAAAGACACGGCTTGTCATCCGTGGTGGTGTCTCTCCATCAGAGAAGCAGCGTCCCACCAAGAATAATATAATTAACAAAATTTTAAAAAAAGACAGAAAATCAGGTGATAGTCATCAAAGATAACCAAGGGAGGAGCCCAGGAGCTGGGAAAGAATTGCTCACTGAATCTTCCTTTTTCCCCCGACCCTGCCCCAAGGGTGGTTTTTGTTTGTCAAAAGAGCTAAGAGCTAATTTATTGTGGGCTCCCATCAGCCCCGGGCCTTCACAGGCCCTAAGTCAATCCTCTAACAGTCTTTTGAACTCCACACTATGTCATCTTCATTTTATATAGGAGAAAACTAAGGCACAGGGAGAAGACATTAGTTGTCTAGGGTCACACAGTTAATAAGTGGTTGGAGCCAGGATAAATTTAAGCCCAGAGAAGGAACATAAGGACAAGGTTACCTGCCCATTAGGCCACCTTCTGCGCTGTACTAGGCTTTGAATGAGAGAATGTATCAAAACCCTATGATCTCCTTCAACTCTTCTTCAAAAATAAAGAAATAAAGATATCTCCAGTAAATAAAAACAGAGAATTTGTTGTTAGCAGACCTGCCCCATAAAAAATACTAAAGGGAATCTCACAAGCTGAAATGAAAGCACACTAGATGGTAACTTGAATCCACACAGAGAAATGAAGAGTACCAGTAAGAATAACTACATAGGTATTATGAAAGCAGTGTAGACATTTTTCATTATGGTGAGAGGGTTGTTGGGGATCTAGTTCAAGGGTCAAGTGCCATAGTCAAAGGTCATGGGTCAAATTTCAGAGGTCAGGGGTCAGCCATCAAAGGTCACCACTCAGGGGTGAGGAGTCAAGGGTCAAAGATCAAGGTTCCGAGATCTAGGGTCTAAGGTTATAGTGAGGGTTAGGGTTGTTAAGAGTAGTTCAAGGGTCAAATGTCAAGAGTTAGGGTCAAAGGTCAGGAGTCAAATTTTCATGGTCAAGGATCAAAGGTCAGAGGTCAAGTGTTAAAAGGTTAAAGTTCAGGCATTCGAGGTTAAGGATAAGGGGATTGAGGTCAAGGGTTATGGTGAGGATTAGGGTTGTTAGGGTCTAGTACAAGGGTCAAGTGTCAAGGGCTAAAGGTCAGTGGTCAGGGTCAAAGTGCAGAGGTCCAAGGTCAGGGGCAGGATAACATGCCAAAGTTCATGGCTCAGGGGTCAGGAGTGAAACATGAAGTTCAAATGTCAAGGATTGGGGTATTGACAGTTAAAGTTCAGGGCCAAAGGTCAAGAGTTAAGGGTCAAAAGTCAGGAGTCAAAGTACATGGGGTCAAAGGCTAGGGGTTAAGGGTTAAGGTTGTTAGTATTATCAAAGGTCAAAAGCATGGGGTCAGGGTTGAGGGTCACAATTCATAAGATGAAGTTCCAGGTGTCCAAGTTCAGAGGTCAAATCTCAGGGCTTGGGTCAAGGATCAAAGTTGGTTTGAAGGTCAAGAGTTGAGTTTAGGGTTATAGTGAGGGTCAGGGTTAAGGATAGGGTTACTGTTGTCAAGGGTCTAGTTCAAGGGTCGTGTCAAGGGTTAGGGTCAAAGGTCATGTCAAAGTTTTGTGATCAAGGGTTGAAGGTCTGGTGTCAAGTGTCAAAGTTCATCAAATTTCAGGGTTCAAGGGTCAGGGATCAAATTTCAAGGGTGTCTGAGGTCCAGGGTTATGGTGAGGGTATTATTAGAGGGTCTAGT
Organism: Antrozous pallidus; assembly: GCA_027563665.1. Taxonomy (NCBI): domain Eukaryota; kingdom Metazoa; phylum Chordata; class Mammalia; order Chiroptera; family Vespertilionidae; genus Antrozous; species Antrozous pallidus. Next base: position 44,267,197 of record CM050526.1, read on the forward strand.
TCAAGGGTTGTGTCAAGTGTTAGGGTCAGGGGTCAAATATCAGAGGTCAAAGGCCAGTGCTGAAGGTCAGGGGTCAGAGATTAAACATCAGGGGTCTGATGTTGAGGTCAAATGTCAGCTGTTGAGGGTCAGGGGTCAAATGTCAATGTTCACGAGTCAAGGGTCTGGAGTCTAGGGTTATTGTTAGGGTTGTCAAAGGTCAAGTTTTGGGATCAAAGGTCAAGAGTAAAAGGTCAATGTGTTAAGTACCGAAGGTCAGGGTGGTCAAGGGTCAAAGATCAATGGTTAAGGGTCAAAAGTCAGAGGTCAAAGTGCATGGTGTCAAAGACTGCGGCTAGTGCTAGGAGTTAGGGTTGTTAGGATAGTCAGAGATCAAATGTCAAGGTTTATCATCAAAGATCAGGGTTCAGGGGGTTAACATACAAAGGTCAAAGGTCAGGGGGTCAAGGTTTATCATTCAGGTGTCCATGGTCAGGGGGCAAAGGTCAGCAGTCAGGGGGTCAAGTGTCAGGGTTCTAAGGTCTAGGGCAAGCATGTCAAACTTGTGGCCAGTGGGCAAGGAGGCATGGTCTAGGGCTGATCTATTGGGGGTAGAGGAATCCCAATAATACTCCAGACCTCAGTGAAGCAGCTTTGAGGACCTGTAGAACGTGCTGGAACAGTGGTGCAGCCTTCAGAGTTCCAGGAAAACCTAAAAAGCCCCATCAGGACATCTGGCCCACTCAGTGGTGAGCAGGCTGGACTCTGCTATAATAGCTGGAAGGGTTCAGGCAGCTTGTTGGCTGTAGGGTCAGGGCCCCCGGCCCCCACCCAGCCAGAACCAAGAATAAATCTCCTCTCAGGGGTCTTTCCATTCCAGAGGAGAATGGGGTACATGGAGCCAGTAGGCCTTTGAGGAGGAGAAGGCCGAAATGCAACATGATGGGGGTTGAAACTTGACCAGCAGACAGTGTGTTTCAAATTGTGGGTTTTGACCCATTGAAAGGTCATGAAATCAATTCACTGTGTTGTGACTGAAATGTTTAGAATTTAACAGAAAACACCGGAATGCATTTCCACTAACTGTATGGGTGTTTGTGTGTGTACCTGTCTGAACCATTAAGATGAAAAAGGGGGACTGCTAGGATAATCAGACCCTACTTTGTTTTGGGGAGAAAGCACTGGGTTTTAGGTCAGTAGAGCTGAATTCTAATCCTCACTACACCCAAGCCGGACATCCAACACCGCTAGCTTTCACCCACAGGTGTTAGCAATGACAACAGCCACCTCACGGCTGGTGGTGACGCCGCTTAGCCAGACTTTCCTCTCCAGCCTCCCAGGCTTGGTCACAGGGCCCTTGGGGGCAGCAGCAGCCCTTGGGGCATTCCTGCCCCTCCTCCCCTGAGCCTTGCCTGTGGGGCAGTTAGCGACCAGGATCCCCCTCCTCTGCCCCACCCACCCCTGCACCTTCCCAGGTGAAGTTGAGAAATAACGAGACAGTAGCCTACAGGAAGGAGATCCAGGAGAGGAAAAAGAAACAAGTTTTATTTAAGCCCCAAACACTCGGCTAGAAAAACCGAAACAGGAGAGCAGGGGAGTGGGGAGAAGAAAAAGGACATTAAAAAAGAGAGAGACAGAGAAAACACAGCAACCCTTTTCCATTTAGAAATCGTCAAGTTACACTGACAGAGGTCACAGAATATCCACAGAAGCCATCACTGCTACACCAACACAGGCCTTACGGGCGGGCCGGGCAGGGGGTGGAGCCAGGGCTCGCCCGGGGGGCTCACCTGGGACCCCTCTCCGAGCCCGAAGCTCCTAGGGAAACAGCATATTGTGGAAGGGGCGGGAGAGAAAGCCCCCATGTGAGTCTCACAGCACAGTGGGCGGGGGCTGGGAGGACCAGGTACAAGGGCCCCCCAGGACGGTTTAGTTTTCTCTGGGTCAAGCACACACGGATGGACAGAGCAGCGAGGCGCATGCAGCTGGGGGCGGGAGCATTGACGTGCTGTGGGCTTTGAGAGGCCACGGGGACGGGCGCTTGGGAGGGCGGCCAGAGCAAGTGGTGCAGGGATGATGGAACAGCTCATCACACAGGCACTTTCACACGCCTGGGTCTACACGCATTTGCACACTCCCTCACAGGTCACGTGCACCTCCATGTACGCTCCTCTGTCCACACATATGTGGCCCACATCCACACAGTCTCTCGCAGCTACACGCATCTGCACACACACATCACACGCGCTCTCATCCGCGAAGCTCTCCCACACCGATGTGCAGGAGGGCACGTGCTGATGCCCAAGCAGGGTACACGCACCCACATGCACACACCTCCCCGCATACGGGGGCGGTGACTCACACCTGTGCGCACACGCTCCCATCACGCACGGGTAAGCGGGTCTGTGCAGTGCACACGGACATGCAGGCTGTGCACGATGCCACGCAAATGCCTCTCAGCCCGCAATGTGCAGGAGCCGAAGTGAAAGAAAGATGGGGATCCCCTGGGCTCCACGTGAGCAGGTGGGGGGGGCAGGGGTCCCTCCCTCTGCCCTCTGGGGGATGGACACTTCCCCCCTGCCCCCCACTCCCCACAAAGGGACATTCAACTCAGGACAATGACGCCGGGGCACACATTTAGGTCCCAGGGCTGAAGGGGGGAGGGGAGGGCAAGTGAAAAGTAGCAAGCAGAAGAGTCATGGAGTGGGAGGGAGGAGGGGGCACCACTCCCCCCTCCCCTCCCAAGTCAGGGGTCTCTGTACAGCCAAATCAAACCACACCATGTCACTGGACCACAGAAGCCAGGCCGTGTGCCCATCCTCCAGCCCCCCTCCCCCGCCAGAACAGCGGCCAGGGAGAGAATGCCGTGGTTTTTTTTTTTCTTTTTTAAATATTTATATATATTTATATTACGTATATTATATATATAATATGTAAATATATTTTTAAAACAATATAAAATGTTAAGACACTTCACTTAAATGTAAAGAGTTGCCTGCAATTAAAAGTAATTGCATCATTTATGAGGTCCTTTTTTTTTTTTTCCTTTTTCTATTTTCCAGGTTTTGTTTTTTTCAGGAGGGATTTTTTTTTTCCTCTTCTTTTGTTCTTTTTCAAAAAGGCTTACTTGCCTTTGTACAAAAATGATCCAAAGCTAGAAAACAAGAGTGAATTAAAAAAAAAAAAAACACACAGAAGAGAAATGAAGAAACACAACCCTGTGTTCCCCCCTCCCCCCCCCCTCCCAGCAGCTCCGGGGAGAGGACCTCCCGCCAGGTCCCAGGGCCCAGTGGCTCCTCTTTCTGTGCTTCACTCAGGGAGACTCACCCCAGCCCCCCCTCCCTGGCGCGTACCCCACTTTGTGCTCCAAACAGAACCCCTGTTCCCTGGGGTGCTCTCTGTCCTCCTCCTTCCCCATCCACAGACTCTCCCCTCACTCTGCCCTCTGCGGGGCCAGGGCCGAGAACCAAACCTGGTTCCCCTCTGCCTCCCTCAGGACCTGGCCAGAAGCCAGGCGGGGTCCACAGGCGGGGGCCTGGCCTCGGGGGCCCTCAGGATCCCACCAGTGGTCACCGGCTCCCCACTGGAGACCACGTCTTACCCCTTCCCTGAAAACCCTCCCATCTCAGAGGATGGTGGAAGGTCAAGTCGCCCTACCCCTGGGGTCAGAGCCATCTTCACTGCTCCCATCAGCCCTCTCTGCATCCCCCCATCTCCCTCACAGCCAGACCCTTCCCACCCTCCAGCCTCAGTGTCTAATGATCTAGGCCCTTCGTTCCTGCCCGCCCGCCCCCCGAAATAATTTAACGTCATTTAAAGTGCTAAATCAGGAAACTAAAATTACCAAACACCCCTCCGCTGGGCTGCCCGCTCCCAAGGCAGTGCCCCAGGGCCAGGCTGTCTGCTCACCCCATCGTCCACAGCCAACAGTCCAAAGGAGCCCCTTCCCCCTCTTGGTGCAGGCCAAGGGGCCCCTCATCACGGGAAGGGAGTCCCAGGAAGCCAAGTCCTCTCCAAGGACACAGATTCAACACCCCCATGTACCCCAAGGCCCTGAGGCCCCTCCAACTCTGAGGCCCCTTCAGCCCCCAAATCTTTGACTTCAGGCCCACCAGGGAGCAAAGACACAGCCGCGTTCAGAGTTCAGTCCCGTGTGGAGTGGGACAGGCGGGGCGCCTCCTGGCCAGCGTCCACCTGCGCCCCGTTTCCCAGCCTGGCCCGGGTCGGTCCAATGTCCAGCTTCTGGAGGAGGAAGAGCCGGGGTCTTGCTGCTCCAAGTCTCTGTGGCCCAGAGTTTGTTTGGAGTGCTCTTAGGAAGTCGGGAGGACGGGGGGTGGGAGGTGGGGGGTGGGAAAGAATGGGGAAGGTGCAGGAACTTCAGGATGGACTTGAACAGAAGAGTGGACAAAGAGAAAAGGGAGGGAAGATGACAGGAAGGGGGCCATTTTAGAACAGGAAGTCAAAGGAAGGTGGTGTGTTTTGGTTCTTAGTTTTACTGTTTTGCTTTTTATTTTTTTTAAAAAAAAAAAAAGAACGATTAATTAAAAGTGAATCGTTTAAAAAACCAAAAACACCCACAGGGGATGGGGAGAGAGGAGTGAGGAGGGTCACAGCGTGCAGCCCTCCCCAGGGTCTGAGGATGGAGTGGGGACGGGGGGAGATGGAGGGGAGAGCAGGGAGATCGATGTCAGGGTCAGGGAGGGGGGCGAGCGGGGGTGGAGGGGCGAGGGGTCCTCTAAAAGGAGATGGAAGAATTCCTTGCCCCAAACGAAGTCAATACGGGGATAGAGGTTCTGGAAGTCGAGGGCTTTTCTGAGACGGGGCTCGAGGTCTCATTCGACCCGCTCATCTCTTTAGATGGTTTAGTGGCCTGGAACACAAACAGGGGTCAGGGGTCAGAGAGAGGAGGGGAGAGCCTCATGCTGGCCCCCGGCTGAAGCCTTAAAATAGGGAAAACCTCCACGTGTCTGAGAAAAGTAACTGCAGAAGGAAGAAACCATGTGAAGAGAGCGGTCCCTTTGAGATTAGGGGGAGAGGGGAGGGCACAGCAGGGCAGAAGGGGGCACAGAGTTGGGCGGAAGGGCCTGGGAACTGGGGTGGGGATACAGGTCCAAGGTCACTGATAGGAGGGAGAGAAGGGGGGACAGAGAGACCAGAGAAGCACAGGGGAGATGGCACCAGGGCCAGCAGACAGGGAGATGGGGTGGGGAAGAGGACAGGGGAGGGAGGAAGGAGAAATGAACCGTTAGCGGCCACAGGGTGCATGCCCTCGGAGCAGGGAGGGCATGGGGGGCTCGCAGTCCCAAAGGACCGGCAGCCCAGCCAGGGGCCCCTCCGACCTCAGCAGCAGGCTGGTTCTCAGCAGAAGGTCTTGGGGTGCATCTGAGGAGTGAGCTTGTCCTCCTCGGGAAAAACTTTGCTAAAGAACCTCCCCACCCGACCCCCCGACCCGGGAGGAAAAGGCACTCGTCACATTGAGCCTCACTCCCAGCTGCTTCCTGTCCAACTGCTTCTCCACTTGGAGCTGGGCCTTGAGGAAGGGCACTCACTCGACAGCTCGGATAGTTGAACAGCCCAATCCCTTTCCCGTCTCCAGCAACTCCCTGCAGCTGTACGGGTCCCCGAGGTTTGTATGGTTCCAGAGCCGTCTGCATCGCCTCCACCTCCAGGGGAGGATGTGGGCAAGTGCAGAGTCCTGGGCCGGCTCCAGTATCTCCCTCTGGGGTGGGCTCCCGGGCCTGCATATTAGGCAGGCGCCCCAACTGAACCTGCTGCATACTGCACTGAGGGCCACTGGGTTAGGGCTATGCTGGCTGGTTTCCTCCTATCCCTCTTGGCCTTGCTTAGCTGCTAGCTGACAGCCTATCTGTAATAATAAAAGTGTAATATGCTAATCAGACTGGACAGCTGAACAACCTTCCAGACCTCAATCCCAATGTCCTTCTGGATGAAGCCGCAGGGGCTGAGGCAGAGGCGGTTAGGGGCAATCAGGCAAGCAGGTGAACATTAGGGGTGATCAGGCAGGCAGGCAGAGTGGTTGGGGTGATCAGGCAGGTAGGCAAACGGTTAAGAGCCAGTGGTCCAGTATTGCGAGAGGGATGTCTTCCAGTTTAGGCCTGATCCCTGGGGTCCCTGATTGCGAGAGGGTGCAGCCAGGTGAGGAACCACCACCCCCCACTCCCCCCTGCACGAATTTCGTGCACTGAACCTCTAGTTTATTGATAAAGAAGACAGAAAGGAAGAGGCCTGGAAACAGAGCTGTGGTCCATGGCCAGAGACCTCCTGCTGGCTAGGTCCGCACAGGGTCAGTCTGCTTCCCACGACCTGTGTCAGCAGCCAGCTGCCGGTCAGCTCTCTCAGAGGCCTTGCCGGGGAAACCAGACGGAGCCCCCGGCAGCCTGTCAGGGAAATGAGATGGCAGGCGGCCGAGTACTGACAGTGAGCCTGCCCTTGCTGCCGGTGGTCATTTCTACCCCTCCACCCCGCTTCCCCCCAGTGAGATTCATCTGGGGTTTGCTCCCCACATTGCAGGCTGCCGTCGACATTTCCCCACTCAAGGCACGCCCCGCTCTGGGTCTGCTGCCCCCTCCTCAACGGTGGCCGCGCTCCTTACTCAAAGGGCTCCAGGCACAGGATCCCGCCGGCCACTCAGCCCTTTGCTAGAGGGGGGCTCCCACCAGGCACAGCCCCTTGATGGCCACAGGGAGCTCTCACTCCCTCACTTACCCTGGGCTCCGTCCGGCCCTGCCCCCCTTTCCTATTTAAAGTTCTTTCTCCCCAGCCTCCTGCTCTCCTCACATCTCCCCAGGTCCCAGGCCAGCTGTTTGATTCCCTCCTGGCTGTCCTCTTTGTTCTCAACTCATCTCTAGTTAAAAGTTTTCCTCTGTTCCTTCCCTTTAGCACTTGTCAAAAGCCTCCATCTATGTGTCTATTCTGAGCTTTGGTCTTTAAAACACCTGCCTCCCCACTTGGGCTGCTACCTGGCTCCTGCATTCACCCCCAATCCCCACCACCCCGCTCTCCCACAGCCGGGGCACGGAGCTTGGCAGAGTCACATGGGCGGGATGCCCCCAGCCCCTGCCAACCTCTTCTTCCCGGAGACCTCTTCCAATTGCCTTGTGAGCCTTGGCTCGGCCCAGCTCTCAGGGCACAGTCCCTCTCAGGAGACTGGCTGCAGCCACAGCCACCGTCCACTCCCTGAAGCTCAGGGAGCAGGACCAGCTGTGCCCGTGACCTCGCCCTGGGCTGCTCATCATTCTCCGGTGACACAGCTGCTGTCTCTGAAAGTCCCTGCCACCTGCATTTCCCCGGCCAGTCCTTCCCTGTGGCTCCCAATTATGCCCGGAGGAGCGGAGCTTTGACACAAGATTATGGGACACACCTGTGTGGCAGGACAGACACCTCCCGGGTGTTCGGCTTTCCGCTCGGGGAGACTGGAACTATGAGGCTGAGCCCTGCACCTCCTCTTCCTGTGGGACATGGTGCTAGCAGCTTCTATGCCTTCGGCACGCTGACCTGTCCCTGCACACTATGACACGGGTTCCCATACAGGGCAGACCGTCCTGACGCAGCAGACCCTGCTGCCACTCCCTCCAGGACCATCCCCAGTGCCGCCTGCCCACTGCCCACAGCCCTGCCTCCTTGCTATTTGCCTGAACCAGGAACCAGACCGGCTTCTCGCAGCCCCAGGAGGGTGGGTCCTGAGAAATATATGGCCATTTCAAGCAATTCCTTGCCAGAAACCGATCATTGCCTCACTAATAGAGATGTGGACAGGGAACCTGGAAGGCTGGTAACCTTAAATGCCCTGAAAGGTCAGAGCTCATCACTCACGTTTAGTTGAAACATTGGTAGTTGAAGCAGCCTCCACCTGTTAGTCTTATGCAAATTCTTGCTGATTGGCTAATACTGGAATTTCCTGCCTAAAGGATATGGGTGTATCCCATAATCTTAATAAAAGGAATAGCAAAGCCAGAGTGAGGTGTAGTCCTCCCCCTAGAGGGGGGCTCCCGCCTGGCCCCCAATAGTCCCAAATTAATACTTTTCTAGTCTCTTTCAATTGTGTGCGGCCTCCTCCAGAACCCGAACCCTGAACCAAGCAGGATGTGAAAAGGGGATCCCACAATTCTCCTTGCCAGTGGTGGATGTAGGCAGGGCGAAGAGGCGAGAGGGGAGATCAGATGGGGGCTTCTGGGAAAGATTCTCCTGCCCCAAGAAGATCTGTGTGCCTAGGACCCCTGGAAGGAAAGGCAGCCCTTGGGGGAAGGGCAGAAGGATGGGCCAACAGGACTGAAATAGAAAAGAAACCGGTTTCCTGACCTCCTTAAACGGCTAAATTCCCCAGCCCTGGGTCCTCCCTGCCCCCAGACTTCTGTGTTGTTACAGAACACCTTCCTGATCGTTTAAGCCGTTTAGAATTGGACTTTCTGTGACTTGCTGCTAAAAGCATTCCGACTAATACTCAGGGCCCAAAACTGCCCCCCAATGCTCCAACCAACAGTACCCAGGTCACTGGGGCCATCTCGCCAATGCTCCCTGAGACCCACAGCTTATGCTCCCTGACAAAGCAGGAGGCTCCAGCACGAAGACGGGCAAACCCGGGCCCAAGTCCCAGCTCTGCCGCCTCCTCCCGTGTGGCCCTAACCAGCGTCTCCCAGGGCTGGCACGTGCCCACCTGCAAAGCAGCGAAAACGGTCCCTACAGCATCAGATCACGTGAGATGCTGCCACACAGAGCGCAGGCCCAGTGTCTGCACTGAGGACGCAATACGCGGCGTGGGGCCTGTGTTAGTGTGGCATTTTAACATTTCAAGTCTGCTTTGTTTCCGCCTGGATTGGGCCTGACTCCGCAAATTCATCCATTCATTCGTTCACCCACCCAACAAATATTTACTGAGCCCCTACAGGGATCAGCACTGACAAAGCAGATTAGGCACATTGCTTGAAGATATAAAGTTATGAGGATTAAATGTGATACATAAACTAGGGACATGGAAGGCTGTACCTAGGAGGCTGAAATGACTAATTTCTGTCGGTCTCTCCTCCCTTCCCGCCATCCAAGTCCTGCCCTGCTCTGCACCCTGGTTGGCTAACCAGCCTCCCCATCCCCAACTTTGCTGACCAACCCCCCCCCCCCCAACTTTGCTGACTAGCTTCTGGTTGGGTTATGGCAGGACGGAGAGAGAAGAGATGAAGTTTCTTCTCCACCTCCTCCCTCCTTGGGGTCAAACTATAGCTCCTGCTGTCTAGTCTCCCTGGGCTCCCTAAACTCTATGCCTTCTGCCTCCCCTCCCCGCCCAACCCCATCAGGAAGGTCCAGCTTTCTGCTTTCACTAGTCCCTGGGCACCTCAACATCCCTGTGCTTCCCCTCAACCCTCTGGGTGGTCCCTTCATTAGAATCCATTCACTTGAGCCATCTGAGGGATACAGTGGGTGCTCAGAGTTCTCAGCCCTCGGAGAGGGGGTGCTGCCCACAGGTGCACCAAGACCCGGGTCCCTGCACCCCTGGGAATCTGGCCGCCGTGCCATCCGCCATCCCTGGATCCTGAGCACAACATCCGAGGGGTTTTTCTCAATTGGGCCTCTCGTTTCTCGGTAGCATCGGGCACTACTGTACCATCTCAGAACCCCCATTTCCCGGCTGTGAGGAGGGAATGACTTTGGGGTTCCTGGGTGCCAGTCCTGGCTCTAATCCACCTTGCTCATCTCGGAGCTGTCCCCTCAGCTGTAAAGGAGGCGGCTGGACTCACCCATCTCTAACCTCCTGCCTCTGAGCCTAGAACCTTCTTAATGTCCCAGCATCTGGACATTTCACAACCCCAACACCCAGAACAGGCCTGGCACCCAGGACCTGCTGAGAAATAGGGACCAAACGAGGGCCCTAAAGGCCTCTCAGCATCTAGGCCCAGGGGCCACCCTGCCCCTCCGAGCCAGCCCCCCGGGGACCACAGGGCAGGAACACGACGGTGAGGTCACCGCTACACCCCATGGCTGTGAACCAAACCTGAAAGAGAGCGAAACAGCCCTGCTGCTCCTTCCCATCTGGGGGTGAAGTCTCTCTCCTTCCGCCCCTCCCCCTCCCCCTCCCATGTCCACGGGAACACACTGAAACCCAAGCACCATTCCGAGCCGCAGGTGCAAGCTGGTTCTCCCTCAGCTGGGAGATGGCCTGGGAGCTAAGAGGGAGGCTGAAATGAGATTTGGGGGGGGGGGGGGCGGTTCCACAGAGCAGACGGGACTGAGAGTGGAGAGAAGGAGGCAGTGGAGAAGAGGGGAGTAGCAGAAGATTAAGGGGCATCTAAGTGCCCCTCCCACACCCCAGGCCAGGCCAGCTCTTAGAAGGACCCCATCCTTAAGGCTGGTGGGGACAGGAGTCTATGGCTCCCCCTCCTGCAGAAGCAGCTGGGGAGAGGGCTCTCTCGGGCCCTGTGGGAGGGCTGGCGCAGAAGAGGGGCCTGACTGGGAGCCCCACTTCTGCCGCAGACCCAGAGCCCTGGGACTGGGAAAAGGAGAGAGGAGATGGCTCTAGGGGCCGCTGGGGCGGGCCTGGCAGGGGGACCTCTCTGGGCATCGGTGGGAAGGCGACCACAGGGACGATGGCAGGAGGTGGCCAGCACACAGGGGAGCACACAGCACGGCAGTGCCAGGGCGGGGCGGGGACTGGCTGGGGCCGAGGTCCTGGTCCCCAGGTGCCCACCTTACCTGCTGCTGGGCCTGGATCCTCATGTACTCGGCCCTCTGCTTGCCGTGCTTGCCTTTGTCGGGGCTGCCTGCCTGGCCCTGGGCTGCCTTCAGCCTGGAGGCCCCAGGAGTCACCACCTTCATGGGCGGCACGCTGCCTCCGCCACTCTGCAGAGAGAAGGCAGGGTCAGGTTTGGGGGGGGGGGGGGCATACAGGAGCCCCAGGCACTGGGCGGGGCCTCTGGGGCTAGGACCTCTTCAATGGGCCCTGGAGACCCCTCCTGGCTCCACACCCCTGCCCAGGACTCAGGGCCACTCTCTGAGGCCAGGTCTAAGGCCTCCCTGAGGAGCGGTGACAGGGGGACCCGCTAGGTCCCTAACCACTCTGCTCCCCAGGGAGGCCTCTTCGGTGGTTTCCTTGGATAGCCCAGAGGCAGCCGGCACCTCCTGGGGGAGCCACTTCTAACATGAGAGTCTCTAGTAACCCCCCGACTCCCAGCAAGGGGCCCCGTCCTGAGCCCAGGAGAGCAGGCCTGAGATGGGGAGGTTGGGGGGGTCTAATGGCAAACAGCAGGATTGGCAGCCCCAAGCTCACGTCTCCTCCCAGTGGGAGGATGGGGGTCCAGCCCCCTTGAACCACTCGAGGTGCCAGGCTGCCCAGAAGGGCTCTGGGAGTCCCCAGGCGCAAGCAGAATGACAGAGACAGAGAGTCACACAGGAGGGGGAGGGGGATGGGAAAGAGGGTGAGCGCTTTATTTGTGGGTTTACAGCTACAGAGCAGAGGAGAGGCCCTGGTCCCTGCCAGGCCTGGATGGGCTGGTCCCTGGGAGGCCAGCTTCCCAGCCTCCTGGGGCTCAGCCTGCAGGCCCTGCCCAGCGGCACCAGGCTCCCGGGAGGGTGGCAGGAGCCGAGAGAAGGCCAGTGGGAGAAGGGGGGCGTCTGGGTGCCCCTGCAGCCCCCAACTCCCTCCAGCTCTGAAGATGGAGAGACCAGAGCATTCAGGCAGGAGAGAGAACAGGGAGGAGGCAGCCACCTTGGGCCTGGGGGGCAGGGGTGGGAGGCTGCCGGGGGGCCTCTCGGAGGGGGCCGTGTCCATCTGGCTCAGCGTGGCTTCCAGCTCCTGGAGCGTCTCTTCCAGGCTGTCCGTCCGCTGGGTGGTGGCACCCCGCACCGTGCAGCCGAGGCCAGCGCCGGGCTGGCCCTGCCCCTGCCCACTGCCGGGTCGGGCATCGTGTGCAGAGTCCTCGGGGGTCTCCTCTGGGGGCGTCTCAGCGGAGGAGGGCTCTTGAGTTCTGTCTGGGGCTGGTCCCCGAGAACAGGGGGCCCTGGCTCCTCCCTCTTCTGGACTGCAGCCCCCTGTCCCCCCGTCTCCTCAGAGGGGTCCCTGCCTTCTCGGGCATCAGGCTGCGGCTGGGCCTGGAAGCCTCGGCCACCACCTCCGGCCGGGCCCCCCCACTGCCAGCCAGGGTCCGGGGTCTCGGGGTGGGGGTCGCTCTGGGACCGGGGTCCTCGGGCCTGGCCTCTGGTGGGGAGGGAGGGTTGGAGGCACACTCCGTCAAGACGATCCGGGGGATGCACAAGGCCCTGGCCCGCGGGGCCGCCTGGGGGGAGAAGAAAGATGAGGGAGAATATGATCCCCACAAACCACACTGCCGGAGCTGGGAAGGGGGGTTGGATGATGGGTGAGCCCAGCCCCTTTCTTCTATAGAGGGGGAAACTGAGGCGGGGGGGGGGGGGGACCTGAGGTAACTAGCAATTAAGAGGCAAAGCTGGGACTGGAAATCAGGCCTCTTTCCACCGCACCCCCTGCCTCCCACTTTCTGGCAGAGACGTCAGTTCACCGAGGAGCTCAGACACAGGCTGACTTGGCCTTGCCCATGGGGAGTCCTGGGAGCAGGACTCCCCTGAGTTTGCCCACCTGAGCAAGGGGACAGCAATATGAGGGGCGGGCGGGGGTTGCTGAAACTGGTTTGGCTCAGTGGATAGAGCATCAGCCTGTGGACTGAAATGTCCCAGGTTTGATTCTGGTCCAGGGCATGTACCTTGGTTGCAGGCACATCCCCAGTAGGGGAGTGAGCAAGAGGCAGCTGATGGATGTTTCTCTCTCATGGATGTTTCTGACTTTCTATCCCTCTCCCTTCCTCTCTGTGAAAAATCAATAAAATATTTTTTTAAAATATATGAGGGGCGGGCGGAGAGTCAGCGAGCTCACGTGGACACGGCTCAGCACGGGGCCCGGCACCTGTGTGTGCTTGGTGCACACCAGCTATTTGTCGGGTTGAACTGAAAGACAGAGACCACATGTTGGCTTCTGGCCTCAGAGGGTTGGGCTCTCATCCCCATCACAGGCTGGAGACTTTCCCTTCCCCCAACTTTCAGAACTTCCTCCAAGGGTTTCGCCGCCAGGAGGGGGAAAGGGGAGCTCGGCTGGACCAAGTCCCTCTGCTGCACACGGGCTCGGGCAAAGCTACAGCACCTGCCTGTGTGAACATCCCTCGTTTTGGTTTGGGGGGGGCCACAGAGACACCCCCTCCCCGAACTGAGTGAGCCCTGGTCTAATTCTGAGCGCCAGTTTTGTGCCAGACTCTGTCACGTACGCCTTCGCCTCTAATCCCTACTGTGACCCACCAAATGGCTCTCATCCTCTTCACAAAGTAGAAACCAAGGGAGGGGAGGGTCATGTGATTCACTCAGGTCATTTACCCGCAGCTAGCTAGTGGCAGCGCCAGGATTTGAACCCAGGTAGTCTGGCTCCAAGTCCAGTGCTCTTTCCACTAAAAGGAGCCTTAGGGAACATTTGGGGGAGGGAGGGCAGCAGGGTTCCCCAGCCTCCCTCCCACCAGCCCTGCCACCTGCTTACCTGAGGATGGGGGTGCAGACTAGGAAGGCAGAGAGGGTGACTCAGGCCTGCCCGGCTCCGCTGCCCGACGGTGCCTCGGGGTGCAGAGGGTGAGCACGGCCCCATAGGCCCTCGGAGGGGCTTTGCCCCTGGGGCCCCTTCCGGATTGGCTCCGAGCCGGAAAGGAGCAGGGGCTGGGTGCCCAAGGGACAGCCCCCCATCCTGCTCGTCCTCGGACAGCTCCTCGGACGGCTCTGTGTCCGTCCTGTACCCGGCAGACAGCACCGTCCGCCCATCTGGCGCCCGTCTGCTCCCCCCGGCCAGCACCAGGCCTCGGGCCAGGCCAGAAACCAGCTGGCGGCCGGCACGGAGCCCGCTGTGGGCCAAGGGACCAGACGGGGCGGCGAGCCTGTGTGCACGAGGCTGCCGTCTTTCCGCGAGGAGGCCCCCCTGCCCCCGAGTGACGAGCAGAAGGAGATGCCCAGTCCCCCTCCAGGTGCCCTCCCGAGGCACAGTCGCCCGGGGCGCAGACAGCAAGGCCACCCCCAGGCTCCCGAGAAAGAGTAGAAAGGGAGTCAGTGCAGCGGGACAGCAGCAAGGACTGGAGTCAGAGAGAAAGAAGAACTCCCCAAACGCCGGGAGATACGGAGCCAGCAGCCAAGGAAGGGGTGGGCTTCTTCCATCCCAAGCTCCCTGACCAAGAGGGCAAGAGGGGGCGTCAGCCTGAGGGCCTTGAACGGCTCCAGGTACCAACCTCTTGGGGGGGAAATGAAGCCCCCGCCGGGCACAGGCAGCAGAGTAAGGGGGGGGGGGGCAGGAGGCAGCAGGGCGGGGGCACAGCGGAGACTTAGACAAGGGCTCAGGACAAAGTCAGATTCTGAGGTGGACTTGAAGTCATTTAGTGGCCGAAACCGGTTTGGCTCAGTGGATAGAGCGTCGGACTGTGGACTGAGGGGTCCCGGGTTCGATTCCGGCCAAGGGCACGTACCTTGGTGGCGGGCACATCCCCAGTAGGGGGTGTGCAGGAGGCAGCTGATCAACGTTTCTCTCTCATCGATGTTTCTAACTTTAGATCCCTCTCCCTTTCTCTCTGTAAAAAAACAATAAAAATATACTTTAAAAAATAAAATTAAAAAAAATAATAATAAAGTCATCTAGTGAACAAGGTCCAAACTCCCATCTGGGACCGAGACAAAACCCAGGCTGCAGGCCAGACCTCAACTGAGGCTGCAGACGGGGACAAAATACCGAGACCGGCACGGCCGGAGCCGGTGCGGGCTGCAGGACAGCCCCCCAGGGGCCATGGCTGCCAGGCCGTGGAGTCCAGGGACGGAAGGAAGGGCTGTGCACCGGTCCTGGGAGTGGGGAGGGGCAGTCCAGGGGGGTGAGGCGGTGGCAGTGGTGGGGACCGGGGATGTGGCTGGCATCTTAGCAGGGGAGCGTGACAGGTGAGGAGAGGAAGCTGTGGAGGCACAGGCAGAGGAAGCGCCGTGAGAGGTGGGGGCAGCCTGTTACCTTCCATGTGGGCCCTGGGGCTGAGCTCCCGGGGGGCCCTGAGTCCTGGGGGAGCGGCAAGGTAGGGATCGGCTGGCGGCAGGGCGTGGGGGGGAGGGGAGCCACTGAGCTTCTCTCAAACACCTGGGGAGCAGAGAGCGGGGGCACGTTTGGAGGAGGCGCCCAGGGAGGACAGGGGAGGTGCTGGTCTGCGGCTCGGGCACCACGGCGGGGGGCCTGGGCGGGCACTGCGATCCCAGCTTCACTCCTTGGCCCCTCACAACAGCCCCTGGCCACTCCGCCCTCCCAGGCGTCTTGCCTCCAGAAGCCCTGGGAGTCCGGGGTCCCCGGCCACGCAGGGAGGGGCTGAGAACACTGAGTCCGAGTGACTGGGCCATCAGGGCATCACATGTTGGAAGAGCATTCAAGGGTGGGGGTGTCAGAGCACGGGGGCGGGGGGTCTCAGGGCAGTTGGGGGTGGTTCACAAAGACTGAATCAAAAACCCTGCCCGGCTGGTGCGGCTCATGAGCCAGGAGGCCCGGGTTCGAGTCCTGGTCAGAGCACAAGCCCAGGTTTGGGGCTCACCCCCAGTAGAGGGCGTGCAGGAGGCAGCTGATCAATGATTCTCTCTCGTCATTGGTGTTTCCATCTCTCTCCCTCTCCCTTCCTCTCTCTGAAATCAATAAAAACATATAAAAATAATTTGCAAAAACCAAACCTGCAAGGAGAGACTTAGACCCCCCCCACACACACACACACACACTTTACAATGGACAGAAAAATAGAGGCAACTTGTTGGGGTCCCGAACAGGCCAGACCCAGCGGGAAGCCCCAGAGTCCACCCCTGTCCTGGTGCAGCCCCCGCCCCTGGGTCGGCTCGGCCTGACCCACCTCCAGCTCCGCGATGATGCGGTCCTCGTCGTCCTCGTCCTTGATGGCGGAGGCCATGATGGGGGGCGTGGAGGCCGGGCGGGCCACCTCGGACACGGTCCGGCGCAGCTTCACTTGGGGTTTCTGCACCTCCAGCTCCTCGGACTCGGCCTTCTGCAAGGCCCAGACCCCATCAAGACCAGGCTCTGCCCGCCCCCAGCATCAGCTCCCCTCCTAGGCTCCCTGGGCTCCAGACCATCTCCCACCTGCCCTGGCTCCCATCCTCCCAGGGTGGCCCCTTCCCCTGGGGGAAGCCCGAGCCAAAAGTGGAGTCCCCATTGGCCGGCTGCTGCTTCCTCCCTCCCACTTCCTCTGAGAGTGGGACGCCCGGAGGACCTCTGGGGGCCGCTTCAGGCATCCCCCTAACTCACCCCCTCATCGCCTGCCCCGGGGGGAGGGGGAGTGGTACCTTGATGAAAGTCGAGTCCTTCTTGCTGGTGACCACCACCTCCCCGGTGCGTGTGGTGGTCAGGCCGTGGGAGGAGGGGAAGCTCCGGCGGGGAGGGGGCGGCGGGGGCGACTTGGAGGGCTTCTCCGTGCGGTACCGGGGCACCGTCAGCTCATCTGCAGCAGCCAAGGGGCTGGAGGTCAGGGGCTCCCCGTGCCACATCTGACTCCAAGGGGAGAGACCTTGCTTCCTCCTCCAAGCAGGAGGGGAAAGGACGCAGGCTCCTCCTCCTTCCCTCTCACCTCCCCCTGCAATCCGGCCCCAAGCCCCGTCACTCCTCACCCCTCCATACGCAACGTGAGGTGCACGGACCAGCAGCAGCGGAGCGCCTGGGAGCTTGTTAGAAATGCAGGAGCTCAGGCCCCACCCAGAGCTGCTGGATCGGAAGCCAGAGTTGGGCAGATCTTCCGTGATCTCAGGTACACATTCCAGTTCGAGAAATGCTGTTGTACTTCCCTCTGCCCCGCCTGCCCGCAGCCCTGCCCTGCTCTGGCTCTGCGTCCCTTTCCCATCCAGAGAGAACAATTCCTACTGCATGAGCCTGGCCCTGCCCACCGGGGTTTTTCTGGTGGTGGGGACTGTTTCCAGGGCAACAGTCACTCACACCTGACATTCCTCCATCTTTGATCCTCCGTGGCTCCCCACTACCCATAACCACATCCAGCCTCCTTGTCCAGCACCCTCTGCAGGCCCAGCGGTCAGCCTCGGCTTGCCACTCCCTTGCCTGGACCCCTGGACCCCCCAGGCATGTGCACATGCTGTTTCCTCTCCCTAGGGTGCCCGCTCACTGGCCAGGGAAGCACCTCCTTGTTGTCAAGACTCCAATGGGAAGAGCCCCCCCACGGGAAGCCCTGCCTGCTCTCCCAGGCTCCTCTGGGTCTGCTCAACACCGGGGCTCACCGCCACCACATCCTCCTTCTGCTTTACCCACCAGCCTGGCACAGGTGACAGGACACACTGAGCTCAGGGCCCTCGTCTGGAAGATGGGAATAACCGCTGGGGCGTTACAAAATTAACATGTAGGAAGCGCTTGGGGCGGTTCTTGTCACATAGTTAGTGCTCGATAAGCACATATGTTAGTATCAGTCCCCCACCAAATTTTAAGCTCCTTAAAAGCAAGCAGTGTCTTATTCCTTATTCCCAGCACCTGGCGCACAGTAGGTGCTTGGCAAATATGTGTGTGGCAGGAATGAATGAATGAATGAATGAATGAATGATCGTCCTTTCGGGTTCAGATCTGTGCCTCCCTGTGAGCTCACAGGCTGGGGCAAGGGGCTGAGAGCACGGGAACCATGTCTGTATCCATCAGCGATGTGCCCTACGCCAGCACAGCCCGGCTCAGGGCCGTGCTGGGTCAGAGGAACAGACGGAGGACTCTCGGCCTGGACTTGCTCCTCCTCCCTGCGTGGTCCCCTCAGAGGCAGTCAGGGCCATGGGGGATGCCCTGGATGGGTCCAACTCTAACCCAGACTCCGCGCCTCCCTTCAGTGGCTGAGGGTCAGGCTCCCTTCAGTGGCTGAGGTCCCAGCACCTTCCTTCTCCAACAGCCTGATCACAAGGATTCTCACTCCCTACGCTGCCCCCATCAACCCCAGAACTTCTGAAGTTGGCACTTCCCTTCTCTGGGCTCCTCACCCACCCCTATCTTCCCCCGTACCTGAGCCCCTCCTTCCACTGGGCTCTGTGCGGGGGGCTGCCTTCTGGCCGTGGGGGGCCTTGGGGGGCTTGTGGTCAGGGGTTGGGGCGGGGCCTGGGTGGGCCTTGCTCGCACAGTCCAGGTCAGGGATGGCCTTGAGCAGCTCCGCCTGTGTCTCCTCCAGCAGCCGGTTGATGTCCTTGGCGCTGTACTGGGTGAGGGCCGCCCGCTTCTCCTCCCAGTCCCGCTCAGCAGCCTGAAGAGGAGGGGCAGGAGTCAGGGCTACAGTGGCTGCCCTGCTCCTGGGCCTTTGGGGGCCTCCGCCCTTTCCCCCCGGGCACCCATGCAAGGAATGGTAAAGGAAGCCCCCCATTTGGCCCAGCCCCCCGGAGACCCGAGGACTTCTCCTTGAATATGACAAGCCTCCAAGAGTCTAGAATGCTACCTTCTTTATAGACTACTCTCTGCAAATAAACCTGTTTCGGGACATTCTCTTTTGTTTCATTGATCACATAGTCTGTTCTTATGCTAACCCCACGCTGCTTTAATTATGGCTTTATAGTATGTTTGTCTGACTAGTAGGTTGAATGTCATCCTTAATGACATCCTTCTCAGACTTCCTTCTTCACCAGGAAAAATTACCCATGCCACGTCGGCACTTCCAACCCAGGATGGTGGGAGGAACGTGTGAGCCTAGCGGACCCCCGTCCCGGGCCCAGTACCTCGACAGACACAGCCTTGTCCACGCTTCTCTTGCCAAGAGCATCCAGGCCTTTGGTGGGGTTGCCCCCCTTGGGGGTGGAAGGGGCTCCCTCAGAGGGTCCGCTCAGCTCATGGAGGTTTAGCGGAGGGCTGGGGGGTGGCATTTCAAAGTCCAGGCTCTTGTTGAAGTCAGTCTCAGCCGTCACCTTCTTAGGGGACTGGTTCAGGAGGTTGTTGGGGGGCGGCCACACACCCTCATCCACTTGCCTGGAGTTGGGAGAATCAGAAGCAGCTGTGAGACCAGCAGGGGGGTGGGCCCGTGGAAGGGAAGCCTAGCCTGAGGGAGGCGGGGTGTAGGAAGGGCTCTGGGGTCTTATAGGACAGAGGCACGGGCCTGGGGAGGGGTGTCTGCATCCAGCATTAGGGACAGACAAGCTTCTAATAAGTCAGAGTTGGGGTACAGCACTAGGTGGACATCAACGGCCTTTAGGAGTCCGGAGAAGGGGTCAGGCTGATCCGTCCATCCGGGCCCAGTGTGTGCCCCCCGTGGGAAGTCCCAGGTCAGAGGTCAGAGGCCAGGGGAAGAATGACCTTCGGATCTGGGCCAGCATGTCTGTGACCCCGCGGCAGCGCTTGAGCAGCCCGTCCAGGCGCTGGGGCTCCTCCTTCAGGAACTTGACCGCCTCCACCTCCACACGCAGCACCACCCGCATCTTGCTCTGGAGGCCTGGGAAGTGAGCTGCGGGCACCGGAGGCGTGAGCTGAGCGGGGAGCAGCTCAGAGGAGTGGGGGGTGTGCAGCAGAAAGGGCCGTGCTTAGGTGTGGGGGAGGGACTGGAGGGTGCAGGAGGGACTGGAGGGTGCAGCAGGGACGCCCACCTGGACCACGTGCCACGTTCACTGGCCCCCAGGCTCACCCTTGAGCTCGGTCAGGGTCTCCCCGAGCTGTTTCAGCACGAGCGCCTTCTCCTCCAGCTCGGGGCCCGGCAGCCGGTGGTTGTGGGAGACGTCCCTCTGGATCTTCTCCACCGACTTCTCCAGGTCACTGCGGCCACAGAGAGACCCGCTCAGCCCTTTCCGGCCCCAGCCCAGCCCCCTGAGACCGGGCAGCGGGAAAGAAACCAGCCACCGGGCAGATCAAAACGAACACCCGCCAGGCCACGTGCCCGAGGGGGATCGGAAATGCCAGACCTCAGAGGTGAGACTCCAGAAGAGCCCCCGCTTCAGGGAGCCCCGGCCTCTCCTGCGAAGTTCTGGTCTTTAGCCTCATCGGCTCCCTCTCCCGCCCTCTAACCCGCCACAGCCCATTCTCATGCCGCCAAGGAAGCCGCTGAGAGGTTGGCAGCCTTTCAGAGAGCAGGAGGCAGCTACACGTGCCCCAAGGGGGCTCTTTTCTGGCCAGGTGGCTCTGCCGTGTCCACCTACCCTTTCTCAAGTGAGCCAGCTGCTCAGCCTCTTTCTTTGAGGACAAAACTTCTTTTGATTTTCAACGGGCTTATGCTGAGCTTGTGTGGTTTTAGACCCCACATCTTTCTAAAATATAAACCAGACCCAGCCACCGCCCCGTGTTGAGCCTTAGATGGATCCCATCGCACTGAGGCTAACATCCAAACTCTCCAAGGCCGTCAAGAAGGGCATGAGGGCAGTAGTTGAAAATTCGGCTTCAGAGTCAGACAGACCCAGTCCCAGCTCTGCCCATCCCCGCGGCGAGATCTTGGACAAGCTACCCACTCTCTCCAGGCCTCAGCCTCCTCATCCAGAATACGGGGTGGTAAGAGCCCCTTCCTCCGGGTGCCATGGTAACCGTTAAACAAGCGAGTGCAGCCTGGAAAGGGGGGGCACGGGGCTGGCCCTGGAGACTGCTCTTCTTTTCCTCCCAGCCACACCTAGTCTCGTCTCTCTTGCTTGTTTAGAACTGTCCAGAATGTCTCTGAGGCCCTTGGATGCGCTGCCCTCTCTGAGCTGTGTGCGTGCGTGTGTGTGTGTGTGTGTGTGTGTGTGTGTTCGCACCGTGCCCAGAGGTACCGCAATGCCGGGTCGATGCGTGGAGTGGACGGAGCAAGCTCCTATTCCGTTTCCCTGCTCCAAAAATCCATTTAATATACCGCCCTTGGATAGAGGACGTATCAGATATTAAGCTAAGAAGAACAGATACTACACATGATCTTAGCCCAAAGGCTGAGAAGTGATCTCTGGGATGTTTTTTTAATGCCATTTCCTCAGTTTAGAATATTCCATTCAACCACACACACACACACACACACACACACACACACACACACACGTGTGTGCACATGCACCTATACATGTGGCTAATACACTTGTTCTCAGGTCTCAGTGGGAACCTGTCCTCTACTCCTTACACTGAGGTTGGGGGGTCTGTTTATTGCCCCCTCCCCCGGCCTCTGGGGCTCCTGTTGGCTGGACTGGGCAGCGCCAGGCAGGCAGAGCCATGCCTTCTAGAGTCGTAGCCCATGCCCAGAACCTGGCAGGGTGCCTGGAGCAGAAGAGCTTTCTAATAAATAATTGTGGGCTGAATGATTAAGTGAAAGAAAGAACTGTTGATCCCAGTGGGACCTGCAAAAAGGACTTTAAAAAAAAGGAACAAGAAAGAAAGAACTGCTGCCCAGGTAGGTCACCTCCATTCTGTGCTTGAGTCACTGACATCCCTGACCCACATGCGGGACTTTACATGCCTCCCTGCCAAATCCCATCTGCGGGATGTCAGCTCTGCGACCCGAGTGGAGACAACTTCTGAATCTCAGTTCTACCGTCCGGCAGATTTGCTCGCCCTCAAAGCTCTGCCATCAGCACATCCTGTCAGCATGCTTTCTACATCTTCATCCCACTCCTGGGTCACAGACAGACTGCGCTGGAGCCCAGCATGAAGTCCCGTGACTCAGCACTGCCCGTGAAAGCGCTGGCATGTCCTCAGCGCTTCCTACATGCCGGGGCCACGCTCAGCCCTTCCCTGGCACTGCCTGATGGCAGTGCGTTTTGGCTGTTTCACTCACGGCACACATAAACCAATTACTGAAATTCTGTGGCACACCAACAAATAAATTATTTTGCCGATCTGACAAAAAATAGATATAATTTTGATCCGTTCACACCAGATGGCTGTTTTTGTGTTGCTGTTGTCATTTTTTATTTTATTTTATTTTATTTTTTAAATAATCTAAGAGAGAAGTCAGCCCTCGCACTGAAGAGTCTCGCGTTCGATTCCTGGTCAAGGCAGGTGTGGGAGGCAACCAATCAATGTGTTTCTCTCACAGTATTTCTCTCTCTCTCCTCTTTCTCTCTCTCCCCCTCCCTTCCGCTCTGAAAATCACAGGAAAAATATCCTCAGGTGAGGATTAACAACAAAACAAACAAACAAAACAAAAATAAGTTCGTGCCCCTGACTAAACAGTCAGGCATTGCATGTTTTAAAAATTCTTGCAGCACACCGGTTAGAAATTGCTGCCTTATTTTTTTTTAATATATTTTATTGATTTTTTACAGAGAGGAAGGGAGAGGGGTAGAGAGTTAGAAACATCGATGAGAGAGAAACATCGATCAGCTGCCTCCTGCACACCCCACACTGGGGATGTGCCCACAACCAAGCTACATGCCCCTGACCAGAATGGAACTTGGGACCCTTCGACCGCAGGTCGACCGCAGGCCGACGCTCTATCCACTGAGCCAAACCGGTTTCGGCAATTGCTGCCTTATTTAATTCTCACAACAAATCCTGTGAGTGGGTCCCATTACTATGTCCAATCTACACACAGACAAACAGGGTACACACCAGACTACACTTCCTAGCTCCCCGGCAGCTGGAAGTGGCCACAGACTGAGGTTTAGCCGATGGCGTATGAGTGAAAGGGGTACATGCCGTTTCCAGGCCTGGCCCCCACACACCTCCCACGTAAGCTCTCCTGTGCCCTTTCCCCCTTCATGTTGGCTGGAAGGCAATGACCCTGTGGGTGATCTTGGAAGGCATATATTGAAGATGGTGACACCTCCATTAGCCCGGGTCCCTGAATGACTACGTGAAGGAGGGCCATTTCACTAAAACCCATCCACTACTGTTCCAGGAGGAAGGAAGATATGTCTGTTACTTCTGAACCATTATAAGATTTGCTATAGCAGCTACCCTCACTAATCAATTAGCCGCCTCAGCGGATACGATTGGCTTTGGCATTTCATTAAAAAGAGGCTCCAAGAGATTAAGCCACTTATCTTACAGCTATTTTGTGGCAAAGCAGGACCTACTCATGTCTGACTTCAGCTTTTGGGTTCCACTGCATCTCCCTCCCACACTGGATGAAGTATTGGCTTTACCTTCCTGCAGAGGCCAGGGCAAGAAGAAGGGGCAGAGGCAAGCCAAGCAGGAGCAAGTGACGGGTAAGGAGGGGCCTGGCACTAATGTCTGGGGAGGCTCGGGAGCTGGGCAGGGAGGGCCCTTATGCCCAAGCTGGAGCCCCTGCAGGCCTGGTGTGCAGCTCAGCCAGGCACCACCTCAAAAAGGCAGGCACCTCCCCTCAAAGTGGGTGGAGAAACCTGCCAGAAGCAAGCTATCATCCCCCAAGCTCTGGCAAGTGAGCAGTGTAATGGGTTTGCTAACAGGGGGTGGGGGGGTTAGTCTGTGTGTGGAGAGACAGGAAGCTGTGGACCAGACACTCCCATGACAAAGGCTTAAATCCTTCCTTTCATTTCTTCTGCCTCTGTGCGTCTTCACTTCCTTTGATTTTCCTTTAATGTCTCAATAAAGTTTGGTTTTTTTTAAATTCCAACCCAGCTCCTATGCGGTGAGTGAAAAGGGCAAGGAGAGAACAGAAAGGTCAGGTCATAGAATTCTCTGGGCTGGGCAGCTGCCCAGTCTCCTTGGAGACGCACCTGAGCTGTCACCAAGCGTTCACACCTGGAGTGATGGGTGGCTGCGACCCGCTTGTTTCCAAGTGGGGTGACCCTGCACTTCATCTCAGCTACAAGGGCGTGGGAATCTTTGCACATGCGCCACCAGGCTGTGTGGGCCCACGGCTGAGGAGCAGGGAACTTCTCAGGAGCCCCTTGCAAGAGGTGCAATGAAATATGACGTGGTGCCGAAACTGGTTTGGCCCAGTGGACAGAGTGTTGGCCTGCGGACTGAAGGATCCCAGGTTCGATTCCGGTCAGGGGCATGTACCTTGGCTGCGGGCATATACCCAGTGGGGGTGTGCAAGAGGCAGCTGATCGATGTTTCTCTCTCATCAATGTTTCTGACTTTTTATCCCTTCCTCTTGGTAAAAAATACATCAATAGTGACTCCCCGAGTCACTGTCTAGCTGAACCCATGGCCCCTCTGGAAAGAACTGCAAAAACCTTAATACTTGGCACAGATGGGGAAGCCACAGCACAGAGAAGGGTGGAGACTGCCCCGATCACACAGCCTGTCGGTGCTGGGGCAGGACCTCAGGTCCCCTGTGCCCTGTGCCACCGTGAAGGAGGCCAGAGCAGGGCCTCTGTGTCTGACACGGGAAGGCTGCAGTGGGTGGGGTGCTCACACAGTGGACATCAGTGAAAGGTAGCTTCTTCCTGCACCGGTGCCAGACAATCGAATCTTGGCCAGACAGCTATTTGCTAAATTTGGTTCAAAGACTGTCTTCTATTAACTCTTCCACATTTGGGGGTGGGATGTTCGCTATTCCTCATTCCTTCTGAAAAAGCCAGAGCTGTACTAGGAGGGGAAGAGAATTTTCCCTTGGTCAGTGGTCTGCAAACTGCAGCTCGAGAGCCACATACAGCTCGCGAGCCACGGTTTGCCGACCACTGGGATAGGGGCTTAATCACAAGGAACAACAGCCTGTAATTATTGGAATCGAGAGTCTAGGTCAGTGGTTGGCAAACTCATTAGTCAACAGAGCGGCAAACCGCGGCTCGTGAGCCGCAGTTTGCCGACCACTACCCTTGGCTATCCCTGGTCTCCGAAATTAGGGAATTGGGATGCTGGCAACTGTAGCCGGTCAGCACCAAGCTGACCAAGCTAGCAACACCTGCTCCTCCACCTGAATCCTCTACTGGAGGGTCAGGTCACATGTCACAGGCCAAAATGAAAGCAGACAGACGGCGGGGCGAAATCAGGCAGCTGGCCACGTGAAAGCAAGGCTGCAGGCCACGGGGTACCCAGACTCTGGACCATTAGGAAGAAAGACCATAGCAAAAGCAGGCATCAAGCCAGAAAAAAAAAGAACTCAGGAATTGCGCCAGATGGCCAAAGGTTTGTGGGTCACAGAGAAATCAGGCCACGCAGGAGAAGGAGAGCAGACTTCAGAGCAGACCAACGTCATCTGTGATTCAGAAGGAAGGGCGCTGCGCCTCAGCAAAAACAGGTTGTGCGGCCTCGCCCCCAGCCCTCCCTCCACCGCCAGGCCCAGCCTCACTTGAGCTGCTGGGTGATGAGCTCCTCGTCGTTGAGGTAGCGCAGCCGCTCCTCCTCCACCAGGGTGCGCTGTCGCTGCAGCGGGTCCTCGTGCCGCCGCGCCGCCTCCGACACACGCATGCTCAGCTCCGCCTCCGTGCCCTTCAGCAGAGCTCGCAGCGACTCGAGGTTCTGTAGCTGTCAAGGCAGATGGACCGATGGACCGGGGTGGGAGGGGATGGAGGCACGCATCAGGGAAAGGGCCAGGACGAGGCAGGCAGAGGACAGCCCCAGGCCGGGCGGGCTCCGCAGCACAGGCGGCCGGCTGCTCGGCTGCGGCCGTGAGCAGCAGCGAAAGGCTGGGATGGTGGGGGGCAGAAGCCGAGGGCTACGTTCCGGAGAACAGAGGCAGGAGGAGAGAGGTATGGGGTGGGGGGGGGGGAGGGTGCCGAGTGGCCCAAGCAGAAGGTGCGGCTGCATGACTGTGAACGTGAGCAGCGAGCAGCGGCGAAGCGGTGGGATGGTGGGGGTGGAGGATAAGGTTACTGTGCTGGGTAAATACAGAGGCAAGGAGAACGGGGCATTTGGGGGACAAGGAGTGGCCCTAGGTAGGGCCCTGCCGACCATAGCTGTGGCTTCGATGGACTCGAGCACTGGGGTTTGATAGTTTCCGTGGCTGGAACGGGTTGACTAACTTAACCCTCGAACCCAGTTCTAAGGCCTTGTTGGGGGCAATGGTGGGGGTGGGCGAGGTCTGATCTGTTGCCCAGATGGCAACTCTCTGCCCCCCTCCAGCCTGTCTCTGCTCATTATTCTCACCTGACGGGCTCCAGGGCCCTCTGGAGGAGCGGGCACAGTGATGCCAGGCTCCTGACTGGTGGGACCATCTGCCAGGCGGGGCAGGGTGGGGGAGGGAAAAGGGGCCCTGGGGCATCCTTGAGTACCAGCCTTGGGGGTGGGAGGGGCGGCTCCGTGGGCTGGATGGGGTTCCAGGAGTGTGGTACAGATTCAGGGACGACGGGAAGGAAGGGCTCAGTGACGGGGACAAAGGCAAGGGATGGGGCCTGGTCAGGGCACAGAGATTCATCGAGGGGGAAGGGGAAGGGAAAGGGGAAGGGGGAGGGGGAGGGGAAGGGAAAGGGGAAGGGGAGAAGTGTTCCGAGAGGGGCCCAGTGATCGGCAATAGAGGGAGTAGGGGATGGGGATGCACTTCCGGGGGGGGGGAAGTTTCGGCACAAGTGGGTGGGTTCTGACGGGGCAGGGGCACAGGGTGAGGATGGGGGGTGGTACCTGGAGCTTCCGCAGCTGCTGAAGCTGGCCGCGCAGGTCGCTGGTGCTGCTCTGGAGGCCACGCAGGTGCAGCTGCATCTGCAAACGGCTGATGGCAGCGGGCTGCCCCGAGGGGGTGCTGCTGACTGAGGGTGGGGGAGGGCCGGACACTGGGGTGGCCCCGCTGCTCCGGCTGCCTGACCCGCAGGCTGCAGAGGGACCGTGAGGATGGAAGAACAAACCATGAGCTTGGAGGGGTTGAGGCAAGGAAACCCCCCCCCCCCCGGCCACCCCAGTAGCGACAGAGGCATGTGGCTCTGACTCCCAGCCCCAGATGGTAGTCAGGGCAGACTTCTTGGGCTAAAGTGACCACTCATTTTCCTTTCAAGCCCAGCGCTATAGTATTGTTTACAGATTGGTAATGTGACGCCTCGATAGTTTAAGGGGAGGAGAGAAGGGCCACTCACGTGCTGAGGGCGTGGCTGCTCCGTTGGAGCCTTCAATCTTCTCGCTGTGGCACAGGAAAAGATGGCCATCAGAGGGTCCGTCTGGCCCCAGACATTCAAAGCTGGCTGAGGCCTAAACATACTCTCCAGTCCCCAGATCTCAGGATGGAGCCCAGAGAAGAAGGGACTCCCAACCGTGTCACACGGGGAGATACTGGCAGCGCTGAGCCCCGGGTCCCTGCTGCCCACTTTCCCTCCCTCTCGCCCCAGCCGCAGGCCCTGCCCGGCGCTGGGAGAGGCCTCACCTGGGGGTGTCCGGCTCCGAACCTCGCAGCAGGGCGCTCTGCACCAGGCCTGTGAGGCTGGCAATCTGCTTCTCCATGGCCTCCATGCGCTCCCTGGGGAGATGGTGGCTTTGAGCAAACCCTTGTTCAGGCATGGGGTCCCTTCTGACCATTACTAAGATCAATAATCAGAGGAAATACCATTCCCTCCAGCCACCAGCACACAGACAACTCAAAGGGTCCCAACACCTAAAGATCAAGCCCCCCTTCCCATTAACACTGATGAGCCTGTCTCCATCCGACAGTGACCCCCTCCTTCTGCAGTCCCAGCTCTCACCAGCGGCTCCCTAATGGGCCCCACCCTTGCCTCTCAGTGCCTCCAGGTGTTTTCCCCTTGCCTGGTATGTCCTTCCCGCTAAAGCCATCCCGGAGCCCCCAGCAGCCTTGAGGAATCCCTGTAAACCCTCCCATGGGAAGTGCACGCATTTTTTTTTCAAGATAATATTTTTTATTTAAAGATATTTGAGCTTTCTGGCTAATAAACTACTTTTTTCTTTTATGATTATTTATAGTTTTGTTGGTGCTTTCATTTACTTTCTTTTTTAGTACATGCATTTTGTTAATTTTTTTTAAAAATACATTTTATTGATTTTTTTCACAGAGAGGAAGAGAGAGGGATAGAAAGTCAGAAATGTCAATGAGAGAAACATCGACCAGCTGCCTCCTGCACACCCCCTATTGGGGATGTGCCCACAACCAAGGTACATGCCCTTGACCGGAATCGAACCTGGAACCTTTCAGTCCACAGGCCGACACTCTATCCACTGAGCCAAACCAGTTTCGGCCATTTTTTTTTAATTTTTTAAAAATATTTTTTTATTGACCTCAGAGAACAAGGGAGAGGGAGAGAGAGATTGAAACATCAATGATGAGAGAGAATCATCGACTGGCTGCCTTCTGCACGACCCCTACTGGGGACTGAGCCTGCAACCCAGGCGTATGCTCTTGGCAGGAATCGAACCTGGGACCTTTCAGCCCACAGGCCGACACTCTATCCACTAGGCCAAACCAGCTGGCGCAGTACACGAATTTTTTTAATATGTCTCCCTCACTAAACAGGGCAGAACCGGATTTGCCCAACTTGGCATTGGCAGTGTCCAGGGCACTGCCTGGCACACAGGCCACAAGCGAGCTGTGTAAATGCAAATCGCTCTCCCCTCCCAGCAGCACTGCCTGGGGGCAGCGGGGGACAGGTCAGTGCCCCTCACCTCCTCCAGCCCTGCATCCTTAGGAAGGAGCTGCATGCTGAGCAACAGTCCCCCCAATAGGAGACCACCTAACGGAATGCACCTCCTCCCCATCCCTCTCTCTGACCAGCACCCCCTCCCTGTGAACTTCAGCAGGCCCTGTGCTGGACAGCTCTCGGCTGCACATTCTGTTGGGCAAGAAAGGCTCTACAGATTAGAGCTGATTCAGCCTCGATTGGGGGTTAGGAAAACCGGCTCAGGGAACGAATGCAAACCCAGGTCTCCAGGGTCCTTAGCTGGGGCCCGGTGTCCACCCCTAAGTCCTTGTAGACAGAAGGAAAGTGGCATGTCCGCCTCTCCATTGCTTTCCCTGCCGCGTTCCACGGGCTCTCACGACCCCCCTAGACTCCCCCGGGTCTACAAAGGGCTCCAGAGCCCAACCCTCCACACACTGCAGTGCCCCTCTCCACCCCCCCACCCCCGCCCACCACGGCCTGACGCCTCGCCAGCTCCCCTTACCTAGTCTCTGTGTCCTTCGCCGCCGGCGCAGGCGGCCCGAACCCAACGAGCGGGCGCTCCCCAGGCCCGGGGAAGAGCTCGGGAGGGGGCACTCCGGCGGCGGAGGTGCCCCCGGCGCTGCGGGCCTTGCCTCCCGGGCTCTCGGCGAAGACCGAGGAGGAGCCCGAGTCTTTGCGGAAGGATTGGCGCACCGGCGAGCCGCGGCTGGGGGGCCCCGAGTAGGGGCTGTGCGGCGGCGGGGGGGCCCCCGGGGGGCGCGCCGGCCACGTCGCTCAGCTTCTGCGGCGACGAGGGCGGCAGGCGGAAGCCGTAGCCGTCGCCGTAGAGGGGCCCGCCCGCCGCCTTGTACAGCGAGTCCTCCAGGTCGGACTGCAGCGCGGCGGCCGAGTAGGTGCTGAGCGAGCGCACCGAGCCGCGCTTGTACAGGCCGCCGGCCCCGGGGTAGGCGAACGGGTCGCCGGCGGCCGCGGCCAGGCTCAGGCGCCCCTCGTGGAGCAGCCCGTAGGGGTCGGCGTAGAGGCCCTCCCCCTTCACCAGCATCATGCCCCCCGCCTTGCTCGCCAGGTCCTCGTCCGGCTTCACGTCCCGCCGCTCCAGGATGGCGCTGGGGCTGGGGCTGACGCCCTGGGCGGCCGGGGCGCCCCCCAGCCGCTCGGCCGCGTGGTGCACCGGGCTGCCCGCGTACGAGGGCGGGCGCCCCCCGGCGTAGGAGAGGCGGGAGCGCGACGGGGAGCCCGAGGGCAGCCCCGAAGGCAGCCCGGGCGGCGGCGAGCCGGAGGCCAGGTGCGGCGCGGGCGACAGGTTGTTGAGGCGCCGCGTGGGGGACGACTCCCTCGACGCATACACCATCTCTCTCTGTGCGGGAGACAGTGCCGGAACCCCACGAGCTGGTCACACGGGGGTCCCTGCTTGAGGAGCCCGTACCCCCCCGCCCCGACACCTAGAAGTCCCTCTGTCCTCTGCCTTTCCTCGCGCCTGCTGCTCCTTGGGCCTCTCCCTCCCGGGCTCCCCGATGGAGGAAGGAGGGGCACCAGAGGGACAACCCGCAGCCCTACAGTGAGGGGCGGGAACCCCGACGGGATGGAGTGGCTCCTGGAAGAGTCGTCTAGAATACCTGGGGGGAGGGGCTGTTGGAGAAATCCTGAGCGATGGAAGAAGGGGGACGCTCATAGGGCAGAGGAGGGACTCCTCCATGACCCCACAATTAATGGAGGCCCCCCTCTGCTCCAGTCTCTATGTTCCTTTCTCCAAAGCTGGCCCTGGTCCCCGATGTCCAGGGATTGTGCTCCTGGGCCCCCCTGCCCCGCCTCCCCCATGCCCTGGGCACCCCCAGCCATACCCGGAGGTCCCCGTTGGTGAGGTGTGAGCCAGGGAAGGCGGCATAGAGTGGCTCCTTCCTGTAGATCTTGATAATACTGCGGTCCTGGATGTCCCTGGGGGGCGGGAGGAGGTTCGGAAGTCACCACCCCCCAGCCCTGTGTGGAGGCGGGGCAGCTACTCCAGGGAGAGGGGAAAAGGGATGGCGAGAGCGGCCAGGAGCCCCAACCCCCTCCTAACCCCTTGCTTAGTGGCTCTTGTGCCTCACCCTCCCTGCCACCACCCCCCCCCACACACACACACACACACACACCCAGCATACTCCGTCCTGTCACCTTCCCGGGGCTCACAGCCAGTGTCAGGTTAGCTCAAGACTGGGAGGGCGCAGAGGACTTCGAGGGGAGGAAGAGGGGCTGAGACGCCGAGAAAGGGGGCGGGGCGGATAGAGGGGTGGGGCGGAGAAAGGGGGCGGGGGCGGAGAGAGGTGGGCGGGGAAGGGGCGGGGCGGAGAGAGGTGGGGCGGGGCGGAGAGAGGTGGGCGGGGCGGGGAAGGGGGCGGGGCGGAGAAAGGTGGGGCGGGGAAGGGGGCGGGGCGGAGAGAGGTGGGGCGGAGAAAGGGGGCGGGGAGGAGAGAGGTGGGGCGGGGCGGAGAGAGGTGGGGCGGGCGGGGCGGGGAAAGGGGGCGGGGCGGAGAGAGGGAGGGCCGGCGCTGGGTCGGGTCAGCAGGGGACTAAGGAACGGCCTTGGAAGCCCAGCCCGCCACCCAGAAGCACCGGAAAACCCACCCACTCCCCCCCGCTCCCGCCCCTGCCGGGGCCACGCCCACCGGACGTCCTCCAGCTCGTAGAAGACGTTGCGAGCCTCGTCCTTGATGAGGATGGCGGTGTTGGGCGACTTGAGCATGCCCATGGTGAGCTTCTGCGGGAACATGTGCGCGATGAGCGCGTGCAGCGTGTCCAGGCTGCTGACCTCGTGCGTGATGTGCACGCGCCGAGTCTCTTCCCCGAACTGCAGGAATAGCACCCCTGCGAAGGAGACGCTGTCAGCGCGGCCGCCACCGCCTCCACACCGCCCGCCGGGCGCGCAAGGGGGGTCTTGGGGGACTACGCTAGTCCCGCAGCGGCAGGGCTTGAGCCCCGCCCCCGCCCCGGAGTGCAGGTGCACCCAGGCGCTCCTCATGCTGCGGGCCTCCCAAGGCACCTCTTTGGCCCCAGACAGCTTGGTGCCTTAGACAAGGAAATGGAATTGGGGGCGGGAGCAGGTGGGACAGAAACTGAGAGAGTCGTTGCTGATGGGGGGAGAGGTAAGAAGGGGGGTATGAATGGGGGCTGCTGAAGAGGATGAATGAGAGGGCTAAAGGAGGGGGGGCAGGGGGTGCTCAGAGGTGGGAGAGATGATGGAGAAGGGAGGGGAGAAAGCGGGAAGAGAAACCCAGGAGGGAGAGGCTCTGAGGGGAGGAGGTCGCTGGGGTGGAGGGATGGGGTAGGAGGCAGAGGCTTCTAGGAAGATGGCTGCAGAGCGATGAATGGTCCAGGTCCAGGAGCAGGAGGCTGCAGGGCTAGCGGAGCAGAGGGAGGAGCCGCGGGGCAGGAGGAGGATGGTCCGCAGGCGGTACCTGGCGAGCGCAGCTTGCTCTGGCTGGCAGATCGGGAGAGGGGCAGGCTCTGGCGGAAGCGGTTCATCCTACTGAAGCCCAGAGGCAGCTCGGCCTCGGACATGGTCTCCAGCGACTCAGCTGAGGCGTAGGACAGCTTGGCTGCCTGGTCTGCCAGCCCTGGCTGGGCTCCCTGAGTGTGGCGTGAGCTGCGGGTCTGCAGGGGAAGGTGAGTGAGAGGAACAGAGCAAGAGCCCTTCGCTCTGCCCGCTGCTGCCCCCACCCAGGTCCGGGCAACCCCCTCAGCCAGCGACAGACACACAAGAAGGTCTCTGGATTCCAGACTTGGCTGTGTGGCTGCAGGGGAGTTCCCAGCCTCTTGGGGCCTGGGCCTCCCGGGGACACCCAGCAGGAGAGGAGTGGGCCAAGGACTCGGGCACCCTGGGAAGCCACACAAGAAACCATCTGCGCAGGAGCCATGGGCACGCCTGCTATTTTAAGCTTCCAAAGAACAACAACACACATTTGTCACCGAGGTGAGTGAGCAGCAGAATCGTTGAGCAAATTGGGGCATTAGTTCCAGACATTAATTAAGCGGCGGGTTTGTGAGCGGCGAATTGATCCTTTGTGGGGCAGAAGGCAGGGCCCAGGGAGAAAGCAAAGAGAGCTAGGGACCCCAGGATCCCAGCTCAGGGGGTTGGGGGATGGGCCCTCACCGAGCTGTGCACAATGTCCACAGGGTTCCTGGGAAAACCATCCCAAACCCCCCAAAGCCAGTTGGAGCCCAGTTTCAAACAGATGACCTGCCTATTACATGCAGTGTACATGCTAAGCCTTGTGTGATCCACACGCATACATGGCATCAGTGCTAGGCCTCAAAACCCCTCCCTGCAAGGCGCATGCTGCCACACAGCCAACCACCCACCTTCCCCAAACGCCTCTCCTGGAACCCAGCAGAACAGCCTCTTGTCCCAAAGCTGCAGCTGGAGGGAATACCTGTTTGGTTACTCTCTCCTTGGGGAAGGAGTCACCCTGGTTTCTATTGCACTTAGAGAACCTGCTGTCACTCAACCACAGCCCCTGCCATTCTGCCTCAGCCCCTCCCCCCCAGCCTGCTCATTGTCAGAAACTCATTTATGTAAAGGAGAGCAATAATGAATCTGATCAACATCATTTCATGTTATGTTGCACCATAGACATATATGTGCTATGTATAAATATGTTACCAGGAAAAAATCATTTTGCCCAATTCTGTTTTTCTACAAAATATAATTGCTATTTCAAACAAAACATCACTCCAAACGATTAACATTGGTTCTCTGGCACTGAGCCAGCTTTCCCGCTGACGAGTTTGCAGTCATCCCGGGGCCGGGCTCTGCCGATCTCTGCCCCACTCACAATTTGAGTGTGCGTGCTGCCGAGGTGAGCAGCTCTCTTGACTTCATACATTGTCTGCTGGGTGAATTTTGCACAACCAGAATAATCATTTTTATAATAAAATTTAAAAAACCACACACTAAAAGTACCTCTGAAAAGGAATCATTTATTCTCCTCCCCAGCCCTCTTCTGCCCCAAATCCTGATTAACCCCTAATTAAACTCCATCTTCATATTAACTCAATTTAATGTTCCAATTGGATTAGCACTCTTGACACGAGAGAGCATCTTCCTCTGATGGGCAATGTGCCCAGCTGTCCCCAACGTGGCCTCAAGGGCTGGGGATGTGGGAGGACCAGTCTGGAGACCTCAGGGGGCCGCACGGACAATGCCTTGACCAGTGGGCGGGCGTGGGTCTGGGGAGGAGGAAGGCAGTGTAGGAACTAGGTGGGGGGAGGAGGGAGGAATGCCTGTGCCAAGACTGATCTGGGCTGACCACAATGCCAGCCTGTGCCCTTCTCTCTCACCTCAGCCCTGACTGAGGCAGTGTGGAGAGCCATGTCTGGCTGGTGGTCATGAGGTTGCCAGGCAACTGCAAGGTCAGTGGTTGCTAGGCTGGTGTGGATGAGGGGCGACAGAGTTCGGGCGGAATGAGCAGCTGGCAAAAATGAAGAATGAGGGGTGGCTACGGTGGCTTGGGGGGCACTATGAGGTGCCAGGAAGAAGATGGAACAGGGGCTAGAATGAAGGGGATCCTAGAGACTGTTGACTCCTGAGAAGGCAAGAGCCTGTCCAGGGGAGCCTGGGGAAAGAGATGCCACATTCCCTGCCCCCCAGTTCCTGTGTCCATCCTGGCCCCTCGGGCACCTTTCTAGTCTGGCTGTCCTTGCAGAAAGCCCTCTTGAGAAGAGAGAAAGCCTGTTTGCACTGCTCTCCATCCCTAGGGTGAGAACAAGGCAGAGAAAAGGGAGACAGCCAGAAGGACTTCCCGATTAGGAGGGAGATGGCAACAAAACAAAACAGTGATTCAAGCAGAGCTTCCCAAAGGCAGGAAAGGGGCTGCAGTTGGCGGCGGTGAGCACCTGTCACTGGAGCTTTCCAGGGGGCCGGGGACTCCCGGTCTGAGGTCAGGTGAGGGAACCTCGAGTGAGGCCGTCACACTAGGATCTGAGGCTCCCAAGCACTCTCCAGCCTGGGGCAGAATCATTTGGGAACTTTTTTTTTTATTATTCCTT
Organism: Antrozous pallidus; assembly: GCA_027563665.1. Classification (NCBI taxonomy): domain Eukaryota; kingdom Metazoa; phylum Chordata; class Mammalia; order Chiroptera; family Vespertilionidae; genus Antrozous; species Antrozous pallidus. Next base: position 44,301,574 of record CM050526.1, read on the forward strand.
ACTAATTTTTAAAAAAATATATTGATTTCAGAGAGGAAGGGAGAGGGAGAGAAAGATAGAAACATCAATGATGAGAGAGAGTCATTGATTGGCTGCGCCCTGCACCCCCCACTGAGGATGGAGCCCGCACCCTGGGTTTATGCCCTGACCCCCTGGGTCATAGGCAGACACTCAGCCATGCTCAACCACTGAGCCACACCACCTGGGGCACCTATTGGTGAGAGAGAGAGAGAGAGAGAGAGAGAGAGAGAGAGAGGGAATTCTCGTTCCCCTTAGGTATGCATTCATTGGTTGATTCTTATATGTTCCTTGGCATATTGAGACGACGCTCTAACCCACTGAGCTACCCGGCCAGGGCTTCATTTGGGAACTTTTAAAAAACACTTTCGAGGTCCCCGCATTCACTGAATCAGAATCTCTGAGGGTTGGGGCCTGGGGTTCGAGATTTTTTTTTATGAGTCCCCAAAGTGATTCTGATTTGGGAATCAAGTAGCGTCCGAGATTCTCACAGAGAACGAGGGGCTCCCATGTGGGGCTCCTCGGGGCCAGGGGCTATGCTTCGACACGCAGTATCTCATCTCCTCTCTCTGCACACCAGCTCCAGGATGCAGCTGTTGTGCCATTTTACAGAGGAGAGACCGAGGCCCGTGGGGATTATGTAACGTGCCTCGGGTCACTAGCTAGTCAGCAGCAGACTGGAATTCACCACCAGGTGATCTGGCTCTTGGATTAAACCACCACTGTCCCCTCCAGAAAGGCCATGACTCTATTCCATGATCTCTGGTTCAAGGACATCTTCTCTCTGGGAGGATGCATGCCAACAAGGTGCTTGGAGCAAGCTGACACGGGAGTCTGGGGTGGATACTCCCCGCCCCCTGTCATGATGCTTGGGACTTGAGGGCTGGAGACTAGGACACAAGCATCGGTCTAACTGGTTCAGCGCTGGGCCTGGGTGCCAGGAAAGATGGCAGAAGCACCCAAAGGGGCTCTCCCAGGGCCGTAGGAGACCCTTGGAGGGGCAGACAGCTCCTCGGCTTTCGGCAGCCCAGTCTCTCCAGAGGAGGCAGCAAGGCACCCGTCCCTGAGCTCAGCCCTCCGCGTGGGCAGCAGGTTTGGGGGTGTAGGACTGTGGGTCTCTTGCCTGGCGCTGACCAGCTCCCCAGAGAGGGAAGTAAGAAGAGGATGAGGGGCCTGTCTTAGTCACAGGCCTCCCTGGAAATGGAGTTTCAGGATCTGAGTTCAGAGAACGGGCTCCTCCACAAGATTATGGGGTGCAGGCCCAGCCTCAGAACCAGCAGTCCTGGCCTGGGAATGCCTGAGGATCCCCAACTCAGATCCCTGTCAGGGGTGGCCCAAATTCCGGCACCAGATCCACAAGCCCCTGGCAGGTGAGCCCAGAGTCTCTCAAAGCAACAGCCACAGCCTGCACCCCAAAGCCCTCCACCCGCACCAGAAGGTCCCGTGCAGCCGCACACCCCTGTGCAAAGCGTGTGCAGGGAGGGGTAGGGTGGGAGGGCACATGCAGTTGTCATGGAAGCAGAAGCACCACACACTGACCTTGAAACTCCAGTAGTTTGGCTGCTGATGGAAATAAGAGAAGAGATGGTTATGATGGGGCTGGGAGGGGAGACTAGGGCAGGGGTGGGTTAGAAACCTTTGGCGCTCAGCATTCAGCCCTGGGACAAGGGCCCTCACCCCTCCCAGCAGCAGGAAGGACGCTATGCCTGGGTACATCCCATTCTCTACTGAGACCCGGGACGGCCCAGAGCAGGCTCCAGGCCTGCTAGTGGGGGAGGGGAGAACCCCTCTGGGTGTTTACAAGCCGTGCATTCTAGTCACAGTAACTGTCCTCAGAGAGGTACAGATGGGAAAAGGCGCCAATGACCGATGACCCTGGTATAGGGAGCCCAGGGGACCCTGTCAGAGATGCACTGGAGCTGCAGGGTCAAGGAAGTGGCAGCTGGTTGTGGCAGGCCAGGGAAGACTCCCCGGAAGAGGTGGCATTTAAACTAGGTCTTGAGAAATGAGTAGCTCAGATTGGATAAAGGGATGCTGAGCAGAGAGGACCGCGTGGGCAAGTGTCTTGGGCTGGGCAAGAGAAGAGTGTGGTGAGGGAAGAGTCCATTGTCCCGTCTGGCTGAGGGGCAGGGTCTGGGAAAGTAGCAGATTAGGCTACAAAGAGGGGGCTGGGGCCAGATAAGTGGGCTTAAATGCTGAGAAAATTTATGTCGATTTAGCAGGTTGGATGAGCTAAGGCATCTGAGTGAGGTCAGAACTGGACCCCAGGAGGGTGGATGGGGCAAGCAGTGGAGGGAGGCCGGAGACCAAGGCCAGGGCAGGGAGGCCTGTCAACATGACAGATCTGGATTACAGAGGAAGGCGTGGACAGATGCCAGTCACCTTTCAGCAATGGGCAATGGGCGGGAGTTGGGGTAAGTGGGAGCATGGGCGATGCTCTGTGGCCGGCAGATGAAAGAGGAGTGATCCCTGAACCTCTAAAACGGGTGGGGGCTCAGATTCCTCCTCATTCACAATAACCTGGGGTGGCCCTGCCTTTGCTTTGGGCCAGAAGGCCCTTTCGGATTGCTATGGACAGGAAGGAGTGGCCGGGGGCCTGGCTAGTTCTTGGCAAAGCTGAAGGCACCCTGCTGACCCGTGCCAGCCTCAGCAGGAAGACAAGAGGCAGCAGATGGCCTGGCCCTGGGGTGCCTGGCACCAGCAAACAAGATTCCCCAAGCCTCAGAGCCACTGGCAGAGAATAGGGACACTGAGGGCCCCCAATGGGAGAAGAAAACAACCTTAGGGCATCTGAATGCTTTCAAGACAAAGAGGAGTTGGACAGGGGCCGTGGAGGGGCCTTCCTGGAATGGAGGCTTGCCCTGAGTTAGACCTTTAGGGTGGGGGTGAAATAATGAGGTTCACCCTCCAAGGCCACCCCATCTGAGCCACCATCCCCGGCTCTCCTTTTGGCGCTGGCTCCCAGAGATGCAAAATATAGTAACATGGCAGGCAGGGGAAGGGGACAACAAAGGCTGTGCCCCAGCCAGTGCCGGGAACAATCTATGGACACGTGCCACCCCTATCGGTGCCAGGGGGTGCCCACAGGTGCTGAGGGGAGGCGGGGGGCTGGAGTAATAGGCTCCTGCCACAGCTGCCTGTGGCCTCGGGAAGGGGAGGGGCCGGCAGAGCCAGGCAGAGGGCACAGGAAGGTGTGTGATGAGAGCCGTGTCTGCAGCCCCAGCGATGATGGACAGCCCTGCAGAGAAGGCTGCTGCCCCTCAGCCACCACCACCATTACCCTGTGCACACTGGGCCCCCCACAGCGCCCGGCGACACGCAGGCCCCACGCTGAGCCCATGCACAGACTCGAGAAGGACGTCACCGCAAGCACACCCAGAGCAACAAAACACCCCCAAAAAAGACACAAGCCCCCCTCCGTGGTCAGAAACAGCCCGGAAACAAGCAAACTCAGAGACAGAGCTATTTGTTCGCAGGCTGCCCCCACTCATACACAAACAGAGGCACTGGCCCCATTCACACACACCCCGCTGTCCCCAACAGGGTCACAGAGCCCACTCACATATGTGGATACACGCCAGATGCAGAAACACAGGAAGCGGGACACACACTACAGAGTCTCATCCCTCCCCCCCCCCCCCCCGCCACCAGCGAGGTCGGGGCCTCTGGCCACCTCAGCCACTGTTCCATGCCTACGACGTCCCACAAACATCGTGTGTCAGGTGGGTGCACCCCGGATTCCAAAGGGGCAGAAGACGGCCCCCTCCATCCAGCCCCCAGCGTTAACACATCCAGCTCAGCGGGTGCAGCTGGCCGGGGCCCGCCTCGTGCCTCTGGGAGGGAGACAGGGATGGGACCTGCCCACAGCCACACCGGCTGTGCCCTCAACACGGGCCTACCTCGGGGTCCCAAGGCTAGGCACATCCATGGGGCAGTCAGACCTGCAAGAGAGGGGTTACAAGCTGGGGCCCGGGGCGAGGACTGGGTGGCCTCGGTGCCACAGGAGAAGCCGGGCAAGTCCCACTAGAGGGTGAAGATGGGAGAGTTGCTTTGTGCTTGGCAAACTTGGAGGGAGGCTACCGTCCCTGTCCCGGGACTCGGGGCTCTGCCTGGAGAGCACGCTGACTGGGTCCCGCCCATCCTCTGGAAAGTGGGGGGAGAGCCTCTTCCACGCTGGCCCCATCGGGAATGAGACAGTCTCCTGGCAACTCAGTGTCCTTGGAGGGGACCTTAGGGGAGGTCCTCCGAGATGTGGCGTCTCTTCCCGGGGTGTGAACCCCGTGGGACAACCTGAGTGATGGAGCAGGGGCTCCTCCCCTCTTCACTACCGCGGGGCTCTCCCCATCCAACCTCCAGCACCCTTGACCTCCTCACCCTTTTCCTGGTTGTCTGAACACTCTCACCGGGCACCACTCCCTCCATCTCCTGGTACCCAGCACTGCGAAGCCCCGGGCCCTTTCCTTAGGATTTCCCAGCACAAACCCCGGAAGGAGGGCAGAGGACAGGGAGGGCCCAGGAGAGACGGGGCTCCCCAGCCCAAGCCAAAAGCTCCGATACCTCTCCTTGGGGAAGGGTCTCCCTGCCAGCAGACAGACAGAAGGCAAGATAAGGGGTTGAGGTGGGAGTCCCTGCTGTGGCTCGTCAGGGTAAGAGAGGCTCTGACAGGGGCCAGGGACCCGCCAGCTGTTAGCAGAGGACACCCTGAAGCCTCCATCACTCTCTAGGGACAAGGCTTCCAGAAAAGGGGAAGGGGGAGCTGCTCCAGGACCCAGGGAAGCAAGGCCAGGGAGCCTTCAAACCCCCTGGAGAGAAGAGAAAACAGCTTCTTCCCTCTGGGAGATGGGGAGCTAACGCCCTCGCTCCCCCGCCCTGGGGGTCCTTAGTGGGGTTCTTCCTGTCCCTGGCAGCTGCTCCTGGGAGGGAGGGGGTGTGCCCCCTGGGAGCCTTAGCCCAGCCAGACAGCTGAGGGCTTGCCTCTCCCCTGGCAGATGTCCCCTGGATGCTAGGTGAGTGCCTGACCCCTCCTTGACCCCGAACCCCTACAGCTGCATTCTCAAAGGAAGGAGGACAACCAGAGTCTCACCCGGGCTCCTGACTCCTGGCTCCGGGCTCCTGACTCCTGGCTCCGCTACTCCGGAGCACACACCCACCTCTCAACTCCGGGGAGCACGGTCCCCGCCAGCACGGCACCCCTCGGCTGGGCCACAGAACGCGCCCTGCGGGCACCCCTCCCAACGCGACACACATGCACCACCCTCCCCTTGGGGTGCCCCCACACTCGTGTCCTAGCCCTTCCCAATGCAGGGTGTGTGTGTGCGTGTGTGTGTGTGTGTGTGTGTGTGTGTGTGTGCAGGGAGGGCGGGAGGGGGGAGGCTGCTGTGAGACCTGCGGGGGGGGGGGGCGGCGAGGTGCACCCCCGGGAAGGTCATGACTTTCCCAGGTTGGGGGGAGGGGGTGCCCACGGCATTTCGGGGTGGGGGCCCGGCCCACGCCGCAGGCTGTACACCCGGTGGGGGAGGGAAGGGGGCGTTTCTCAGGATCTGGAACCGCAACCCCACCCCCGACGGCCCCTCGCAGCCTCGGAGCGTCCCCCCCCCCCAATCTCCGGGTCCGCGCTCCCCGCATTGCCCGAGGCGGCGACCCCGACACCCGCAGCCGCTCCGCTCCTCTTACCTGCGGCCACAGGTGTATGTGTGCGCGGGGGCCCCCAGCCCCAGGTTCCGCGTCGGGCCGGGGAGGGAGGGCGGCCCCTACTCGCACCCGCCCGGGCTCTCCCCTCCCCCGGCCACCTCCGCAGCCGCCGCCGCCGCCGGTGCCCTTTGCTGCAATGCGAGCGCCGCCGCCGCGGAGCGGGCCCGGGCCCCGGTCGCCTCGGTAACCGCGACTCCACCTGGCGCGGCGCGGCGCGCCTCCGCGCACATCCCCCGGCCCCCGCCCCGGCGCGGCCCCGCGGGCGCAGCCCCGCCGAGGAGCCGCGGAGGCCAGCGGCTGCGTCGCCGCGGTCACCCGATCCTCCGGCCCTCCGCCCGGGACTCGGGTTGCAGAGGGGGAGGGAGGTGACAGCCAGCCTGGTGGAAGCGGGGGGAGGGGCTGCGGTTAGAATCTAGCCTCCGCCCGGGCCCCGGGTCCTCGCCGGGCTCCCCCACCCCACAAAGGTCTGGGTAGGGTGGGGGAGGAGAAGGTCCTGCCCCCTGACTAGCCACCCAGGGAGCTCCCAGCCTCTCCCACCGGCACGCTGGCACCGTGGCCTTCAGTTCTACCAGGACTCCATTCCCAGCCAAGTCTGGAAGCCCGGGAGGCCTGCTTCCTCGGTGGTGTCTGATCTTGCTCGGCTGGGTGACCGGCATTTGCTGAACTCGGGTCCTGCGCTCCCCAAAGGGGCCCCAGACTCCGCCGTGGGGATTGGAAGCCTTTGATATACACTAAACACCAAGTAAAGATGACAGAATGCTGGGCACAGCCCTTTTCTCAGTGCCTCCGGGGTTCTGGGGCAAGCGCCCCTTCAAGCTCTCCTTCCTCCGTCAGAGGCACATGTGGGCAGGCCGAGAACCCCTCTGGGACAGCTGAGCTCACCAAGTCCAACTCACCCCTCTTCATCGCCCAACCCCATCCAACCCAAGACGCTCCATGCAAGGCCTCCGCACGCCCCGGGCACAGCCTGTGTGTCCCCTGCCTCATCGCCATCCCTCTTCCAGCCCCATGTTGGCCTCCACATGCACGTGGCCACGCAAGACAAGTCTGTCGCACTTGCCATTCAGTCTTGGGGGCAGACACATCTTTGTTCCCCCAAGTTCAGTCAAGATGGGGCAGGATGCCGGGAAAGAATTGGGCTGAATGCCCTGTGAGTGATGCCAAGACATGCCAACCTGTTGCTAGACTTCAGTTTGCACTCAGCTACACGGTCGGTGCTCTGGAGCCTCGTCCTTCCCTGAGTTCACTTTTTTTTTTCTTATAATTCTTACAAAAGTCCAGGCTTGCTGCCCCTCCCCCAGAGGAGCCAGCTACCCATTGCCTCCCTGCCTCTACAGGACTTTTTAGGACTGCCGCCTAAAGGTGAACATCAACTCGAGCCCTCGGGGCTGCCCTTTCTCCTGGCAACTCTGTCTCCTGACCCCTCCTCCCCTTTTGGTCCTCAGATGCCTGGCTTCCTCCCATCGCCATGTTCTGGCCTGAGCTGACAGCCTGAGCCTGCCTCCGTGTGCCCTAAGGTCAGATCCATGTTCTCTTCAGGGAGACGGGCCTGATGGAGAAGCAGGAGACAACCGCCGAACAAATGCCCGGCTGCCAACATCCTCTTAAAATTGTGAAACTACGCCCTAACCGGTGTGGCTCGGTGGATAGAGCGCCGGCCTGCGGACTGAAGGATCCCAGGTTCGATTCTGGTCAAGGCCATGTACCTTGGTTGTGGGCACATCCCCAGTAGGGCATGTGCAGGAGGCAGCTGATGGATGTTTCTCTCTCATTGATGTTTCTAACTCTCTCTCCTTCTCCCTTCCTCTGTAAAAATTCAATAAAATATATTTTTAAAAATTGTGAAACTAAGCCTTGAACGTAGCAAGAAAGGTGGGAGAGAGACACCATGAAGGACTGACTCCCTGATGATAAGGCGTCAGGGAAGGTGGGTCTGCTCAGAGGTGGGAGGGTGGGGGTGGGGTAGGGGAAGGAGAGGACCTGCAGTGGGAATTATGTTCAGGGCATAAGACTCCGGGGGAAGGGGACTCCTGTTTAAAGAAGAAAAGAACACAAATTTTTTTTTCAAAACCTGAGTATTCCCCCTCAAAAAAATTCCTTCCCCAAAGCCAAACCTTGGCACAGGTTTGGAGAAGGACTGATAGGAATTAGGCAACCAGCGGGGAGAAGACAGGGTACAAGGGTCTCCTGAAAATGGGAGGCTCTTGCCTAAGAGAAAAGGATGCAAAATAAAACTCCTGGATACCCCCCTCCAAAAAAAAAAAAAATCCTCCCCAAAGCCAAACTCCGCCAGGGGTTTGGGGTTGGGCTGGAGGTGGGTGACTCACCTGGGCCGGCTGGCCAGCCCCGGAGGGGGCGGAGTCGCCATGGAGGTGGGAGCAGAGGGAGCTGAGAAGGCACACGGGGTCCACGGTCCAGCCGCCAACCTGTGTGTGCGAAGGGGGGGAACACCCCATTAGGGGGAGCGGGCAGGAGCCGCTGGGGGGCTGTGACGGGGCAGGAAGGGGCAGGAAGGGGCATTCTCTCACACCGCAGAGGGACCCTCAACACTGACTCGTCCCTTACGGAGGGCGGGAGGCAGGGTCTCTAAGAGCCCGTGGTCTGTTTCTGCATGTTTCCCTCCTGTCAGATTGGGGCTCCCTAAGTCTAGGGGAGAAACTTCCCCGTCAGATATTCCTGAGGTCCTTTCTTCACTTCTCGGTCACCTCCTTGCACACAGCAGCTCCCCACTTCTCCTCTCCTCCAGCTCTTCATCCCCTCCTCCCTGGGGGTGTCACTTCCTGCCCCACAGAGATGAGGACCATGGGCAGGGGTCCTCGCCCAGCCTGCCTCTTTCCCCACCCCACCTTTCTTCCCGACCTTCACAGCGGGATCCACTCTTCTCCCACCTCAAGGCCACGCCACACCTAAGGCTCAAAGTCCATCCCCTCCTGATTCCCCCAGGACTTTTCCCCCATGCCCTCTCCCCGTCGGCGTCTTCCAATTCTCCCATCTTCATTCACGCCACAAACACCTGCTGAGCCAGCGCTCCGCGGAGGCCCTGAGCAGCCCGTGGCCAGTGAACCCCGGCTGTAGGTCCCACCCACTTACACTCTCAGGGAGGGAATGAATGAGCGGATGAATAAAGGAATGGGTTTGAGAGTGAATGGCTGTGCTTTGATTCATTTCCTACGTGTTTACCGAGTGCCTCCTCACTGCCAAAGAACTTGCCAGATACGGATGAGGCCCTCAAACTCACCCACATCTTCTCTCACAGGCCTGCTGCCCCTGGTGGCCACCACCTTGGCTGTCTTCATCTCTCTCCGGCTAAACCTCCCCAGCAGGTCTGCAGCCAAGGATCCTGTCCCCTCACCACCTCCAATCCCCTCTGAAACTGGCCATCAGCTCACCACGCCTCAAGAAAGGAGCTCTCAATCCCCTCTGGACCCAAGTACCCTGGCCAGTCCCAATGGCCATTTCTCTCCCCATCCCTTCTGACTTCGGCCTGTCTCCTCTCCCTCAGACGCAGAGCTTTCCTGGGCCCCTTCCCCAGCCGCCGAGGCCTCTTCCCTCTCAGACTCCCTCCTGCCGCGGGGGCCAGGCCACGCACCAGGTCCCACTCCCATTCTGACTCGATCCTGCTCAACCTTCTCCTGAAGCTGTGGTCCCTTTAGAGGCTTGAGCTGGACACAGTGTTTAACAGGCATCCTGTGAACACCCTACCTACTCCTCACACACTTCTCTCTGTTCCTGTCCCCACCCCCAAATTCCCTCCCAATTCTCTCATTTCTCTCAAGGCGCCAACATCTTCTTGTCATCCAGCTTTTCCTGGCTTTGCCTCTAGACCCAGGCAGCAAACAAGTCTTGTTCAGTCTTCTTTCCAGCTCCCCTCCCCATCTTTTCCCTTTGTCCTCCACATCACACTCTTCTTCCTCTCCTTCTTCTGCCTCCAGCCACCCCTTTGATCCCCTCCTAGTCACCCTGAGAAACAACCACAGCTCTTCTAGCTACCACCATCTGGTCCCACTTTTCCAGTCCTTCTCCCCCCTCCCCCCAAGCCTTCTGAGTCAGCCAGATGGACCTCTGTGCCAGTCCCCAATCCAGCTATGCTCAGTCTATGCTCCCCTCCACTTCCCAACACCTTATCAAACACCGCTCTCTTTCTGATGCCTCGTCCGTCCTCTTTCATCCGTCTACACATAGTTTAGGTACCTCCTCCTCCTCCAGGAAGCTTTCCCTGACCAGGTTGCCCTTCTGCCTCCCGCCCCCTTCCAAACCCTCTCCCAACGACTGTGCTCCTCATACTTAAGTTTAACCATCCCTTCACCCCATCTGGATCACAAATGCCCCTGCTTCCTCTTCCCAATCCAGAGCAAATAGAGGGTGTCCACAAAAGGGGGGTCCCTGAGAGTGGGGACCACATCTCCTTCATCTGCGACTCTCCCTATTCCAGTCAGAACTCCGCTAAAAGCAAAAGCCAGACAGAACTAGAGGTGACGTCAGGGGACGGTCAGATAAGTACCAGAAATGAGCCAGCATCCTCACCCCTTGCAGTGAGGTTGGGTAGGGACACCCTTCCCCTTCCCCAGCCACACCCAGCGGTGCCTGGAAAGGGGGCACCTCCCCATGTGGAGCTGTGAGCAGAAGGCTAGTTGCAAGAGAGAACTTTCCCACAGACGAGCAGGTCAGGTTTGGATAGAGAGGTGCATCCAGGAATTCAATGATTTGGGAGAGGTTGACCAAGGAAACACCCCTCACCCCGATACAGAAAGGAGACCAGACAGGCCCCAGACCAGAGGCAGGAGCCCCAACCCCTCTCTAAGCCATACTAATGGCAGGAGAGAAACCAAGGCACAGAGAGGGGGGCTCTAGCTCAGCCCACACAGTCTTGGGGAAAGGATGGGTGGGGTGGGGTGGGAGGTAAAAGACCACAGGAGCTCAGGGCTCTGTTCCTGCCAAGCCTGGGGGCACATCAGGTCCAGCCTACATTGAAGTCCTCTTGGGGCCATAGCACAGAGGTGGGGACCCCAAGCCTCTACTCCGCCGCTGGAAGGACCCTCAGGTTCAGCACAGCCAGTCCCCAAGGTGTTCCCTCTTCCTTCCCCACAGCACCCTGGGCCTCCAGGGCGAGCCTTCCTGCCCTCTGCCCGTCCAACAACCCGAGTTAGGTGCCCAGTCCGGTGCAGGCAGAGGTCTGGAGGCCGAGGCCCCATCCTCCCTGCCCCCAGGCTCCAGAAAAGGCCAACAGGGGCAATTGCCCATCTCTCCTGCTCCTCCCTCTCTCCCCAGACGCCTCTCAGAATCGGAATGAGCCTGGGGGCAGGGCAGCCCGGGGCCAGACCCTCCCCCGCCCCAGCCAGCAGCCAGCCCCACTCACCTGCTCCCGGATCCGGTCCTGCTGGCCGCGCAGGGCCAGGGCGTGCTGCGGGTACTTGCTCTTCAGGTGGTCCATGAAGGCATCGCGCTTGCGCTCGGCGTCCGCCTTCTGGAGCCCGCTGAGCGCCTCCAGGCTCTGGGCTGCGATCACCGTGTGCCTGCGCTCCGACGTGTGCACCAGCCCCACGTTGGAGAAGCGCCGGCCCCCGCTGCCCCCGCCGCCCCCGCCCCCCAGGGTCCGGTACTCCCGCGGGTACTCGGCATCGTCCGCAGACAGCATGGGGGGGCTGCTCCGCTCGGGATCTGCGGGAGGGGAGAGGGGACACGGCGGGGTCACTGCGCGCCCGGCCTGGGGCTGCCCAGCCCCGACAGGAGTCACTGTGGGGAGGGGCGGAGAGGGCTGGGCCTGGGGGAGCCCAGAGGCACGGGGTGAGCCCCAACTAGAGGACAGAAGGAGCAGAGGCGGGGCTGGGGGGAGGGAGCCTGGGGCATCAAGGAGAGTGGAGAGTGAGGGCAGGGTCCAGCTTCTTGGGGGGGGGGGGTTGGGGGGGGTTGGGGGGGTGGCTGCAGGGGAGGTCCTGTCCTTTAAGGCCAAAGAGGGTCTGGACCTGGGGGGTCCTGGGCACCTTTCTAGCCACACGTCCCTTTCTCCTTCTTAAGGCTGGTTGGCATGGATGAGGGAAGGGGGTTCCTTTGAGGCGCTTCCTGAACGGTGTAGAAAGGAGCCTCCTGGACAGGTGGGGGTGACAGCTTCCTCCCTCAGACTAGCATGTCCCCCACATTCTTGTCCTACAGGCTGGGGGTTCGCTTGGAAAGGGGCCAGAAGTAGGACCCATGGGGGCGGGGCTTGAGGCAAAGGTCACACTCGGGGCTTCCCAAAGAGATGAAGGCCCAGGGACTGAGACAGGGACCTTCTTTCCCATCCCTTCCCAGAGACAGACAGGTGGACAGACAGGAGAGGCTGGGCACAGAGAGGACAGGGAGAGGTGGGTTTGGGATAAACTCAAAGGAAAAAGAAAGCAGACAGAACAGCTCAAGCCCTCCTTCTGGGACCCTCCCCTCCCTTTTTCCCCTCCCAACACACACACACACACACACACACACACACACACACACACAAGTTCAAGACCCACAGGGGACAAAGGACAGTACAGAAACGAGAAAAGAGAAGGCCGGGGGTTGAGGTCCCAGACAGAGCTCTGAATCCCTTCTCCCCATGATCACCAGCCCTGAGCCCCTGGCCTCCCCAGGCCTGGCCCTGCGGACTCCCACCCTGAAGTCCCAATGCTGGCCTTCCCACACCCCAGCAGAGGGCAGTGGGTCCAGAGGGTTCCAGGGGTGGCAGAAGTTGCTGGAGCTTACCTAGGCCATATTCCTGGGCATAAAATACATTGCCCTCCCCTTCCCCAGAGTCAACCACACTGGGAGGCCAACACAGTCTTCCTGGCACACCCCCAACCCCACAACCAACCAGCCTCAAAACAGGACCCCCCCAAATATAGCCTTGGTCTGGGAGTATCAGGCACTGCAGCAGACACATGCACCCCCTCAAGGGGCCGACTTGAAGGGCACCCAGCCAGAGTCCATCCAGCCCAGCCCCTCCGCCCCCTCCCTCCACATAGCATGGTTCATCAGGTCCACGGCCAGGCCTCCGTCCCCTCCTGGGCACCAAAGGGGAGAGAGGAGATCCAGCCACCTTTCAGGAAAAGCCACCCCTCACCCCACACACACATTCGCTCCTCCCTGGGCTAGGCTGAGACCTGTAGATCTGGGGGACAGAGCCGAGAGGACCCAGCACCTCACACCAAAACTAAGCGAAAAGATGGGGAGGGGAGTTGGAAATAAGACTGAACGAGGCTTGTTTGATGTCTTGGTCAGGAAGGCAAAGACAGAAAAACATGGGTTTTGGGGAGACCCAGATTCCCACAGCTTCCGGGGTCTGCCTGATGGCCATCATCATGGCCCAGGAGTCTCCCAGGACCCCTGTCAGGGGCTGATACTGTGGCCCCATTTCAGAGATGGGGCTACCGAGGTCAGAGAAGTCAGTGACATGACCAGAGGCCAGATTTTATCCCAGTCCCTACTAGTTTCTCCCCCCCTGCCCCCCCCCCCGCCATGTGACAATTGCTTATTGATGGAACACAGACACATACACACACGCACCGCCTCCCCTGCCAGGTGCTCTTTCTCGTTTACTGGGTGTGTCCCTGGCACTGGGTCTGGGGTCCTTCCCTCCTTCTTCCCCGGGGCATCTGTCCCTCTCACCACAGTCACCCTGCTGTGCTCCCCAAAGTGAAGTCTAGATACACAAGAGATGACTTTGGGAGGAACACTGTTTCATACTTTAACTAGAGGCCCGATGCATGGATTCATGCATTGGTGGGGTATCTTGGCCTGGCCTGCACCCTCTCAGAATCCGGGACCCCTCAGGGAATATCAGACTGCTGGTTTCAGCCCAATCGCTGCAGGATAAGCTGAGGGACTCCACCGGTGCACAAATCCATACTCCGGACCTCTAGTATTCATATAAGGTCTTTAATCTCTTCCTGCCCTCCCCCTTCCCCCTTTCCCTCTGAGATTCATTAGTCTGTTCCATGTTTCCATGCCTGTGTGTTGAGCATCTGCCCCTGGTGGTCAGTGTGTATCATAGCTACCAGTCGAATGGTCGAACAGTGGCTTAGGCTTTTATATATAGTTTTATCTTTATTTGCATAAGGATTAGGAAAACCCCAACTAGAAGGCCCAACCACTGATTTCATAAATAGCATTATTTGGGGTGGCAGAGAAAGAAGGTTTCCTTTCAAGCAAATTTTAAATTTATTTAAGTTCCAAGTGAGCTAACAGAAACCTTATTGAATTAATACAGCACACAGGTTCCCTGAGAGGGAGGGAATTCATGAAGATGGCTCCTGACTGAGTGATGCTGGAACCTGGACCCAGTACTTCCCCTTCAGGAGCCAGTGGCCACCCCGAATGGCCAGTGAATGTGGATAAGTGTTATCACCCTAATAATCATCTGAGCAGAGGGGCCCTAAAGAAATAGCTCAACCAGAGTCAGGGGGCTGAACCTCCTGTGGCCCTAAACTGCCCTCTTCCGCTTACCCTCAGCACCACTGCGATTTGCGACCTCTTCGGGTAAACAGAGCAGGAGACAGCCTCTGTGGGACCCTGGACACCCGTACCCTCTCTTTGCCCAGGCGGGAGCAGACCCTGCCACGGCCTTGCTGCTGGAACCGGCTCTCCAGTCCTCCCAGCTCTGCCTGAGCCGCAGGGACCTCTCCCTATGCCCCACCGCCAGGCCTGCCGGGCCTTCCCTGAGCTCTGGGCGCACACGGGCGCACTGGCACAGGTTTCCAACTCTCGTGTGCCCTCCGGGCCCGGAAGACCTGCTCTTCCTGATCCGAAGACAGAAACCAGCTGGGGAAGAGGTGAGGCCCCTCAAAACCCAGGTGTCCTAGCTCCCTGCCCTGTGCAAGTCCCTCCTTTCTGCAGGGCCAGTGGACTGGGAGGACTGGCCTGTGCTTCTGGGCTGAGGGCCTTCCTGTTACTCTTAGGAGAAGGGCCCTGGGAGCTGGGCCCAGGCACTTGAAGTGAGAGCACCACTAGGAAAAACCCAGGCCACCCCAGAATGGAGACAGCTCCTTCCCTGAGGGCCCTGGGTTAGGGTCAGCCATTCCTTTACTTATCCGGTCTGTCCACAAGCCTCCTCCCTCAAGGAGCCTGGGGCACTAATTTGTAAAATGGTACTTTAACCTCTAAAACCCTACCCATGGTGCTGAGTACGAGCTGGAGAGACAGTGGAGGAGGAAGTACATTGTTTTGTTTTTATATATTTTATTGATTTTCCACAGAGAGGAAGGGAGAGGGATAGAAAGTCAGAAACATCGATGAGAAAAAAACATTGATCAGCTGCCTCTTGCACACCCCCTACTGGGGATGTGCCCACAACCAAGGTACATGCCCTTGACTGGAATCGAACCAGGGACCCTTCAGTCGGCAGGCCGACGCTCTATCCACTGAGCCAAACCGGTTTTGGCAGAATACATTGTTTTGCATTAAAGACATTCCTGGCACAGAGCTGTTGGTCCCTAGCAGTACAGCCTTCCCATTTCATTACCCTTGACCCGCTGCAGCGATCACCAAGTCCTCACAGTCTCCCTGAGCCTCCCCGGACTGAGCAGCCCAGGGAATGCCCGGGAGATCGATTCCAATCTAGCAAGCAGCGGCCCTGGGAACTGCAGCCTGAGCAGACTGGTGTTTCCTGTTCAGTGACTGGGGAGGGATGGGGTTAGGGATCTGTTCAGGCAGGGATTTGGGGGGGGGGGAGGTCTGGGAGGCCTTCAGGGAGTAAGCAGGACTGGGTTCTACTGGGGCAGGAACACAGGAATTGGAGGACTCAGGCAGAAAGGCAATCAGAGAGCTCTGAGGGAAGGGGAAAGTTTGGAAGGAGGGGAGCCAAGCTGGGGTACACTGGGGAAGGGGCGGACTCTTGGGACTGAAGGTCCCTAAGTTGGGGCTGGAGGGTTCGCCATCTCTCCAAGGACCCTCAGTGTGCAAGGCCGACCATAATTTTTGAGTCAGAGATTCAAGCTACAGGAAAGATGCTGGTGAAATCCAGCCCAGAATAAGGGGGAGGGAAGTGTGAGGAAGGGGGGCTCTGGTCACCCTCAGCTCAGCCCTCCCAGCCTGGGCAAGGGGGAAGGGAATGCCGCCAAACCCGGGGTGATCAGGAAGAGGTGGGCGCCCCCTAGTGGCGGCTGCAGAAAAAGGCGCAGGGGAGAGGGATACACTGTTATTTGTTCCACCAATTCCAAATTTCATGTTTATTTATGAGCCTGATTTATTTTTATTCTCCGCTGCATTCTATGACATGAGATCACTGTAGCTCATGATGAGAATTAAGAGTCCCTAAGTCTTAGTGACACTGTCTGGTAAGCCGCCAAGCCCAGCCCCCCTGCATCTTCGCCCAGATGTCACCATTTCCTCTGGCTGCCCATGGGCAACGCTCACGCATGACATCATCTTCAGAGGAAGAGAATGTGGGGAAGAGAGGAGGGGGAGGCAGAGGGGACAAGAGAGAGGAAGGGGAGGCAGTAGAGAGCAGAGCGCAGCTACCAACTACAGGAGAGAGAAAAGGACTCTGGGGCCCCTGTTTCAAGGACCTCAAGACCTGGAGTTCAGGTCCCCATCTCCCTCTCCCTGGAGGTGGTGAGGCTGGTCAAGGTCCCTCCCTCGGGGAGCTGAGAGGCCTCACAGGTGTGCCCGGGGCAGAGGTGGGGGTGAAGCCCAGCTCAGGAAGCCCCTGGGCCTGGCTAGATCTGGTGAGGCCCGCAGGCAGGGCAAAGGGAGGCGTGCGAGGAGACTGCTGAAAGGGGGAAGGGCCTGATGCGGACCCCACAGTGCCTTGTCCGAACACACATCCCACTGTCTGCAGCCAAAGCAAGAGGAGCCCCAGTCACCCAGGAGGAGCCCCGAGGCGACTGCCACCACCAATTGTGCCTGACAACTTCATCCAGCCGGTGCCTGCTGCAGTCAAGAAGTGCAGTGTGCTGGGAGGTCAGAGGCCAAGGCCAAAGGTCAAGCTTGGCAGAGGCTCAGGGCGGCACCTGGACCAGGTGAGGGGATCATTCCTTGCCCCAGTCGCTGTCTTTGGGGGCCCTGGCTCTGGGCTGCTGTGTGCCCAGGCCCCTCGGTCCCTGCTGTCTGTCTATGGGTCCTTGAAACAGGAGCCCATCTATCGGCGCCTGTTCGCTAAAACCATCTTTCCACCCCATGCCACCGCAACCGAAGTCATTTTCCGGGCAATTGCCTTTCTGTAAACATTCCTGTGTAATATCCCCCAAACTGCTAATGCCCAGCGCCCTGTTGAGTCTCCCTGTCACTCCCACCAAGCCTCAGAGGTAGGGGTGGGCAGGAGGGGGAGGGCAATCAGAGAGGACGAGGCAGCTGGACTAAGCAGTAAGGACACAGCTTCCTGTCCAGGACCTGGCAAAGAGGGGGTGCAGAAACCCTTCACCTGCCCCCCATGTAGCCACGTTCCCCACCAGCCCAGCACCGCCTCCTCAGAATGTCAGCCACCTCAGGAGAGCCCGTGTGGGCCGGGAGGGGAGGCAGAGAGGATGGGGAGGGGGGGCCCCTGGGAGAGAGGCCCGGGCGGAAAGGCAGCAGACTTAAAAGCCTGGCGGAGATGGACAGACGATAGAGGTGACTTCCTGGTGACTGAGAGCGAACTGTCATCGCTGGGTCCCCAAGGAGGGTCAGCTCCCCTCCCCCTGAAGTGTGAGAGGGAGCACAGAGAAATGGGAAGAGGCCAGAGGGGACCCATCTCCCCGAGAGGGACCACTAACCACTGGGCACCGCAGTGGTGGGGAGGCAGCAGGCACAAGGGCATCAGAGGCCACGGGATCCTTGGCTGAGGACTCACAGGAGGCCCCTCCCCAGCGCCCAGCACCCAGCACTAAACTGCAGAGCCCCTGGGAAGGCCTGGGGCAGGCCAATTCTCCTCGCAGTGCAGCAAGGGAAACTGAGGCCCAGGGAGGCTGAGCGACTTAGTGAGAATCTCCATGTGGACTCCCTTCCTCAGAGCTGGGGTGGGGTGCAGGGGCGGGGATAGGGCTGTGGCCTGTGACACCCCCCCCCCTCTTCCACCCCATGCCCTGGAAGCCCGGCTCTCTATCCCCCAGCCCCAAGGAGGCTGGGTATCTAGACCCAGTGGGAGAGGCCGGGCCTGCCAGTCACAGCTCCGTGCAGGCAGAAAAATACAAACCAATTTGCACAGATTTAAAACCCACCGAAGGCCACTTAGTTGGTAAACGAGTTGGAATCTAATTAAAGGGCCTTGCAGGGCTGGGGGAGGGAGAGCGCACCTGCCCAGGAGGGGCTATTGCATGGGAAGAAGAGGAGAGGGGGGATGGCAGCGGGAGGGGACGGAGGGGGGACTCCCAGGAGGCCTCTGGGGCTTTCCGCAGGGAGAGAATCAGAGGGGGTGTTGGTGCCCTGGGGGTGTGGGCACTGTCCCGCCAGATGCTGCCTCTGCCAACATGTCCCTCTCCCCATCGCCAAGCTGGCTCTGTCCTGCTGACTGTCCACTCGCTCAGAGCGAGCACCCCAGGGCAGGGCTTCTTCACTCAGATGGGCGCATCCATCTCCCCGAGAGGGACCGCCCACTACCCGGGCACCACAGTGGTGGGCACGGCAGGCAAGGCACAAGGGCACCAGAGGAGGGTGATCCTCGGCTGGTGACACGTTTCGCCCATCAGACTAGGGACTCACCGAGGACTGAGCCTTGCCTCCTGCTCAGACTGGACCGTTCCTGAGAGCAGGGCCTGCGCCCCTCTCTGGGGGACGATAGGGTAAGGCCCTGTTTACCTCCTTAGATGGGGCTCCTCCTATCTGGGGCCGCCTTGCTGGCAGAGGTGCCACTCGGAGCAGATTGGGTGGCCTTGCCGGGCAGGGCGAGAAGAGCGGATCCACAGCCGGGTCAGCAGCAGGCTGGCCTCAGCACGCTCCCCCAGCGGCCTGGCTCCTTCTCCCCGGGGCCTCTGTCCCCCTCTCCCCACATGCACAGGCCCCGGGGCACGGTGCCCTCTGACCCTCCGCGCTGGTCTCCCAGACAGAGAAGCGTCACGTGTGGAGCCTGGCCTGCTCGCCTCTCTCTCCGTCTTGAAAACCATGCTCCGCTCTCCCTCCAGCCAAACGCCCTTCATGGGAAGGAAACCACGGCTCAGAGCTTGAACCAGACCCGACCCTGACCCGGTCACCAGGAGCTGTGGCAGGGCCAGCAATGGGAGCCAGGCGTCCCGGTCCCCAGCGACAAGGACTTTTCTGCTCACGGTGTCACTTCCCAGAAAGCAACGGCCACGGAGCCCTCCCCCGGCGGCAGGCCCCTGGAGGGCCAACCAACACCCCCTCGGGAGGAATCAGCAGCGAGAGGAAACCAGCCACAGAGCCCTGGGTCCAAAAGAGAGAGCTGGAGGTCACAGCCCAGCCACATCCCTCAGAAATCAGGATCCCCCCCCCCCCATGGTGTCCTGACCACACTCTTCAGAAATGACGCTGCTCCTTGCAAAAGGGCCAACAAGTCAGGCCCTGGAGCAGAATTTCAGAAACACGGGCTCCCTCTTTTCCCCGCACACCTGCCGGAGCAGACCAAGCCCTGGCATCGCCCAACACCCCGGAATGGGGGGATGAGAAAGCTCTGTTTGAGCTCCGCTCTGCCACCCACTGGATGTGCAACCTTGAGCAGGTCAGCAGCCTGTCTGAGCCTCAGGCCTCCTTTGTTTTGGTTTTGGTTTCAAAGCCAGGAGCACGGACAGGAGCACAGGTTGCATACTGGGACGGGGGCGGGGGTGGGGGGGTGGGGGGGGCAGCTCCTGATCTACCCAACTGCCTGGTTCCTCTCCCTCCCCCGTCAGAATGTGACCAGGCCCAGGACTTGGGGGGCGGGGCGGGTGTTGGTTTTTGGCTCGTCATGAAGAAGATCTGGCTAATTGGCTTCCCGGGCGGGGAGGGGGCGGAGCGGCAGAGGGGAGCTTCCACCCCAGGTCTGAAGCCTTTGCTGGGAAAGCTGGGACAGCGCCCTCACAAGCAGCTCCCGCGTGGCACCTCTGCCATCACGCGCCCAGGAAGGTGTCCTGTCAGCTGCTCATCTCCCTGGAGAGGCAGCGGAGAGGAACTCGGCCGCAGGAGGGAAGGAGCGAACCCCGGGTGTGGGAAGAGCGGGAGGTGCCGGTCCTCCGGGCTCTGCCCCCTCTCCAAGAAGGCTGCCATCACTCCTTCTCCCGGGGGCTGAGGCCAGGCAGTGAAAGTGTCCCTTAACCTGCCCAGATGGGGGCATCCTGTTCCCACGGGGAGAGACCCCAGGCTGTGGGAAGTGAGGGGTAGCAGGCCCACCCACCACCCCACCTCCCCACAGGGAAGCGCTGTCAATACACAGGGATCGTCCACGGCCTCTTAATGCTGAGCAGGAGCCTCCTCAGCGACCCCACCGGCCTCTGTCAGGCTCCCTCTGGGAGGCCAGGTCCCGGCCGGCAGCCGGCATGCTGACCAGGGTCCTGCTGCCTCCAGGTCCCCGCACACGCTCAGTTGCTCACACACGTCTATCATCACATGCGGGCACGGTGGCACCTGCCCACCTGCCCAGCACATGCTCACCTCTGTATGCGCAGTCACCCTCCACAGGCATCTATCTAAGTGCAGAGGGGCACCCCCAGGCCTGGGAAAGCTGGGCTTACGACACAGACGCCCCCTCCACCACCACTCTGCCATCTCATCTCAGATGCACAAGGACAGATGAGGCGCTGTACCCATGCACACACGTCACGTACATTTAAGACGCCCAGAGAGATCGGGGCGCTCCATCCGGCGCCAGGTCAATGCCTCTGCAGCTTGCGTGCAAGACAGTAGTGGCCCCATTAACCCCCGGAAAGCAGCTTCCTTGGCCCCTTTCCTACTCTGTCAAGTTCAGAGTCTCTCTCCTGGAGTGTTTAATTCTGTCTCCAAATAGATGGATGGGCCTACTGACCTCGAGGCCACTCCACTCTGACCAGTGTTCCACCAACAAGGCAATGCCAAGGCCCTAGCTGCTCTTTCCGCCTGGCACCAGCCCAGGTTCTGCCTCTACAGGTGCTCCGTCCGCCCCCAGGCCGAGGGGCCGGCATGCCTCTGGCCTGCTGCCACCTGCTGCCGCCGGTGAGGGGCAGGGCTCCGCCCTCAGCTCACGGACCAGTTACTCCACTGCCCAGCAAGCCGACCAAGGTACCAGGGTTGGAGCCACGAGAGACCGCAGGAAGCAGGAGGAAGGGAGCCCCGAGATCGGAGAAGGCAGGAGGAGACTCGGCAAATTTCCTGCCAACCGCTGGGTCCAGGCTGACATGGGCAGCCTGATCCGATGGCAAGGGCATCTGTCAGAACTTCCCCTGTTATCTAACCAGAGCCGCCCCCCCCCCCCCCCCCGAGGGTGGAGCACAGGCTGGAAGGCAGGGGAGAAATAAACAGTCTCCCCTTCCCGCTTCCTGCAATAGACCGGAAACCTACACCCCCTTCCCTGTGCCCCCCACCCCCAGCCATGACAGTCTACAGGGCTCTTACAGCCACTATCAACCACATCAGTCCCCCCCCCCCCCCCGCAGGCTGCTCGCCCCATCCTACAGGTGAGGAAGCAGAGGTTCAAAATAGGGTGACTACTTGTCCAACGTCAGAGATGAGCCGCATCTCAACTGTGGGGGTTCTCACACAGACCCCCTCCTTTCCCTGCACCCTGCTGCCCCTGGGGAAGGTGCTGATTCTGCCTCCACAGCATCCCAGCCCCTGAGCCGGAGCCCCTGGCGTCTCCTCCTTCCGCCCAACTCCCGGGAAGGGAGCACGCAGTCAACTCTCTTCCCGGAAGGCAGAGGCCCTCAGCCCCACCCCCTCCAAGGAGGCCTTCACCTGGAGAGCCGCAGGGACTGAGAGGTGGGGGGAGGGCGCAGAGCTGCCCTTTGGCCACAGACGCCCGCCCGGAGCCCAGGTGCATCTGGCCGCCCAGGCCCAAAAGAACCTCTGAGGAGCCTACCCTTCCCCGCCCCCTTCTCACCCCTCAGCCGGCACAGTCTCCCCGGGCTGTGCAGAGACAGAGACCTGCATGCCCTCCCTGTTGCAGAGACAGAGACCACGCAGCCAGGGCTCGGATTCCTCCAGGAAGGGAGACTCTTCCATCCACGGCACCGATCACCTGGTGGGGCTCCTGCTTGCTTAGAATAAGGAGCAGCATCGTGTCCATGGCCCTCCCAGGGGCTGGGGACACAGCCTCACCCTTTGGAGGAAGACGGAGGGTGCTGAACCCACATCTTCTCTGCTGAGCCCAACACCTCAGGTCCCTCTTGGCATGGCCTGGCTGCTGTCCCCGTGCTCAGCCATCTGCACTGCCCTCTGCTGTCACCACCCATCTTCGCTGGTGGCCTCCAAACGACTCCAGTGATCCAGGTGATGCCCGAGCTGCCCAGATGACCCCTTTCTGGGCCTGTCCTCGCCAGCCCTGCCCTGCCCCCCACCTGTGTGCCAGGGGAGAGAGACCCCCAGGACATGCACAGCCCTGCTCTGTCTGGGACCAGAAGGTCCCTTCCTTGCCTCTTGCTCCTCACTCTCAGGCCTCCCCTGACCTCAGGCCTCGGGGGCCAACTGCACTCCTGCTGCCTGGCATGGGTGGCTCTCCCGGCAAGGTCAGCTGACCCTGCCTGCTCCTTCCAGACACTTCTATCGGCCCCCAGAGCCTGGCCTTGCTAATGTGTCACCGAGTCTGCTCTGGGTTTTAGCCCCCCCTCACAGCTATGCCCCGCACTGCCCCAGCAAGGCAGACCCGAGCTCCAGGCACCAAGGGGTGTGTGCCTACGAGTCTGAGTGGGCAGGCTGCTCCGCCCATCATTCTGGTTCGTGGCCTGAGGCCCGGGATGTCCGGTCCAGCAGCCAGCCATCTCAGGGGGATAACCGTGGCCCACGAGACACCATCTGAGGCACCTTAACCTCACAGTGCTTCCTCCCTGCAACCTACTTCCTCCTCCCCAGTGCCGGCCCCGTCCTGCTGCCAGAGGGGCCAGGCGTGGACTGAGAGGCCCCCCGTACCCCTCCTTGCTGCTCCCCTAACTGTGCCCTGTGTCTGTACCCCATGCTCACACGGTGGCTAATTCTGGCGTCTCATCAGACAGTAATTATGGGGGAATCAGCAGCGCTGTCATCGCTGCCGCCTGGCACCTGTCACCACGCCGCCATCCCCGGGCTGCTGGGATGAGACCGGGAGCTGAGGGGGGCAGGGGTGCACTGGAGTGAGGGGCATCTACCCCTTCCTTCAACCCCACCTACCCACAGGCATGCAATGCATGCCAACCAGTTGGCTCCCAGCCTCTCTGTTACCCAGGGCGGGCACTGAATGCATGTGTCACGTGTCACACGTGCACACACCCATGACCAAACAGAGTGGGAAGGACACAGCAAGCCCAGGCTCACATCTTGCCTCGGCCAGTTCCCGCGCACTTGACCCTGCACGAGTCACTGTACTTCTGGCTGCTGTCAGTTTCCACAACAGCAAGGCGGGGCCCACGGGGTCTGCCTCGGGAGACGGGAAGAAATAAACATGCACAGTCTCTAGCGCAGGGCCTGGCACGCGCACCATCACGTCTTCACTCGGCAAACGATTCGTGCACATCCGCCGTGGGCGGGGCCGTGTGTGAGGACACATCAATCAAGGTTCAGCAAGGATCCCACTCGGGCCACACCGAGGCGCGGGCATTTTGTTGGGCGGGTGTTTTGTTTTCCTTGGATTTTAATGCCCTGAAGGGGCACATGTGGTCTCGTCCTCACCACAGTCCCCACCGTTCCCTATTGGCCTCACCCATGGCTTCGCCGTGTCTTGTCCCCAAGAGTGAACCTGGTCTGCAGGCTGCTGTGTTCAGACCCAGGGCCAAGGGGAGACCTGACAGGTGCTGGGGAAGCTCAGAGGGGCCAGGCCGAGGGGGTCCCCGGGGCCCCTCAGGGAGGTGCTGGCTAGGGGAGGAGCAGGAATGGGAGGTGGCCATGGGAGGGGGCTCCTGGAAGAGGAGTCACAGAAGCAAAGGCTTCTGGGGACAAAGCTGTCCCAGGAAGTCCTTCCTGCTGTGCAGTCTGCAGGCCCCGGGCAGCTCCCACTTCCCCGGAGTCCTCCAGAACGCCCGTCTGGGCGGTCTCACTGGTGGGGCTCTGCTCTGAGACCACCTCCCCGTCTCACAACCAAGCGGCTGTCGCAGCTGAGCCTGGAGTCACTCCCTGTGCCCATGGCTCACTGCCCCTGCTGGGATGAACTCTGCTGGAACCAAGAGCAGCTCTGCCAATGGGAACCTCCTAACGCCCAGGCCCCCTCCCCCTGCCCCTCTCCCCCGGAGTCTCCCCAGGGGTAGAACCAGGAATGGGGCTGGGGGAGGAAGATGGGGTGAGCCTCAGAGTTAATTTTCAGCGGCACGAACCCTGCCTGGGGGAGCGCGGAAGCGAGGGAAGTTGCACCCTTGGGTGCAGCGTGAGGGACTGAGGCTGGATCTGGGGAAGGTGGGAGGAAGGAGGCAGAGGGGGGCCAAGCTGCAGAGAGGGCTTATCTGTGTGACCTCAGGCGTGTTATCTAACCCCTCTTGTCGGTCTGTCCCCTCCCCTGTAAATGCGACCAGAGCGTAGCGCCCCCAGGATGGCTGTGAGGATGAAATGAACGAACGCAGGGGCAGAGCTTCACGTAGCATCTATGGCTCGTGTATTATGGGTCGTTAGCATTTGCATTGTTACTAGGGACGACTTTCCCCCCAAACTCAGCAACAACTACATGAGCCCTGACCCCTTGCCAACCCTCCACTCCCTTCTCTTTCAGAGCCCGCAGAGGGAACGCAAAGGTCTCTTCTAGCCGAAACCAACGTCAACATTGAGGGGCGGACCCCACTGTGTCCACCTCCACAGATGCCTCCCCACCCCCACCCCAGGCGTCAGGCTAACAATGCTTCACAGCCCTTGTCCAACCCCCACCTACGTCTCATTCCCGGGGTGGCAAAGCAGGACCGGTGACTACCCCTCTTTGCAGATGTAGAAAGTAAGTCTTGAAAGGTATGGAGCCCCCTGCCTGTGGAAATATTCCACAAGAAGGGGTGCAGGAGGGGACCATTCAGGCCTAAGGGCTGAGGTCTCTAGTCCCTCTGGCCTTCTCCTGCTAACAGCCGGGGTGGGGGAGGAAGGGAGCAGGCTGCTGCTCTTTTAGGAAAACGGCAATTTTAATTAAGAGGCAGACGAACGAACGAGCGCTCTGCATCTTGTCTCCGAGCAAAGTTATTAAAAAGCCATCAAGGCCGAGGCAGCCCCAGTGGCAAGGAGGGCTGCCCCCCGGCTGCCTGCCCGGATCGGGGCCAGGCCGGCCTGCAGGGAAGACGTGGAGGCACACACAGCCAAGATGGGGAGGGGTTCTGCAGCCCCTCTCCCAAAGTGGGGGCCGGGCAGCACCCATACAGTACCCAGGGCACCGCCACCCGCCCCGGGGCAGGGCAGGGCCAGGAGGAGGGACAGAAAGGGAACCAGCCACTGGGCAGCCCCTGCTGCGGGCCAGGCTCTGGAGGAGCCCCTGCTTTCCCTCTCCTCTTAGCAATGAGCCCGGTGGGTGTTCTTGCACCATTTACCCCAGAACACGGTGGCACAGAAGCCACACAGCGAGGGAAGAGCTTCACTGAGGTTTGGAGCCCAGGTCAGGCTGACTCTCAAGTCCAGGACTCCGGATGGCTGGTCCAGGCACAGAAGTGGGGGTGGGCTCCCTGCCCGTTCTCCCTCCCCCAGCCTCAGCTCTCAGAGGCCCTCGGCAGCGGCCTCAGTGCTGGCCCAGCAATGCTGTCTAGAGGCCCCAGGGCCACTGAGGACTTGAGGGAACCTGTGGTCACGGCTTGCTTGGTGGGGGCACACCACGAGAGGGGTGTCATTGGGTCACGGACACTCGACGAGGACACGATGTACAGAGCCTCTGCCAGCAGAGGGAGCAGGGGCGGATGGGGCATCGGTGGGCATAGAGTCACAGCTCTGGGTGGGCACTCGACAGTCAGCTGGCCAGGCCCCAGGCCCAGGCCCCACAGCTGGTGAACCAGACCACCCCTTCAACTCTGTTGGCTCACCTGTCCTGTCACTGTTAGGCTCTGAGCCTAGCCCAGTGCCTGGCACAGAGAAGGCATTCAGTAATTTTTTTTTTAAATAAGTGAGTGGATGAATAAGTGAAGGAATGAACAAAGGCCTGAAGAAATGATATGCGATCTCAGGTTCTCAAGTGTCTAGAAACTAAACAAAGACATATAGAGGTCAGACGAGGTCCCATATTCTCCCATCCCCGGCCTTCTAGCCGTGGCTGGGTCATGGGCTTTCTTCCCCCAAGGCCACCAGTCCCCTCAGCAGAGGGTTCCTGTCTCCTCTGCCCTCGCCCTTACATGGAAGCTTTGCCACACAACGCTAACTCACATGCACACACATGCACTCGGACACATTCTCTACCAGGCAAGGTCCCCTCCCCAGGGTGTGGTCCCTGCTGTCCCCTCCCCTGGCAAAGGTCTGGGCCCACCGGGGACAGCCCCCTCCCCCGTTTCTGGCCCCCTAGGCTGGGGAGGGGCATTGGCTGCGGCGGCGGTGGGAATGGGAGGGTGGGGGAGGCCGCCCTCCTGGCTTACCCACCTGGAGACTTTAAACAGAGGGAGCAGAGTCCTGGAGACTTCCCTCCCGCTGCACGCTGGAGCCCTGGGTGAGGGACAGGAAAGGAGGAAAGTCGTGAATGAACGCCCCGACTGGGGGAGAGGAGCTGGAGAGAGGAGGGGCTGGGGCAGGGCCTTGGGCCAGGGAGGACCCGGGGGGCCGGGACAGCCAGGCAGAGCCTTAGGAGCTGTCTCTTTGGTGGTCCCTGGGGGCTGAGGGGAAAGGGTGTCTGAGGAAGAACAGGGGCTGAGGGAGCAGACGCTGGTGGGAGACAGACAGGAGGACAGACGGCAGGACAGCACAGGAAACACAGGGCCTCCAGAATGAGGTCGCCAGGACAGACAGCCTACAAGCTGCTCCTCCTCCCAGAAAGGGGACAGACTTTCCTGGGGTGCCCACACTAGACCCTAAATGACAGCACCTTGGAGGGCTCATCTGCCTCCCCAACCAAAGTCACCCTGTCCTGGAAGGGGGGTGGGCTCAGAGTCAGAGAGGCCTGCTGTCCTTACCTGCTGACAGCCCCCTCCCAGCCCGGGATCCCCCTCTGCCCCCCTCAGCCCCCAGCCCTGACTGTAACCCAGGAGACAGGCATTTTCTCGCACCCAGCAAGCAGTCACACACTGTGAGGGGGGCTGGGCAGGAAAACGGCCCCCGGCCCCAGCTGCCCGGAGCCCTGTATCTCACTTAAGCTCCGCACCCGCACCCGCCTGACCCTCAAGCTGCCTCTTCTCACCCCCCAGGGCGGTCCTTCTAACTGCCCTCTACCTCCCGCAGCTGCAAGCATCACCCTGATTCACGGTTTCCCTTTCTGCAGTTTCGGTTCCCGGTGCCCAACCGCAGTCTGAAAATATTCCCTGGAAAATTCCAGAAATAAACAATGCCTGCGTTTTCAATTGTGCGCCTTCCTAAAGCAGCATGATGAAACCTCGAACCCTCCTGTCCGTCCCACCTACGACGGGAACCAGCCCTTTGTCCGGTGCTTCCACTGTGCGTGCTCCCCACCGGTCTCGCTATCAGATCCGCTGTCCCCGAGCCACAGAGCTTGCGCGCGAGTAACCCTTCTTTCACTCGATAAAGGCCCCAGCGTCACTCCCGGGAGGAGTTTTACCGTGTGTCGTTATGTTTTATTATACGTTATTATGGTTAATTTCTTACGGTGCCTAATTTATAAATTGAACTTTACCACGGGTACGGATAAGAAGGGAAAAAACGTACTATACCTAGGGTTTGGCAGTATCCGCAGTCCCAGGCATGGCTGGGAGGACTACTGCACCTGTCTATTGCCTCCGATCCTGGAGCATGAAGCATGAAGACCAATCCTACCTGGAGATACTGTAGCCCGGGCACCCTCGTGGGCACAGCCCTCACGTGGCTGGCCCAGACCCATCCATACCCACATCACGTCTGGCTGCAAGCACTTGCAGAGCCTCCTGCCAATCTCGTGGTCCAATTTTCCCAGCGATTACCCAAGATGCAGGCGGCCCGGGGAGAGACAACTGTCGTATCCAGATGTTGAGACACTGACGAGAGGAAGAAATCAGGAATGCTCACTAACACGTCTGGCCCCCGAGGGCTTCCAGGGTGAGGCAGTGGGGGCTGCGAGTGGGGCGTGGGCAGAGGACCACGGGGGGGGGGGGATGTCTTCAGGGGGGGCCAGCTTCCTTCTCACCCCCAGAGGTAAGTGGCAGCTCCAGGGGCCTCACCCCTGGTCAGGCTGAGATCTAAAACCCAAATCTGGTTTCCTCACCTAAGCCCGTTCCTCCAGGGAGACTGGCCTCCCATGCAATCATTCCATTGGACGGAGAGGAGGAAGATGAAGGCAGAGGAACTAGTATTTACCGAAGGTTTACCTTGTGCCAGGAACTGGGCCTGTGGCCCCTCATTTAAACCTGGTTCCCACCCAGTTATCAGCCCCAATGTACAGGTGAGGGCGCTGAGCGGCCGAGGGGTGGAGTGAGTCAGGGCTGGAATGTCAGCCCAGATCTGTCTGCCTCCAGAGCCTGAGCTCTTGGCCACCGAGCTAACCTGCCTCCCATCTATTCTTCCCGGGCCTGGCTATCTCCCATTCAGTGCCCTCTGGGAAGTTTTGCTAAAAGTCTAACTTCTTCCCATCCCATGCTTCAGGATAAACTATTTCTTTTTTTAAATATATTTAATTGTTTTATAAAGAGGAAGGGACAGGGAGAGAGAGCCAGAAACATCGATGACATCGATGAGAGAGAAACATCGATCAGCTGCCTCTGGTGCACCCCCTACGGGGCTGTGCCCGAAGCCATGGTACATGCCCTTGACCGGAATCAAACTGAGACCCTTCAGTCTGCAGGCCGACACTCTATCCACTGAGCCAACCGGTTTCGGCAAGGATAAACTATTTCTTAAGGATAATAAGTGGAAGTATAGCCTTTGCTTCTGCCTCTTTCTGCTTCGTCGTAGGGGTGGGAGACAGAGGATTCGAACCCTGAGCTGCTGGTGGGCCAGAGACCAAGGGAAGGAGGCAAGCTGTTGGGTTCAGGAGAAATGGGTCCAGGATTTCCTGAGCTTCATCATTTCAGCGACTTCGGGCTCTCCAGACGCCCCTCTCCTGCTCCCCCACCTCTATCATGGAAGAGACTCAGGAAGCCCCTCAAAGGCCTTCCTGTTTTAACATCCAGAAACCCCCTGAGCTCCCTGGTGAGGGAGAGCTTTAAAAGTCGGGGGGGGGGGGGGGAGCGGCTGGCAAGTCCTAAGATCCCTCCCTTTTCTGCAAAGCCCTACCTTTCAACTTAAGAGGCAGGGACAAGAATGGGGATTCATCAAGCCAGCCTGCCAGTGAGGGGGGGAGGGGGGGGAGTAGGCAGGAGGCAGCCAGGACAGCAGGCAGAGAGGCTGGGAGTGTCCGCAGGGGCCTCAGAACGCCTGCCCAATGAGCAGGGTTCCTTAATTCTTCCCCAATGAGGCAGATGTGGGTGCCTGGGGTGATGCTGCAGAGTCCCCATGTGTCTGCAATTATCTTACACCCTTGGGTGAGTGAAACACCCCCTCTGCCTCCTATGCTCTATGCAAACCTCTTTAGCTAGGGCCTCTCCCCTCTCCATGGCAGAGAAATTAGTGTCTGGAGGCTCCCCTGTGGGCCTCTGGGTCTGAGCCTCTTTTTCACCCCTCTGTGGCCAGGGTGAAAAAGCTAGTGTCCCGTCATGGGGATGTTTGCAGAGGTGAAGAAGGCAGGCATGCAAAAACCCAACTCCTTCCCAATCTTGCTTTATTACTCCACACCAGGACATGCAGGCAACTGGGCCAGGTGGCTGAGGCTACCAGGAGCCAGGGAGAGAACCAGGTTGTCGGGGAGACAGCCACCAGGGGAGGTGCCTCAGTGGAATAAAATGCGGGCTGGATCCTAGTTGCTGGCTGGAATGGAGTGTGCAGGGGGCGGGAGGAAAACAGCCAGTTTATGTTCAGATGATCGCTGAATCCCACAGCCACTCCCTTATCTGTCCTCCAGGCTGAGAGGGCATATTTAGGCAAGGTATGCCTTTGGAGCAGGAGGGACTGTTTGTCAGGAGTGTGTGTGTGTGTGTGTGTGTGTGAGAGAGAGAGAGAGAGAGAGAGAGAGAGAGAGAGAGAGAGAGAGAGAGAGAACACATGTGCATCAATATTCTCTTGGGCCAAATTTCCATTTTTCCTGCTTCAGCTGGAGCTGGGAAATATCACCCCCACCCTCTGTGCGGACAGGCAGGTATTATCTCAGGGGAGAGGAGGTGGGTACAGCCTGTGACAGCTGGAAGGGGCTTTAGAGATCCTCTAGTTCCACTTCTCTTCTCACACCAAGGACACTGAGGACGAGGGGCCACCTAACTCCCCCGTGTGACAGCAGGAGGGGGGTGGACTCGCTGACACCAGTCCGGTGCTCTCTCTTTACATGCCCTTCGCCTCTCTAACCTTGGGGACCAGAGCGCGGCTCCCTGTCCCCGTCTCTTGCCCAGTAGCTCCAAACCCCTCTCCATCATGACCCCGTGCACCCTGCCAATAGCCACAGCCACAGGAGGTTCAACCGGGCTCCTCAGGTCATCTCAAAGGTCATGCCAGCCAATCCCCTGGCCTCTAGCCTACTCGGGTCAAAGGTCATGCCTACCAACCACTTCCCCTTACCCTCCTCATGCTCATTCGCACCCAACACTGAGGAAAAGGCTGCAAAAATACCACCAGAGCTCCCTACCCCGGAGCAGCCATCCGTCACAGGGCCACCCTTCACACATCCAGCCACCGGGCGATTTCCTCCCTCTCTAACCTCCACCCCGCCTGCTGCAGCGTGGGCCTGCTTCCTCTCAAGCTGTCCTGGGCAAAGACGGGGGAAGGGGAGAAGAGCAGGCTTCCCCAGCCTCCAAACCCTTCTGTGTGCCCAGCAGCAGCAGAGAGGACGAGGGCAGGGTGTCCCCGGGTGGCTGGGCCCTGAGCCCCGTGCGTGCATGGGGCATGAGGGGCGCAGTGAGGAGCCGGGACTGAGCGTGGGAGAAACCCCTCTCTGGGAATGGTCCCTCCAGCTCCTCCTCCCTGTGAAACCCTCACTCTCAGGCTCAGGGCAGGGTCTTCTCCGGGTTCAGAGGCAGCTGATCCCACACCCACACCAACTACTGCGTGCTTACGATGTGCCAGGCACGGTGCTGGGCATTTTTACCTATTATGTCATTTAATTTTCACAACAATTCCACGGCATGAAATAATCTTCCCCGGGACAGTCCCTCCCTGAGACTAAATCTAACCGATCCCTCTGGCTGCATTTCCGCAGGCCCGCTTCTCCTCGGGGGTGAACGGCATTGTTGCTCCTGTCTTCAGAAATTCCCCCCATACTCAGTGGCCCCACATTATCTTCTCCAGCCATCAGCCTTTACCCCCGTGTTCCCCCCAGGTGATGGGCATTACAGGGTGAAGGGCACTGAGGCAGGACTAGGGGCTGGGATCAGGGTACTGGCCTATGCCAGACATCGATAGAGCACATGCCAGGTAGCTGGGAGGGGGCCCTGGGATCAGGCTGGGTCAGTGGAGGTGGAGGAAGAACTGAGCAGCAGGCTCTCCCTCCCTCCTTCCCTGATGACCTCCGTGACCTTTATAGTGTGGTAACTAGGCAGGACCCAGAGATGCAAAGATCTAGTTCTCTCTCAGTGACCATCTCTTAGGTCCAAGCTCTGACCCACACATAGGCAGAGCCCAGGGGCTGAGCAGAAGTGGGCAGGGGCGCAAGGCCGAAGGACTTGTCCTGGGCTGTGGGTGGGAGCTGAAGCCAGAGGATGAACTCCTACACCTAGCTCAGCTCCTGGCATCCAGAGGGTACTCAGGCCTCCTGGTACAGAAGGGAGACTCCCAAGCCCCTCGGCCAGCCTCATGAGCTTCCACACACCCTATGGCAGCCATGGGCAACTTGAATGCATTTCCACACCACTTGGCTCCTGTTGGACCTTTTAGGGCAAAAAGGATGAGGGCAGGGGTCCCCTCCACTAGGGTCTTCCCCTGCCCAGCCTCCAGCAGGCTGGGACACAAGGGCCAGAGAATGCTCAGGCCTCAGCTTCCACCCATTGGGACACTCAAGCAGGGAAAGCATGAGCCAATGGGCAAGGGGAATGGGAATGGTGGGTGGGACTCTGGTCTCTGTGGGTGGCACCCTCTCCCTTTAAGCATGCATCATTAAGATATGCAAAGCGTATGCAAATCATCCAGAAGAGAGACAGGACTCCGGTGGAATGTCAGAAGAGACCTTGAAGATGATCCAGCCCATACCTCCTCCTTTCCCAGGTGAGGAACAGAGGCCCCACCAGGAAGAGACCTGCTCAAGGTCATTCAGACATTCTGGGAATGAGGGAGGAGCCTAAGGAGGGCTTGACTCAGCCCAGTGGTCTTTCCATGACCGTCTTATCTTTCCGGTGGGGGATTTAGAAGGCGGCAAAGGGAGCACAGGGCCTCGATGGGGCTCCAGGGAGGCCTGTGAAAACCCCACCTTCCTGCCTCTGAGCCTGGAGATGGAGTAGTGGGTATGAGGGGAGCAGAGGGCAGAGATGCCTGGGGGAGTGGGTGGCCAGAGAGGTGGAGGGGCCAGAAGCCAGAGGCATTGTCTTCCTGCGGCCCAAGAGCAGAAGGCGGCCGAACCGGGGTGTCTGAAGCCCAATGTCAAGGCAAGGTGCCTGCTGTGGTGTGGGAGGGGAGGAGGCCCTTACTGCACACACATAACCTCCGTGCCCGGCAAGCCCCCTGCCTGGCCTCTGAGGACTCTGGCACCTGACAGACCATAATGAACCCAGGCCCTTCCTTGGCGGCTGCTGCCTTCCCACCTCCTTACTCCCCCTCCCCCCTGCTTGGTTTCTCAGCCTTCCAGACAGTCCTAGAAAGCAGGACCCAGGCTGGGGAAAGGAAGGCAGACATATGAGAGGAGCCAGACTGCAAGGAAAAGAGGTGACGGAGGAGCGGAGAGGGAGACAGGGGGGAGAATGCATGAAGGGCAGAACAGGAGAAACGGGCAGAGGGAGGGGAGGTCACGAGGAAGTCAGGGAGACTGAGGGGCATGGAGGAGACAGAGGAGCAGAGGAGCAGAGAGGGGAGGGCTCCCAGCCTCTGAACCGAAGGACAAAGCTGGAGCCTGGACATGAGGCATAGAAAGCCCACGGTGGCCTGAGGCTTTCTGGCAGGGGTTGGGGACCATGCCCCTGCCCCTCTACCCACCTCCCCAGCAACTCTCCAGGCCGCCAGGAAATCAGTCCTCCCTCCTCAGCCTTCTTCCCTCCCTCTTTCTATCCCTCCCTTTCTCCTCCCTCCCTCTCCCCTCCCAGGGCAGGGGGGGACGGGCGGCAGGCAAGCCTGCTTCCTCTCGCCAAATCCAAAGCCTTCATCTCTGCTTTTCAGAGCTGGGAATGAAAGAAGGGGAAGCGAGCGCAGCCCTCAAACCCGCTGACGGCCAGATTTTCATTACGTTTGCTCCAATAGGCCCTAGGAAGTCAACAAGGGAATCTTCAAAGAGCATCTCAGTGGCTCAGTGGAGCCTGCACCTGTCCTGGCCCGCTCACGACAGACAGCCAGAGCTTGGGGGACACAATCAATCCCCCACCTCCCACCAAGCCCAGAGACCAGATCTGAAGATGCCAGGAGCCTCACCCTCAGCCTGCGTGCCTAGGCAAGGGCCGCTTGGCCAGGCGGCTGGGCTCAAAGGCTAGACCCAGGGCGGCTGGGCCTCAGAGACAGTCTCTGCCCCTCTCTGGCCCTCGAGGACACAGGGAAGGAAGAAATCAGATCTGCCTGCCAGGCTCAGAGGAGATAAGTGCTTGGGATTCCTAGAAAGAGAAGCTTTTGTGGCAAGCCCTAGATTCCACCCTAGATCCTTCCCCGGAACTGTCTGCCTGCCCCACACCCACAGACCCCTCCCATGGCCTCCTGACTCCCCTAGAAGCCCTCCCAACCACAGCTGCCCCTCCATTCATGAGCCCCCGGCCCACGACTCAAGATGATCCTGGAACCCCATTCAAATGCTCAACTCCACCTGCCTTCGTTCCCCAAGACCTAACCCGGGGTGGGGGTGGGGCTAAAATAAACCTGGTACTTCAAAAAAACCCTCTCCCTCCTAAGCTTGGATTTGCCAGAGAAAGCCAAGGTTGGCATTGGGCAGATGGCCACCAGCACCCCAATCCCTGCCCTCGTTGAGATCAATGCCCGAAGCCAAAGAAGGAATCAATGGTTCTAATTAAACCTTTTTTCCAGGATGGGTCCCTGGCCAGAGAGAGAGAGAGAGCATCCGAGCTCTGCATCCCAGCACCCGGCCCTGTTTCCTGTGAATCTCTAAGAAACCTGGAATCAGGTCTTGAAGACCCCAGAACCCCCACATTAGGCAATGAGGCAAGCAGCAAGCCTGGAGTCGGGGCATCTCAATCCCAGGGACCCTTCCCTAGGGGAGCTCCCCCTCAATACTCAGCACTCCCTGAGGACCGGATCCCCAGAGCACACAGGGGGGACCCGAGTCTCCATCCCAGCCCCAAGGGTCATCATGATAATGGACCATCATGGTAAAGATGGAAGAAGCAGGGCTGTGGGGGCACTAGACAAAAACCCTCTTGTCCCCAAGGAGGGGTGGCAAGAAGCCAGGGCGAAGCCTTTGCACTCGCTGCCAGCAGTGCCTGGGTGCCAGGCAGTCTGGAGTGGGGGGGGGGCATCTTATTCTTGGAAGCCCCTCCCCTGAGGCCCACAGCCCTCACCCCAGCCCTTGTCTTTACACCAGGCCCTCAGCTAAGTCTCTGCCCCAGCGGCTCTCAGCTTGTCAGGAGCCCTCCTTCCAGGTGAATGTCGGTCCCGACCCTTGTCCACAGGAGCCCCAACGCCAACCAGAAAACAGTAAAAACCCTCACCCATCAACCATAACTGCCCCCACCGATCTACAAACACACAACCTCGCCAGAAACCACACCAGCACAGCCGCCACTGATCATGACACAGCCTTATGTTGTCCCGGTGACAGTCTCCGCCGAACGCATCATCCGTTCTTCCAGATCACCAACAGAGGTACGGAAGGGAACGAGGGAAACTGAGGCACACGGTGCGGCAGCAAAGCAGTTGGCTCAAGGTCACCTAGACCAAGATATCCACAGTCCCACACACAGACCCAAGTGCTCAAACCCCAAGCCAAAACAACACGCAGACCCGCAGCCGGCCAGCGGGTCAGCTACTCCCCCCTCCCACCCCGCATGGCTCCCCAAAACAACAGCGGCTCCAGCATCTTCTGCAAGGCGTCAGCCAGGAACCCCCAGCTCAGGGGACCCACTTCCCCTAAAGTTGGGGGCTGCAAGATCTCCTGGTCTCATAGTTTTGGGGAAGAGGGAAAGGCAGTCCGGGACTGCTCCTTGCACAATCCCTGCTCCTGCTCACCTGGCTCCCTGCGGCCCCCGGGGTCCTTCGGTCCGGCCTCCTCCCGGGGAGATCGGGAGCTGCCCTCGGCCGTCCTCTCCCACCAGGCCAGGGCAAAGCGCCGGAGGCACTGCCAGGGCTGCATGGGGAGGGCTGGGGCGGGGGCACTGGCAGCCGCACACACCGCGCTGGGCCCTGCCAGCCGAGCTGCGGAGGCACCCGGCCGGCCCCCTCGGCTTCCACCAGCATCCTGCTGCCCCCACCGACGGGACTCGGAGCTAGTCCGGGAGCTTCTGACGTAGCAGGGGGGTGCGTGGGAGGGGAGGGGGGGCCTCAGCGCGTCCCCTCCCTAGCCCCGCCCTCTGCCCCTCAGCCTCCAGCCGTTCCCAACTCCACACTAACCCTAGACGCTCTGCCCAGCGGGGGGCGCCCTCCCCTGCCCTCTTCGGGGGGAAGGGCTTAAGATCAAATAGCCCCTCCCCGACCCCTCCCTCTCCTGGCCCCTCCATGCCGGCCGGGCTGAGCTGGGAGCCGGTCCCCGGTTTCTGCAACTGCTGCCTGGGCTCCGAGGTCTCCAGGGCCCGGGCCTCGGGGTGAAGGGGGTGGGGTGGGGATTACAGGCTTGTATCCTGGCAACACAGCCAACATCAGAACGCACTCGTCCCCTTCCTTCCCCGGGGGACTGGCTCAGAGCGCGACCACCCCCGAGTGCACCCCCCCCCATTCTGGGACCTGAGGAAGAGGCCTCTGATGCTCCCCCACTTCTCCAGTGCCTTCGCCTCCCCTTCACCCTCCTCTTCCTCCATAGGATGGTCCCCTCCCCTCCCCCAGTGTCCTCAGCATCCCTCCCTCCTCCTCTCTCCCGTCCCCTGCCCCTCCACCCGTGCCCCTCCAAATGCACCCGTACCCCTCCAAACGTTAACCCCTCGGGCCCCCTCCCCACCCGGTCTCCAGCCTCGCCAATCCCTGACCCCCTCTCCGGTCCCAGCACTCCGCTCCCCGGGTCCTTCCCCCCCTCCCCAGCCGGGCGCGCCGCGGCCCCCTGCCCTCCCCTCCCACCCCCCACCCCCACCCCGACACCTGCGCCCGGAGCATCCCTCGCCCCTGCGGCCGCCGCCTCCCGACCCCGGCCCCCGCCCCGCCCCCGGCCGAGGGGAAAACACACAAAGAAAACAGAAATACCTTCCACTTAAGCATGGAGGCACATTAGGGAGGAGAGAGACAGGGACATGCCTTGGGACGGAGCGTTCCCCATCGGGCGGGGCGCGGGGGGCGGGGGCCCCCGGGCCGGCCTGCCTGGCGCTCGCCCTCTCGCCGCCTCGCGGGCTCCTTGCTCTGCCCCAGCCTCGGGGCGCGGTGCCAGGCGGGCAGGCCGGGAGCGCGGGCCCCGCCGGGGAGGACCAGCTGGGAGGGCGCCGGCGGCCGGGCGTGTCACGGAGTGTGCGAGAGCGAGTGTGCGTGTGTGTGCGTGTGTGTGTGTGTGTGCATGTGTGTGTGTGTGTGTGTGTGCGTGTGTGTGTGTGAGCGGGAGCCGGCGCGGGTGTGTCGCTGCGGGCGGGAGCGCGCGCGGCGCGGGCACGGGCGTGTGGCCGGAACGTACAAAGGGCCCGGGCGGCGGGGAGCGGGGAGGGGAGGGGGCCCCGCGCCTCTGCCCTCCAGCAGTGCCCGCGGCGCGCGGCGGGGCCGGGGTGCGGGGCGCGCTCCCGTCCCCTCCTCTTTGCACCTGCTTCTCCCCCCCAAGCTCTCCTGGTTCCTGCAGAGACAGAGACCCGAGGCCTGGACCGGCCTCGGGAAGGGGCGCGCCTGGAGGATGGAGACTTCTGGCTCTCCAAGCCCCCGCGCGCCTAGGGATGGAGAAGCTTTGGGGAGGGACAGGGCAGGGCGGCGGGGCTGGGGGCAACTCTTTAGCCAAGGTGACCTCCGAAAGCCACAGCCGCGCTAGGCACTGAGCGTCTGGACCCCTGTCCGCCTCTGCCCGGGTGCTCCCCTCCCCGCTTCCTTAGACGCCACTTAGACTCGGGAACCTAGTCCCCTCGGCGCCCCCTGCTGGGCTGTCTCCTTGCCCCCCAATTTGGGTCGCGGCCCCTCCTGCAGGCCTCTGCTGGAACTGCAGCGGCCTGTGCTAGCAGTGATGTGTCTAGATCATCCGTCAAGTAGGACCCCAAAGGAGGGCGCTTCAGCTCCTGCCCCTTCCCACGATTCGCTTGGCCACGCCATCGCCACCTCCACCTTAGCCTGCAGAAGCCAGCACTGTCCCACCCCCAACCTTACTGCCACCCCCTCCGTTCTCCCACCCCCTCCTTCCTTGGCCTACCTGTGAAAGCCAGACTTTTCCAGCTGGGGCCAGCACCGGCCTCTCCTCCTGCCCTGGTTGCTGGCTCCCTCTCTCCCTCCGGTTTTCTGTCTTGTTTCTTCTTTCCCAAGCTTCTCTTGAGGAGGGGGAGGTGGGCTAAGTCCCCTGCCCCTGTCAGCACCCCCACAGCCAGCTCAGAGGATTAAGAATGGGGTGCAGTGCATCTCCTCGCTGTAGCCACCAGGCAGAGTGGCAGACAGGCAGAGAGCTCAGAGAGACCCCACCCCACCCAGAGAGGCCCAAATGACAAACCGGTTTCCCCACTTCCTGTCCTACCCAGTTGCAGCCTTACTCTAGGCTCTCCCACTTTCCTGCCCGCCCCCAGACCTGCCCCTGAAGCAGCCACATGCCTGGGTAAGGGCAACTCCCTGATGCCCCTTAGAAATTAACTCCAGGTGCAGTAACCCAGATGGCAGGGCAGTGCGGGAGGAGGAAGGAGACCCGTCCCAGCTCCAGGCAAACAGCCCAGGAGAGCAGCCAATCTTGGACACATCGTGTGGGCACACGACCCCGACAGTGGGCACCCTGACTTCTCCCCTCCTGAGCCAGCTGCCTCTCCTCTGCCAACTGGACGGTGCCCATCTTTTGGCCTCTGAGTGCGCAGTGGGCACTTGTCCAGCTCCCCGCCTGGCTGCCTGCCCAGGATGGGCACGGGAGGCAGCAGGCCCTGTGTCCGGGAGGGGTTGACAAGTGGAGGGGTAGCTTCCCCCTCGGCTGCATCGCCACCACCTCTCAAGCCTCTCCAAGCCCAACGTTGGGGAGTCACACTGCTGCTCCTCAACATTCAGCCCCCCTCCCCCCACTCACCTACATAGGACTCTGTGCCTCTCCCAGGTGCCCCATGAGACCAGGTCTCTCCCCTCCCCGACTCTGTCCCCCTCGGGGGCAGGGAGCCAGCAGGTGCTTTGCCCACGCTCTCTGAGTTAACCCTCCCACAGCCCTGCAGAAGTGGGCAATTTCAGCCCCATTTCAGAGGTGAGGGTTGAGGCTCACAGAGGGATAGCCACTGGTCCAGTCTAAGAGCAGCAACACTGAAATGCAGACCCAGATCTGCCCGACTCCAAGGCTCCCAGCCTCTGCTCTATCAACGTGACCACCTCCTTAGCCCTGTGGGCTGCCTAAAGTGGGGCCAGCCTCTGGCCCAGGGCTCATGACTGGTGTGGTGGGTCATGGTGGGCGACAGTGGGCTCTAGGGTGTGGCTGAGGGTAAGACGTTCACTTATGCCAGGGTTAAGGAGCTGGCCATTATTCCCTGATCATCGTCGGAAAGATATTTGTCCCGCCACATGGAGGTTGTGCTGCCCTTATGCTAAATGCCAAGAAGCCACTGCCTCTAGGACAGAGGGGGAGACTCCATGCATCAGCTCCTGGAGATCGGAGACAGTTCCAAATGCACCAGCAGGACAGGGCACCCCTGTTTCCCCACTCTAAGTCGACCTCCTGCATCTTGAGGGCCCCCTCCATGGTAAGGCGCTTACGTCTGACTCGGGTGATTTTTGTATGCATGTACCTTACTTTGTAAAGACAATCCTTAGCATTCCTGATCCTCTGCATGGCTGTGAGCTCATCGGACTTCCTTCTCTTCTCAGCTACTTCGTCCACACCCACCCCCCAACCCCGACCCAGGACAGTGGCCTCCGAGTGTCCCGAAGAGGGGCGAGAGGAAGACAGCTCCTGAGAGGAGCAAAGACCGTGAGGCTCCACGTGGAGCCACAGGGCAGATGGCCTGTCACGGCAACCCCTCACTGCCCCCACCCCCAAGGAAGATAGATGCCCCTCCCTGTCCCATCAGATCTCAGACACAGAGGCTCCTGGGGCAGGGAGAAGGCTGATCAGGGCACAAGCAATACAGGTACGCCTTTTCCAGATGAGAGATGAGAATTGCTCCTGTAAGCTGGCATGGTGCCTGGCACAACCCATGTGCCAGCTGCCTCCACCTGAGATGCCTCAGGTGCCACCTGCCCCCACTCTCATTCTGCAACAGGCAACTTCCCCTGGCCCTCCTCCCTGTGTCTCTGGTTTTGCTCTCAGATGGGAGGGCGCAGCTGGCACTGCCCACCTTGCCCTTCTTAGTCATCCCACCCACCCTCCTCACCCGCTCCTGGGAGCCTATGGGAGGCAGGTTATGCGGAAGCACCCCCCTCAGCCCTGCCTCTCCTTCCCCCGCCCCCAGGTGTGGTTGGAACAGGGATTGCACCTGGGTGCACATCTGGGCAGGAGAGGGAGGTGGTCCCTGGGATGGACAGAGAGGGGCACGTGGAGAGGCAAAGAGGAAAGGCTGATGTAGAAATTACATTTGGGCCCTCGATGATTTGACTCAGAGGATAGAGCATCTGCCCGTGGACTAAAGGTCCCAGGTTCGATTGCGGCCAAGGGCACATGCCCAGGTTGTGGACTCAGTCTCAAGTAGGGGGTGTGCAGGAGGCAGCCGATCAATGATTCTCATCATTGATGTTTGTATCTCTCTCTTCCTTTCCCTTCCTCTTTGAAATCAATAACAAAATATTTTTAAAAAGAAAGAAAGAAATTACATTTGGACACCCTGCACTGCTCCCTCTGCCACCTTCAGCTCCCACCCAGACCCTCAAGAAAGCCCCCTGCCAGTGGGGCTACTGTCAGGCCAGCACACTGCATGAGCCCCGTTGGACCATCCAGACTCCACTATGAGTCGCCTGAGGCAGTGAGGGCTGGGGCCTGGCCCTATCCCGGGGAGAGAGGGACTGGGGTAGAAGCTGGTGTGGGTGAGGTGGGGGCACGGAGGAGGAGGCTGCGCTTGCCTTTGCCCAAGGCCTGCCCTCTCTGAGCACAGCTGGTCTCCCACTCTGCCCTGCCCCTCCCCCACTGTAGGAGGGGAGTCAGTGGCAATAAGTTTAAAAAGACCTCCTTCATTCACAGGGGTGCCTCTGCTGCCCTGCTTGTTATTGTAATGAATGCTAATAAAACTCAATAATTGATGCCCTCATTAGCACATCAAACCGACTTTCTGTGGAGGGAACTGCGGACTGCGGTTCTCTGGGGTCCTAACTGCAGCCAGCCCCTCCAAAGAAACTCATCTGGGAGGGACCCTGCAGAGGCACTTGTGGGGATGAGCCTAGGACCCACCCCCTGACAGGGAATTTGCTGAGCATGGGCTCTGTCTTCCCTGTCACAGGGCGAGCAAGGTCCTATCTCTCCCATAAAACAGTAGCCCAGTTACCCAGGGCCCCCTCAGCAGGGCAGTGGTTCTTACACTGAAGTGAGAATCAGAATCACCTAGAGGCCTGTTAAAGCAGGGTTTGCTGGTCCCACCCCCAAATTTTCTGATTCTATAAGTTTGAGGAGGGGCCTGCGCTTTGCATTTCTAACAAGTTTCCAAGTGCTGCTGCTGCTGCTGCTGCTGCTGCTGGTCGGAAACCACACTTGCAGAACCCAGGGGGCAGAGGCCCCCCCCCTTGCTTTCCCAGATTAGGGCTTTGCCTACTAACGTCGCTCAGCCGGCATGCCTCTCACCTTTCCTCAAACCCCCACCAAGGCCACGTCCTGCGCAAACGCCCTTGACAACTCCTTTCTCCCCAGACCTTGACCATTGATCCTGACAGACAGAGGTGACTAGAGCTGGATCTCCTTTTCTTTTCTTTTAAAAAATTTTCAAATTGATTTCAGAGAGGAAGGGAGAGGGAGAGAGACAGACACATCAGTGATGAGAATGAATCACGGATCGGCTGACGCCTGCACACCCCCTTTCTGGGGATCGAGCCTGAAACCTGGGCTTGTGCCCCTGACCGGAATAGAACCCGGGACCCTTGAGTGCACAGGCTATATACTCTGAGCCGAACCGGCTAGGGCTGGCTCTCCTTTTCCCCAGCTGCTTGGCATGATGCAGGGGCACTGCAGACACAGGTGGGTCTCCTCTCCTGGGAGGAGGGGGGAATAAAGGTGAGGGAGAGACTTACCCACACCCCCTCACTTTGGGGTGACCTACCAGGGTCTAAATGGGGAGAGGAACTCATGGAGACAGTCTATGAACATGCAAGCAGCTCCCTGCCTCCTTCCTTCCCACTCAGTCCCCTAGGATAAGAATTGACTTTAGTGAGTAAGCTGCAGCCTTAGTGCTCTTGGTCGGGGGTGAATAAGACTGAACAGGAATGTAGAGTCCTAGCCAGTTTTGCTCAGTGGATAGAGCATCCACCTGGGGACTGAAAGGCCCTGGGTTCGATTCCAGTCAAGGGCACACGCCCAGGCTGCTGCGGGCTCGAGCCCCAGGAGGGAGCCTGCAGGAGGCAGTGGTTCAATGATTCCTTCTCATCATTGATGTTTCTATCTCTCTCCCCTCTCCCCTCCCCTTCTCTCTCCCCTCTCCCCTCCCCTTCTCTCTCCCCTCTCCCCTTCTCTCTCCCATCTCCCCTCCCCTTCTCTCTCCCCTCTCCCCTTCTCTCTCCCCTCTCCCCTCCCCTTCTCTCTCCCCTCTCCCCTCCCCTTCTCTCTCCCCTCTCCCCTCCCCTTCTCTCTAAAGTCAATAAAAATATATTTATTTTAAAAAGAAGGGGAGGGGAGAAGAGTACAGGCAGAAGTGGGAAGAAGAGAAGATGAGAGATGGACAAAAACAGGAGGAAAGGAGAGAAGAGGGGAGATTAAAAAAAGAGGGTGTTGAGAAGAAGATGGGGGTGGGGAAAGGGAGGAAGAGAGAGAATAAGGGTATTGAGAGGCCCAGGAAAGGGATAAGAAGGAGAAGGAAGCTGAGGAGAGGGAACGGCAGTAGAGAGGAGTAGGGGGAAGGCGTCTGTATTTATCCTTGAGAGAATATATTGTGAGCTACTGGGGCTCAGGTGGACCACAGGCCCAACTCCTGCAAGACTACCTTGGGCTTGGCCTTGAGCTCTAGATTTCACCATCCGATCCACATGCTGGTGAAAAGGGGAAAACACACACACACATGCACACATGTGTGTGCGCACACACACACACACACACATACACACACACACATTGCCACATAGGCTAGTAGGGTGGGGAACAAAGCAGGCATCATCCTGACCTATTTACCTGTGCTACCACCAGGTAACCATCTCCTAACCATAGCAATCACCTGTTTAATAAGGAAAGTAGATGGAGCCCTCATATACTGCTGGTAGGAACATGAAATGGTTCAGCAGCTATGGGAAACAGCTTGGCAGTGCCTCACAGCGTTAAACATAAAAGGACCATATGACCCAACAGCCTAAATGTCCTTCAATGGATGATGGACAAATTGTCTGGGACATTGCTATGCAACTGAATGTTATTCATCCACATAAAAAAAGGAAGTACTGCCTGGTGGGTGTGGCACAGTGGTTGAGCTTTGACCTATGAACCAAGAGGTCACGGTTCACACACCTGGGTTGTGGGCTCGATCCCCAGTAGGGGGTGTGCAGGAGGCAGTCGATCGACGATCTTCTCTCATTGTTGATGTTTCTATCTCTCCCTCGCCCTTCCTCTCTGAAATGAATAAAAATATTTTTTTTAAAAAAAAAGAAGAAATGAAACACTAATACATGTCTAACAGGGATGAACCTCAAAAACATGATGTAAGTGAAAGAAGCCAGACAGTTTCACATAGTATGTGATTCCATTTCTATGAAATATTATGAATAGGTAAGCCCAAGAAGAATTGTCTGGGGGGCGGGGAAGTGGGTGGCAACTACTTCATGCGTAAGAGTTTCCTGCTGGGATGATGGACACGATTTGGAGCCAGATAGATTTGGTGGCTGCCCAACATGGTGAATGCCCTAAATGCCACTGAGTTCATTTGCTTTAATTCAATGTTATGTGAATTTTACCTCAATTTAAAAAAGTAATGAGCCCCAGCTGGTTTGGCTCAGTGGACAGAGCATCAGCCTGTGGACTGAAGGGTCCCAGGTTCGATCCCAGCAGAAGGGCACAGGCCTGGGTTGCAGGCTCAGTCCCCAGTAGGGGGCGTGCAGGAGACAGCCAATCAATGATTCTCGCTCATCACTGATGTTTCTCTCTCTCTCTCCCTTCCTTTCTGAAATCAATAAATATAAAAATAGAATAAAAAGTTCTAATGAAAGTAGGCGTTTTCCAGGGAGTTCATCAAGCCAACGGCAGATTTCAGAGTCCGCCTTCTTTGGAAAGGGTGTCCCATGCCTGCACAAGACAGGGGCTTTGCTGAGGCTCTGGCACCAGGCCTCCGCTCTGAAGACTGAAGATGCTCCCAGACCCCAGGACCCGCCCTGCAGCACCGCAGCCTCCTCCTCCGCCTGGCTCCTGCCCCAAGGGAGGCTGCCCTTCAGGTTCCTGCTTCCTTGCAGAGCAGGCAGCAGGTGTGTGAGCTGGCACTGAGGCAGGTGTGTGAGCTGGCACTGAGGCAGGTGTGTGAGCTGGCACTGAGGCAGATGTGTGAGCTGGCACTGAGGCGCTCTGCTCCCCGTCTTCCCTGACATCTTGCAGTCGGCCCCCGGGGCAGCCCCCCTCCCTGATCTCACTCCAGGCAGTTTTCAAAAGCCTTCTGGTTTTCCTTCCCACACCCACAAAATTTTTTTCTCATCACCCCCTAAATGGGCTCCCTGCTCCCTGATTCTCTTACTCCCCACACCCCCTCTCCATGTGCTAGGCCCTGGGCTGGCTCCCAGGATGAATCAGACACATTTGCTGCTCCCCTCTGCACTAAAGCCCCACTAGATCCTTCCACTCAAAGGCCTTTTTAAATATATATATATATATATATATATATATATATATATGGATTGATTGATTTCACAGAGGAAGGGAGAGGGAGGGAGAGATAGAAAGATCAATGAAGAGAGAGGACCATTGATTGGCTGCCTCCTGCACACCCTCTACCGGGGACTGAGGCCACAACCCAAACAGGAGCCTTGAAGGGGAATCAAACCATAACCTCCTGGTTCACAGGTCGATGCTAAACCACTGAGCCACACCAGCTGGGCTCAAAGACCTTTAATGACCACTCCCTACAACAGGGAATGTGTCCTTTGTGGACCCTGAACACTTTGTGTCCTGATAAAAATTTTGCACCCACTTCCTAGACAAATGAGTATACATGCCAGTCCACAAATAATTTGTAGGTCCCTGACCTCCTCAGCCTATCTAAGGACCCCAGTTTCCCCACCACTACCTCTGCCCCCGGCCACCCAGGTCCAGTCTGGAAACAAACACCATTCCCAGGTTCTTGGGTCGTTCAGGCTTTCTCCTGTGTTCATGAGCACTTAAATATATATATATATATATATATATATATATATATATATATGATTGATTTCAGAGGGGAAGGGAGAGGGAGAGAGAGAAACATCAATGATGAGAGAGAATCATTGATCAGCTGCCTCTTGCACACCCCACACCGGGTGGAGCCCACAACCAGGGCATATGCCCCGACTGGGAATCGAACCGTGACCTCCTGGTTTATAGGTCGAA
This sequence comes from Antrozous pallidus, assembly GCA_027563665.1. Taxonomy (NCBI): domain Eukaryota; kingdom Metazoa; phylum Chordata; class Mammalia; order Chiroptera; family Vespertilionidae; genus Antrozous; species Antrozous pallidus. Next base: position 44,346,452 of record CM050526.1, read on the forward strand.
GCTCAGCCCCTGGGCCTTGCCGGCCGGGCACAAGCACTTTCTTGGTGTACACTCCCCAAACGGCAGAGCACAACACACCTCACCATGTGAACTGGCACTCTTCTGCCTCAGCACCTAGGAAAGCCCCCGTTGGCGGGCATTTAGGTTGTTTCTAGGGCAAAAGATAGCCTGGGGGGTACTTTGTCTCACACAATGTGAGCATGTCTGTAGAATCAATACCTGTTACTGCAATGACATAGCTGGATAAAGGTATGTGTGCCCTAACCGGTTTGGCTCAGTGGATAGAGCGTCGGCCTGCAGACTGAAGGGTCCCAGGTTCAATTCCAGTCAAGGGCATGTACCTTGGGTGGGGGCACACCCCCAGTAAGGGGTGTCGCAGGAGGCAGCTGATCGATGTTTCTCTCTCATCAGTGTTTCTAACTCTCGCCAAAACTGGTTTGGCTCAGTGGATGGAGCATCGGTCTGCGGACTGAAGGGTCCAAGGTTTGCATGTACCTTGGTTGCGGGCACATCCCCAGTGGGATGTGTGCAGGAAGCGGCTGATGGATGTTTCTCTCTCATCGATGTTTCTGGCTCTCTATCCCTCTCCCTTCCTCTCTGTAAAAAAAATCAATAATATATATATATATATTTTTAAAGGTATGTGCATAAGTGTTTGAAATATGAACCACCATTTCTGTTCTTGCCCCGATTAGCGAATGCAAAACAAACATTTTTTCCCCAGTTTGGCCGATTGTTTCCCCTGTGCTGTGCCAGCTGAGGACACGGAGGCAGTCTCTCCTCGCTGGAGAAATAAAAAATTGGAAGAGAAACCTGACAGCAGGAATAAGCCCAGCTTCATCGGTCAGAAAAGTGCCCCAAAGATCCTGCCCCCCCCCCCCGCCCCCGTCGGAAACAGGGAAGGAGGCGGTGCCGCGCCTGAAAAGGGAGAAACGAGATCATCATCACCTGGTGTCTGAACAAGGAGAACACGCAGGTTCCACGGCTGCAGGAGGGACGGGAGCCAGCCGAGTGTGAACTTCCTGCGGGGGCAGGTGGAGGTGATGGCTGGCACCACGCAGGGGCTGTGGGTGACTCCCTGCTCAGAGATCGTTAAACCAGGATTAAGGGTGGAGGACCTGCCTGCCGAGCCTGCTGGGAGCAGAGGGCTGGAGCAGGTGACCATTTAGCCGAGCGAGTGCACATCCTAGCCTAGGTCAGTGGTTGGCAAACTGCGGCTCCTTGGCCCCTGCAGTGTGGCTCTTCCACAAAATACCACGGCCTGGGCAAGTCTATTTTGAAGAAGTGGCGTTAGAAGAAGTTTAAGTTTTAAAAATTTGGCTCTCAAAAGAAATGTCAATCGTTGTCCTGTTGATATTTGGCTCTGTTGACTAATGAGTTTGCCCACCACTGGTCTAGGTGAAAAGGCAGAAGACTGGATCAATAAAGGCCGAGCCCAGAGCTTTCCAGTCTTCAAAGTTATCCCGTAATCAAGCCTTCGAGGAGGGCGAGCAAGGATCACAAACAGCCCGTTTGCGGTGAGAAGCCCGAAGCCCAGAGAAGTTAAGAAACGTGGCCAAGGCTTCCCAGCTGAAGCAAGACTAGACCCCAAGCCCGCAGCCCCCCTGTCCAACGCCCTGCCTCCTGCGGCCGGAACTTCCCAAGATAGGATGGAGGCCTCGGTCCCTGGTTCCTCCAGCAGCTTCCCCAGGCCCTCGCACTCCACTCCTCCCGGCCAACACCCAACCCCAGCGCCAGCGCAGGGCGGAGCCGGCTGGGAGAGGCTGCAGTCCCTCTCCTGTCTGAGGACTGAGCTGGAGGAGGAAGGAGGTGGGAACAGGTCCCAAACTCCCATCTCACTGTCCTCGCCCGTCTCCGTCTCAGACTCTCTCGTGACGGGAAAGTAGGCCAGTCTGGAATATGTCACGGATATTTTCGACATCCCCATCTGTACTACAGCTTTACGCACAGCCAAGTGGGTGGGGCCGGAGCCTTCCTGCTGAATGAGGGGCACACCTGCTGCCTCTGGGGCTCAGGGCCCAGGTGGGGGCTGGAGACACACACAGGAGACCCTGAAGAGTCCCGGGCGAGTGTCCAGCAGCTCGGGCGAGGCGGGACAGGTCAGCAGTGTCCGCCCTCTTCCCAGAGGAGCAGGAGCGACAGCTATGGCCTATGGATCGCATCTCCTCCCCCCCCACCACTAACCTGGGGATGGAAGGAATGAGCAATGCGTCCCCTGGGAAAGGGGTCTGGAAAAGCTTTTGTGGAAGAGGTGACTGGTGTTGAGTTGGCGCTTGAGTGGGAAGCAGGGCTGTGCCAGGTGAAGAAGATGGGGAGGGTGCTCCCGGCCGAGGGATGCGCTTGGGGTACGCCCCGACCAGCGTGCCCGGCTGGGTAGAGTGGTGGCCAGGGAAGGGCAGTGAGAGAGACCGGAAAGGGCTGGCTCGCTTTGGCGAAGGAGCTGTTCATGGTGAATGCCCAGCTGTGAAGCTTGGGGTGCAGGTGCCTATGGAGGCTAAGGGCCATGATTCAGAAAGAAGAGGTAGTCACTGAAACAGGTTTGGCTCAGTGGAGAGAGTGTTGGCCTGTGGACTGAAAGGTCCCAGGTTCGATTCTGGTCAAGGCACATCCCCAGGAGGGGGTGCGCAGGAGGCAGCCGATCCATGTTTCTCTCCCATCGATGTTTCTGACTTTCTATCCCTCTCCCTTCCTCTCTGTAAAAAATCAACAAAATATATTTTTAAAAAGAACAGGTAGCCGTGGGCAGGCAAGCGTTACCTAGGGGTGGGTGAGAGCCCTCTTGGAGCCCGTTGCTGGCAGGGGCACCTCTCGTGGTTGGGGGAGGATAGGCCAGTGGTCGGCAAACCGCGGCTCGCGAGCCACATGCGGCTCTTAGGCCCCTTGAGTGTTCTAACGCCACTTCTTCAAAATAGACTCACACATGCCGTGGTATTTTGTGGAAGAGCCACACTCAAGGGGCCAAAGAGCCGCATATGGCTCGTGAGCCGCGATTTGCCGACCACTGGGATAGGCCAATATGAGAAATGAACTCCTTGCAGAGGCCATTAGAGACGTGCCAGCTTAAAGGGGCCAAGCTCGGGTGGGGGTGCTTATGAAGAGACGCTCCTGGAAAGGCTGATAGAGGAGACTCCTGGACACTGTTTATTCAGTGCCGACTGCGGGCATGTGCCCTGGCCTCACTGAATCCTTACAGCAAGCCCAAGAAGCAGGCATGCTTTCCCCCTTCCTGTCGATGTGGGAAGTGACGGTTAAGTGCCAGCAGTAAAGGGAAGGGTAGGGCCTGGCTGGCGTAGCTCAGTGGTTGAGCATCAACCTATGAAGCAGGAGGTCGTGGTTCAATTCCCAGGAGTACAGGAGGCAGCCGATCAATGATTCTCTCACATCACTGATGTTTCTATCTCTCTCTCCCTCTCCCTTCCTCTCTGAGATCAATAAAAATATATTTTAAAAAAATAATACTGAAGGAAAGTGTAGGTCTCTTCCCCAAGGCCCCACAGTTTGTAAGTTGTATAAAAATTCGGGTCTGTCCGTCCCAGAGCCTATTCTCTCCATCAGATGGGAGCCAAGGCTCACTCCCAAAGAAATGACCTGCCAGCCCTGACCGGTGTGGCTCAGTGGATAGAGCATCAGCCTGCGGACTGAAAGGTCCCAGGTTTGATTCTAGTCAAGGGCATGTACCTTGGTTGCGGGCACATCCACAGTCGGAGGTGTGCAGGAGGCAGCTGATCGATGTTTCTCTCTCCTCAATGTTTCTAACTATCCCTTCTCCCTTCCTCTCTGTAAAAAATCAATAAAATAAAATTAAAAAAAGAAAGAAATGACTCGCCAACCTTCACCCCTCGCTCACTGCCTCCACCCCTGACCTGCTCCAGGGCCCCAGGGCCCCACACCAACCTAACAGCTCCTCTCAGGTGAGGAAACAGAGGCTCTGAGAAGTGAAGTGACGTGCACAGGCACAAAGCTCATTAGTGGTGGAAGCAGGATTCAGGTCCAGATCCCTCTTCACGCCTAATCACTCTTCCTTATTCCTCCCTGAGCCTCTTTATCCCCATTTCCTCTTCTGTGAAACGGGGCTGGGTTCACGTGGGAGTGTGCAGATAGCGGTAAGCCACCCTGCACAGTGCCTGACACTCATTCAACAGTTCACAGCTATTTACTGAGCCCCTCCTCGGAGCAGGACCCTCTCCTAAATGTTGGGAACTAACCAGGACCAGGAAGAAACCAGCCCCTGCTCTCCCGAAGTGGAGACTAAGACAGAGCGGAGAGGAGAGTGGCCACAGGCACAGAGAAGGCGTTCAATCATTGCTCCCACTGAGTCCTACCTCCTGGTTGGGGGAGCACGGGCGTGTCACTCTGGTATTCCCTCCTTCCGGTTCTAGAAGACAGGAAGGACACAGCCGAGAAGCTTTACCCAGGAAGGCTGGACACAGCCGAGAAGCTTTACCCAGGAAGGCTGGCCACGCCTTCCCCCACGGCCGCCCTCCCAGGTGAGCAGCCCTGCTCCACCCCTGTGAGACCCGCAGGCCTCCCCCCAACCCCCCCCATCCCCACCATGCCTGGCCCAGGCTGCACCTAACCGCATTAGTGTTTACTACACGAAACGTAAGTAGCCCGGCGGAGTGGCTCAGTGGTTGAGCATTGACCTATGAACCAGGAGGTCACGAGAATATCCAATTTTGGGGATCACAATAGGTAGGCCTATGTCTGCTAAAGAAGTTGAAGCCGTAATTTAAAATCTTCCCACAACCCAGGCACGTGACCTGGCCAGAATGGAACCAAGACCCTCTGGTTTCATGGGCCGACGCTCGACCACAGCGCCACACCAGCCAGTTTTAAAGCGGGCTTCTTGCCGAAACCGGGCTGGCTCAGCGGATACAGCGTCGGCCTGCGGACCGAAAGGTCCCAAGTTTGATTTCAGTCAAGGGCATGTGTCTTGGTTGCGGTAGGGGGCGTGCAGGAGGCAGTTGATCGAGGTTTCTCTCTCATCGATGTTTCTGACTTTCTGTCCCTCTCCCTTTCTCTCTGTAAAAAATCAATAAAATATATATATATTTTAAAATAATAATCAAGTGGGCTTCTTATGTGATTTAAGCCAGGGGTCATCTCTGAGGTAAATGCCTGAGGGTATGAGCTCTGTGAAAGGAGACAATGGTGCATCCTGGGACATTCTGGGCAGCCCTTCCCGGGGGGAACTGGCACAGGACTGATGCTGCAGAACACATTTTTGGTCATGTGACCAAAATGCAGGTTGGCAAGTAGTTTAGGCACTACCCGACACTGCCAGCATTTGGCCTTGTTTTTCCCTGCGGACCCTGTGAGAATCTTTTCGGGCAGCAGTTCTCGGCCCGGGGTCAGGATCTGGGGCGTGGGGGGCGGGAATCTGGGGGGGTGACTGGTTGTTAGGGCCAGGAGGGTGCCGTGGGATCCGGTGGGTGGAAGCCAGAGCCGCTGTGGGCCACCCTGCGGTGCGCAGGAAGGCCCGCAGAGAGCGGTCCGGCCCAGAGCGTCAGCAGACCTCCGTCAGGAAGCGCCCCCAGGCTGGGCCCCCCAAAACGCGGCTGTATCGGTTCAGGACAACGTTAGATTTCACGAGGGCTTACATTTATTGCATCTTTTTTTATTTAAGGCAAACGTAAATAACTGATTTTTAAAGAGAACTAACTAGCCCCAGCCAGTTTGGCTCGGAGTCATGTCCCTCAAGTCTGTGGTATTTTCTTGTATTAAATGTTTGTCCTCTTCGTTGCTGTCTTAAAATAGTTAGTGTGCCTACTAAACTAGTCCACCTACATATTCTATCCCTTTTCCCACACACTTCTCTGCTGGGGAGGCTCTTCAGGGTAAGGGTTGTGAACTCTGTTTATCACGAGAGACCAGAACAACACCTAGTGTTTAATGAGTGCCGCACAAATTTCATCCTTGTCTTTTTGTGCTACTGAGTGATCTTTTGGTTTGTTTGCTTCCCCTTTCCAGCCCTACTGCTGTATATTTAGTTCTAAGAATTCTTTCTCATTCTTTGTGGTTCTTTCTTCACTGCATTCGATTCTTATTTATTGATTATTAATTTGAGAGAGAGAGGAAGGGCGAGAGAAATATCAATTTGTTGTGCCACCTTTCCATGCATTCACTGACTCTTTTTTTAAAAAAATATATTTTATTGATTTTTTTACAGAGAGGAAGGGAGAAGGATAGAAAGTCAGAACCATCAATGAGAGAGAAACATTGATCAGCTGCCTCCTGCACACCCCTTATTGGGGATGTGCCTGCAACCAAGGCTCATGCCCTTGACCGGAATCGAACCTGGGATCTTTCAGTCCACAGGCTGATGCTGTACCCACTGAGCCAGACCTGTTAGGGCCAATTCTTTCCTTTAATGACTATGAGAAAATGTTTATTATCAGGAGGGGTGTGGTTAAGTTGGTTGGATTTTGTTTTGTTTTTCTGTTTTCTCAGCTTTCCTTTTTCCTTTTTCTTTTATCGATCTCGCTCATGCTGGGAGGGTAGCAGCCATGGAAACACCCCCCCCCCCCCCGATCACACTTGGGGAGAGACTTTGCCGTGAGGAGCGCTGTCAGCTGACAAACTTCAGCTGCAAGCCTGTCTCCATCTACTGCAGCATTTGAACTGAGGGACACACTGTCCCCAGGCAACTCCAGTAAATTACTGAGCATGGTGAGGTGAAGTGGGGGGTGGGAGGGTTTATTTCAGCCCAGCAGGCTCCTCTGGCAGGCAAGCTTTGCTCTGAAGCTGGCCGAGCCTCTCTTGGGGCTGCACCACAGTCTAACTCTTCCTACCTGACCGTCCTTTCTTCCCCTCTAATATATTTTTATTGATTTCAGAGAAGGGAAAGGGAGAGAGAGAAACATCAACAATCAGAGAATCATTGATCGGCTGCCTCCTGGAGACCCCCCACTGGGGTATCAAGCCTGCAACCTGGGCATGCGGCCTGACCTCCTGGTTCATAGGTCAACACTCAACAACTGAGTCACCGAAGCCCTTATAGTCTGTCGTCTTCCTCTTCGTTCTCACTTACCGGTCCTGCATCTTGGTCTGAAGACTTTCCCTGTCAACTCCCGTTCCCTCTCCCCTTTACTCGCCACAAGCATCACCCCCAATACATGTCACGTGCTCCCAACTGGATTTGGTGTCTGCTTCCCAGGGGCCCGGAACTGTCAGGTGACCCTAGCTCAGCCATTTGTATTTAAGGGGAGCGCATCGCACAGACTGCAAGGTCCATAGGCACGAGGGAGGCTTTTTTTACTGGTGGATTTTGCTTTTCAGTCTTTGGCCAAGAGCCAGCGCTTTCAGTGGAAATCCTCCAAATGTCAGTATGTGGAATTCTTCTTTGGAGACTTTCTGTTTCTGCAGATAAGTAACTTCTGGTCCTCTGCGGGAGGGGGCAAGCTTGTTTCTGCCCTTGCTGCTCAGGGCAGTGGGGGGGGGGGGTTTCAACAATCTTTCACGCCACGCCTCCCCTCTGCCCCTCTGCCCCTCCGGGCCCTCCACATCCCTTTCTCCTCATCGTCTGTCCTCCTCTGTCCTGGTAGCCAACTCTATGGCTCTTCCCTGGTCCATGTCCAATCTTCCAGAACATTGCTGAAATCCTCTGCCTGCTGAGACACCATTTTCTCTGTCCTTGTGGATTTATGCTGTCCCTCTTTCTTCTCTCTTACCATTTCAGCGGATGTTAAAAGGAAAAGAAGAAGCACTCCATCACCATTAACAAGAAGCTCCCAGGTCTGTCTGACACTGACCCCCGGCCATTCTGGCTGCTTTGTGGAGAGGGGGTTATAGAAGGGCAAGAGTAAAAGCTAGAGGGTCAGTCCAGAGGCCACTGCCACAGCAGAGGGAGTGACGCGAGTGACCAGGACAGGGATGGTGGCAGCGGAGGTGAAGAGAAATAGATCATGCAAACAATTCTGCCCTTCAAAACACGGAACTTAATTTTCCTCCCCCTGATTGCAGGCCGGGCTTAGTGACTCATTTCTAACCAATAGAATACAGCAGAAGTAAGTGTGTGACTTTCAACACAAAATCGGAAAAGGCATTGCAGCTTCCTCTAGGCTCTCTCTCTCTTTCTCTCTCTCTCTCTTTCTCTCTCTCTCTCTTTCTCTCTCTCTCTCTTTCTCTCTCTCTCTCTCTTTCTCTCTCTCTTTCTCTCTCTCTCATCACTCATTCCAGGGGAAACCAGCTGCCATACTATGAGCTCTATGATGTCCACGTGGCAAGGACTGCAGGCTTCCTGACAACCGTCAGCGTTAACTGAACAGGCACGTGACCGAGGCACCTGGAAGCAGACTCGCCAGCCCAGGCCAGGCTCTTGAATGACTGCACCCTCACTGGACATCTGGTCTGCAGCCCATGGGAGACCCTGAGCCCGGTCCAGTCCCTTCTGGACTCCTGACCGGAAGAAGCCCGTGTGAGTGAGAGAACCAATGCTTATCGTGTTAAGACACCACGTTTTGGAAGTAATATGTTATGCGGCAATAGGTAACACACACAAGGGGTGAGCGAGAGAGGAATCAAAGACTTACTCTGGAACTCTGGACTTACCAACTGCCTCAGTGACAGGGGCACTTGCTGAGGAGGGAAGCCTGGGAGAGGAGAAGCGTTTGAAGCCCCAAGGTTGTTGTGGAGATGGCTTATAGACATCCAAATGGAGAGATCAGGTCGGGGATCAAGCCTGCAGGCTGGAGAAGTAATGGCATGGGGCTGGTGGGAAACCATGGACGCCTAGGGAAAGAAGCTGAGGGGCCCTAGTACCCAGCCCTGGGGTCCTGCAAACTTGAGAGGGAGGACAGAGGGGGAATCAAACTAAGAAGAAGTAGCCAACAAGGTGGGAGGGAAACCAGAAGATAGTGGCAACTCAAAGGCAAGAAAAGAGAGTTTCAAGAAGGCAACAGAGATCCGCTAAGGCAGTGATCAGCAAACTCATTAGTCAACAGAGCCAAATATCAACAGTACAACGATTGAAATTTCTTTGGAGAGCCAAATTTTTAAAACTTAAACTTCTTCTAACGCTACTTCTTCAAAACAGACTCGCCCAGGCTGTGGTATTTCGTGGAAGAGCCACACTCAAAGGGCCAAAGAACCACATGTGGCTCGCAAGCCGCAGTTTGCCGATCAGGGCACTAAGGGACTGATGGCAGAGCAAGAGGCTCAGAGGAGCAGTTCTGCCCCAGGGACAGCTACTTCAAAGAAACCATGTGAAGTAAGCAAAGGATTATCAGGTCTTAAGTGCCTGCCAATCACCTGGCACTTTAATCGATTTTCTTGTTAAATCATCACAGTAATTCAATGAAGTAAACATCATTACCCCCATTTCACAGATGAGGGGGCTGAGGGACAGGGAGATTAAATAACTTGCTCAAGTTCATATTGTTTGTGGAGTGGCAGCAGCCAAGTTGAAACTCAAGTATGTGAGACATCCAAGGCCTTGATTTTGACCCCAAGGGATGGGCAGGATGCAAGGGACCTGCTTTTCTTTCATTTTTATTTTTTTTACATCTCTCGATGAACAGGTTTCCTAAGTGTTTTGTGGGTCCAACAGGTGGGTGTTCCCCCAAAGAGTGAGAAAAGGGGCAGAGGTGGAAACGGCAGGGGAGGGGGAATCTGTGCCTTTGACTTTAAAGGAGCAACATGCAAATTATATTCAAAGAATCATGCAAATGATATGCAAATTGCTTTGTGGAAGAGCATCTGCTCTTTTTGAGTCAACAGCTCAGGCACTTTTGGGTGAGCCCTCCTCAGCTTCCTCCCAGGGTTGCCCAGGGTCAGGATCCCTTGCAGGATCCATGAACTGAACTGGAGAAGTAGCGCATGCCTCTCCCCAGGGCAAACCGGGCCCCGGACAGGGCGGAGAGTGGGGCCCACCGAGCCCCGGTGAGTCCCTGCATCACGCATTGGTCTGACAGGTACGTGTAGAGTAACCAGAGGCAGGTGAAGCAGACAAGTAGAAGACTCATTATTTCTAGCTTCTGGGAACATGTTCTAGTGGGGGACATAAACAGATACAGTAAAGGCTTTGGTGTTCTCTAGAGTCTAGCCAAGTTTTCTCGGCCCAGCACTGTAGACATTTTGTGCGGGGCAATGTGAGGGGAGCTGTCCTGTCCATGGTAAGATGTTTAGCGGCATCCCTTTACCCATTAGATGCCGGTAACACCCCCTTCCTTGTTGTAACAACCAGAAATGTCCCCAGACATTGCCAGGTGTCCCCTTGGTCTGGGTGAGGGAGCCAAAATCACCCCAGCTGAGAACCAGTGCTCAAGACGCTATAGCTGTAACCTCCTGAGTGAGTCAACACTCTCTGTGAGCTCCAGGCTCGGCTTCGAGAACCCATGTTGCTCCATATTTTGGGGCGTTAACCTCTGTGGAAGGCAGTCTTTCTGAGCTTTCTCACCTAATTCCTTTCCACCAACCATGACCTTCCCTGGGCACCCCAGGCCTCCGCTCTGAGCACGAGCTGTTCCTCAGTTTGGCCCCAGAGATTCTGAGGAGCAATCAAGATCACCCCCAAACTGAATGGCCCAGCCTTGAGCCCTTCAGGCTCCCATGTCTGCTCCAGGAGTTAAACTAGATTCTGCAGATCAGTGTTTTTCTCCCTGGGTGCTGCCCAGCACTGGGGGGCCTGCGGGACCAGGACTAAGGGTCCTTGGGGGGCTGTGGGGAGGCAGGAGGAGGAACACAGGCACGTCCTCTGGCCTCCACTGTGGCTTCCGCCACAGCAGCTGGACTTTTCTCAGGTTTGTTTCCCTCTGATCCTGCAGGATGGCCTTTGGACAAACAGTCCCAAGGGTGAAAGGTGTTTGCAAAGGGTTCACTCGATGTGGGGCATTGTGAAGAGCAGAGGGCTGACCCGGCCAGCTGACATGGCTTGGTGATTGAGCGTCAACCTATGAACCAGGAGGTCACCGTCCCCAGTGTGGGGCGTGCAGGGGGAGGGAGGGATGGCCAATCAATGATTCTCTCTCATTGATGTTCTCTCTCCTCTCTCTCTCTCTCTCCCCCCCCTTCCTTTCTGAAATCAATAAAAATATGTTTTAAAAAGAGCCAGAGGGCTGGCTCCCCAGAACCTGAAATGGCTGTGCTTTGGTGCAAAGCTTGGCAGGTCAATCATGACTGTCTAGAGGCCCTTTCAGCTTTCTCCCGGCTCCTTACTACTGGGTGTGATGGGGTGCCCCCAGGAAGTGTCACTTTACACAGACCAAGCCCTTTCTGCAAGAGGGCAGGCGAATGGCCCCCAGCAGCAGACTAGGCCTCCAGTCTCTCGAATCAGACCTCAGCGCCTCCTCCTGGAAGAAAGGCAGGAAACCCCAGGACTGAGGACCTCACCACCCAAAGAGCAGTCCCAAGAGGAATGCACTATGGCAGCGCAGGAAGAGGTAAGGCAGGACCCCAGGAAGGATTTCCCAGCATGCACCAAGGGAGGAGCCTTTGGGAGCAGCTGTAGCCGAGGCAGGAGGGTTTCCAGGCTGAGGGATAATCACACCACCCTTTCCCCCACCCCCCTTCCTGTCCTCTGCCCCTAACCCCAACAGATAAAGCTCCAGGGGCTGAAACTTGGCAAGGGGTGGGGAGCAGGGCCCGGGGCCATGCCCTGTCCTGCCATCTCTAAGAAGCCCATTCTGTCCAGGCAACAGCACAATGTGTGGGGATCTTGTTCCCAAGGGGATGGAGCAGGCTCTCCCTGCTCCCCGCAACCTCCAGGCCCCACGGGACCCTCTGGTCACAGGCACAATCGAGCATTTCATGCCTCCTAAGGGTCAGAAAGAAAGGCCTGTGTCTGTCGGCGCTCCCCTCCCCCACTCCCATCTTCCGATTTTTCCATCTGCCCTTGAGCCAGAGCCTCTTCCCTCTCCCTCCTTCCCCCCTCCTGCCTGCTAAATTCTTTACAAATATCTGGGAACAGAGAGACTGCCTTTAACGCTCGCTGGGTACCGCTAACTCAGGTCTCTAACAAGCCAGGGAGGGAGGGAAGATGCTAATGATCCTCTCCTGTCACTCATAGGAAACTGGAGAGCTCAATGACATCCAAGGTCATACAGCACCAGCCAGACCCACTGTTCCGCCCACCGCCTCCCTCCCACTCTGTCCTCCTCCGTGGTTTGTGGGGTGACTGGCCACTCCCCCCCCCCCCCAGCTGAGGGGCTTCTTCCCACTGGAAAATCCCTGGACACTGAAATGACCAAGACCCGGAGGAGCCACTGAACCTAAAACCCAAGTTCAAACTAGAGTTCACCCTGCTCCTGGCTGTGTGTCCCAAGGAAGGGAGGCTCCCTGTGCAGCCTGGGGGTGCTGACGGCTGCTCTGTCCTCCCCACGCCCACCCGGACGCCGAAGCCAGACAGGCAGCCAGGAACTGGCGTCACCGTTCTCCAGTCCCCGCCGCCGCCACCCGCCATCCCCGTGAGCAACCATCCCGGGGCCTGACATTCTGTCGGATTCACACCACCTCACAGAGCATCCAGGAGCGCTTCCTGGATGAAATATTAAACATGCAAATCTGAGACAGCGCCTTAACGAGCGACAGACTGCACGACCACAGCCTGGCACAGGAGACACACGCCGTCCGGGGGTGGGAGGGGGTGAGAAGTATATATAGATATAGACTTCGGATCTATCTGCGCGACGTGTGTGTGAGGCAGGGAGCAGCAGGGATGGAAAACTACCGGGCGGCCTCCCAGCTGGGGTGGCCTGAGGTCGGCAGAGGCTGTGGGGAGAAGGGTCAGGAGGAGCCCCAAAGCAGAGAGCACCGAAGAAGGAATGACAAAAGCCTTTTGTGCTTGGGTTCTGGGTGGAGGGGGCCGGAGACCGGGCATTCGGACTTGGAGAAGGAAGTTGGTTAGAAGCAAGGCCTCAGGGTGGAAGAAGAGGAAGATGAGAGAGGTGGGCAGAGGCCTGGGGAGTCCCAGGGACCATGCCTCAAGGCCCACGGGGTGCTGCAGGCTCCTTCCCGGGCGCCCACATCGGCCTGGGTGTCATGGAGCTCACACGGCATTGACTCAGTAAAACGAAGATGACATTGGTGTCCTTCAGACGTTAATGCAGCCGAAACCGGTTTGGCTCAGTGGATAGAGCGTCGGCCTACAGACAGAAGGGGCCCGGGGTTCGATTCCGGTCAAGGGCATGGACCTTGGTTGCAGGCGCATTCCCAGTGGGGGGTGTGCAAGAGGCAGCTGATTGATGTTTCCCTCTCATCGATGTTTCTAACTCTCTATCCCTCTCCCTTCCTCTCTGTTAAAAAAATCAATAAAATATATATATTTTTTTAAGTTAATGCAAACGAGAATCACGAGGGTCTTGCCACAGCGCAGGCGGCTCTGACTCAGGTGGGTGAGGCCTGGGACCCTGCATCTCTAGCAAGTCCCAGGTGACGCCAGTACTGCTGTCCACCAACCCCAACCATGCAGCGAGGTCTGGACGGAACTAGAGCAACACGGAGCTCACTTTGGCTCAGACAGAAGTCACCGGAGTCCCGAGGGGCCCCAGGGTGCTGATGAAGATGGTGTCTGTTGATGCTACCCAGCAGGTTAAGGAACTAGAACCATACGGCACCTCCCTGGGCCCAAGCAGACATGGCCCTCCCAGCCCAGAGTGTCAGGGCTGCCCCAGCGCCCACACCAGCGTCCACAGGGCTCCCAGGGCCTGGAACGACATGGAGGCCAGGGGGCCTGGAACCGTCTAGGATGGAGCCCACAGGAGTCAGATGGAGACAGAGCCCACAGTGGCCACAGGGTCTGACTGATGTGGAGCCCACAAAGGACTGAGGTGATGCCCACTTGAGCCCAGGGTGACAGGGTGGGTGTGGCACCGAACACAGAGCCCCTGGCCTAAAGAAGGCCTGCAGGTGGACCCTGGACACAGCAGGAGCTCTCCACGGACTCCCCAGGATTTGGAAGACAGAAAGGGAGGGGCCTGAGCAGGCTGAAGTGGGGTGGGGGTAGGAGCCAAGACACTGCCGATGGCGCTGGGACTGTGCGTGGGCTGAGCGGGACTTGGCTGGGCCCTGGGTTGGGAGGTGTTGAGAGAGAAGCTGCTGCTGCTGCAACAGCTCAGATGGAGGAGGAAGTGGGAAGCTGGAGGCAGGCCTGTCACAGGGAGCGTCCACGGCCCCCTCCAGGTCCTGGCACTCAGACTCCCTGCTACCGTTATCTGAGGGAGACTTGGGGAGTTATGGGGTCAGTGGTTATGGACCCCGGATGGAGGGGTATCCAGCACGAGGGGGGCGGAACAGACAAAGAAGCATCTCCTTGGCTGGGAGACTCGGGCCCCAGAGGAATAGGGGTTCTCACTCCCCGGCCTAGGACAGGAGGCCCTTCCCAAGCAGCCAGGTCCCTGAGCAGAATGCCCTGACCCTACTGTGACCTTCCCTGGGGAAAGGACAAAGCCATGCAGGTTCTCCTCCCCAGGGAATGACCCATCAGCATCTGGAGATAGATGTCCTCCATCTATTTCTTAACTAAATCGAGCCCTCCTTTCCCATCTGATCAGACATCCCTCAGACCCTGCCCCGCCCAGGCGAGAGGCTGCTCAGGGTCTGCCTGCAGCTTCTCTTTACTGCCCAGGCAAGGTGACAGGGAAGGGACGGAGGGAGGGGTGTTGCTATGGGAACTTGCTACAGCAGATCTGGTAGTATCAGGCAGGAGGGACACCAGACTTTTTAACAAGGGAAAAAGAGACATTTCTTTTGACCAAAGCTGCAGAGGGCTGCTCTGTGCAACATCTGGCCCCCAACCCCGCTATCCCCAGGCCAGGACACCCCCAACATCTTCACCTTTCTGTTGCCTCCTCCCGCCCACTCTTTTTGGAGCTTGCTCTTCCCAGAGCAGGTGTCAAGAAGAATCTCCCAGGTCCACACGTACCTTTCCCTGCTCCCTCCCCTTCCTTCACTCTGCCACCTCTCCCCATTCAGCCTATTACTACTGGAAATCGATCCCCAACTCCGCTGCCTCCCGCATGCTGACCTAGTTTCTGGCTCAGTGCAGAGGGGTCTCATCCTCACACAGTCCTAGACAGACACAGAGCCATGCATAGCCAAGGGGTGCACGCTCAATGCACTTGGAATAGCCTGATGCAGGAACTTACCGCGTGCTATCCCAAACACACTCGTGCACACCCAGAGACACCCCCTCCCAACTCAGGAAGGAACTGCACACACATACACACACACACACACACACACACACACACACACACGGCTCCATTACTCATAGAACCCATGGACACATGTAGACAGGCATACAGGTCTTCCTGAACCACAGACACAACTCCCCACTGGGCCTCCCCATTCTGTCTCCAGCTTCAGCTCCAAGATCCCCAGCCTCTAGAGCAGGGCCCTGCTGCCATACTGCCTGGCCATGGGACCTGGGATCTCCCCAAACCCAAGAATAGACCCAGTCTCCCCTCCTCCCTCCGTCTACTGAAGCCGCAGGTGACTTACTTCCTGGAGTCAGGTCCCTGTACCTCTGCGGAAGCCATCTTGGTCTTCACTAGCTGGGAGGTGTGGACAAGGGACCCGGAAGGCTGGAGACCTTGAGCTCTGGCAAAGGTCAGAGCTAAGCACCCACTGTGGAGTCCAGACTTCAGTAGCCGAAGCGACTTCCCTACCCAACAGTCAAGTAAATCCTTACTGGAATTGCCTGCCTCAGGGTGATGGGTGTATCCCAACCTGAATAAAAGGGATGGCAAGGCCAAAGCAAAGAGGGGTCCTTCCTTGGGCTTCCCCCTGGCCCCCAATTTCCAAATTATGATCTTGTCTGGTCTCTTTCATTTGCACCCGGCCTCCTCCAGAGCCCTGAACCCCAACCCTGAGTCACGCGGGATGTGGGACACTCACCATACCTCCCTGGAAGGGACCTAGGGGAGGGGATACTTCCCTTCTGTTTTCCTAGCAACAACCTTAAGATTCAGGTGACCTTGGTCTGTGGAGACGACTGGGGTGGGGAAAGCTTTGAGCATTTTCCTGAATCCCTCTCAGCTGTTCCCCTGGGAAACGAATACTGCATCGCACAGGTAGAGAATACGAAAGCCTTTGCAATGGTCAAGCTCAAGGCCATAAACGTAAACCACCGTTGTTTATTCTGCCTGTTCACGCCCATGTGGTGGGCAGAGGGGACCGGTCCCCGCCCATCTGTGCTGCAGGGAGCCACTCAGGGAAGGCTCCTGTCACCCCCTGCCCTGCCCACACCCCTCGTATTTCAAAGATTCTGGCTCTTGACTCCCAGATGTCTCTCCAACCCAAGTCCTGCTGTCATCCTGGGGAGCCCTGGGGTCCCAGCAGAACAGGAAAGGTAGGTAGCCTCCACTGGGCAACCTCCCTCTTTCCAGGACCTTGGCTCCTTCCGTCCATCTGTCCGTCCATCACGACCGCTCTGTGCCTTCCCCAACACCCACACCCTCCCTCACCCTTCTCAATTTTCTACTGAGTTCTTGCCCACCCCCCATGTCTTCAACTTCCTCCCCTGGGCAACCCCTGGACCCACAGCTCATACCTTTACCCTCTGGTCCTGGACTTGTGCTGCCTGCAAGGTCCTGGGCCACCTGCCTGCCTGCTTCGCTCCTGGATCCCAGCGGCCAAGCTCAGCTGGAGAAAGCCCCGCCCCCAGGAAGTTTGGTGCCCCCACCAATTCCGGTTTCCAAAGGTCTCTGTATTGTTAGCAGATTCCTTCTCTCCAAGTGGTCGGCAAACTCATTAGTCAACAGAGCCAAATATCAACAGTACGATTGAAATTTCTTTTGAGAGCCAATTTTAAAAAATATATTTTATTGATTTTTTACAGAGAGGAACGGAGAGATAGAAAGAGAACCATCGATCAGCATACTCTTGCACACCTGCTACTGGGGATGTGCCCACAACCAAGGTACATGCCCTTGACTGGAATCGAACCCGGGACCCTTCAGTCCATTGGCCGTCGCTCTCTCCACTGAGCCAAACCGGTTAGGGCTGAGAGCCAAATTTTTTAAACTTCTTCTAACGCCACTTCTTCAAAATAGACTCGCCCAGGCCGTAGTATTTTATGGAAGAGCCACACTCAAGGGGCCAAAGAGCCACATGTGGCTCTCGAGCCACAGTTTGCCCACCACTGCCTTAGCCTCTGTTTCTCCCAGCTCCTCAGTCCTCTACCCAACTCTCCCCCTCCCCCGCTGTGCTCTCACAGGGTCTCCGCTTCTCAGAGAGCATGGGTGTTCTCCTGGAAGTACCCCTGCCCCCTCTCCCCCAGCCGCCAGCACACCTGTCTCCCCGACCCTCCACTCTCTGCCCGTGTGAGTCAGAGTGTGTTGGTGAACACCCATGTTCCTCCCTGCCCGCCTGGGTCCCAGCCCTGCCCCTCCACAGAGGCCGCCCTCCCTGCTAGTCCCCCCTCAACCCCAACCCCACTGTAATCACGCTTAATTCCGAGGCCCCTCTAGACCCGTCCCCATTTCTTCCCTTCACACCCAAGTTCCTCAGAAGAGACGCCTGCCTTGGTTGTACCTACTTCTCTGCCTCCTGCTTCCCCCTCACGTCCCTGAAAGGGGGCCCCTGGGGTCGCCAGTGACCTCCTCGCTGCCAAGGCCAGTGGAGCTTCTTCACCCCTTATTTTATCCGATTTTTGTGCAACATTCAGCACCAGTCTCCACGTCCTCTTCCTTTTCTTGTTAATCCTCCCCCGAGGATGTTTTCCCTTTGGTTTTTAGAGAGAGCAGGAAGGGAAGTGGGGAGAGAGAGGTAGACATCGATGTGAGAGAGACACAGCGATTGGCTGCCTCCCACGTGTCTCCGCCACAGGCTGGGATAGAGCCTGGGAGCGAGGCCCCTGGGCCTCTGCTCTAACCACTGAGCCACCAGGCAGGGCCACTTTATCTTTCTTGAGTTCTCCTATTAGTCAGGGAAACGCATATGAGCTGGGCTCATGTTTATGGTCGTGTATTTTAATGTTATACTGTACTAGGTAGGCTAACTCTTTCTCTGATATTAGTTGGGTTATGCGGCTAGGCCGTATAAGATCCGCTGAATATCTATCACGAAGAGATCCAACTAAGAACTTGGCTGAAGATGATAAGGTCTTGCCCTCGCTGGTTTGGGTCAGTGGAGAGAGCGTCGGCCTGTGGATGGAAGGGTCCCGGGTTCCATTCTGGTCAAAGGCACATGCCCAGGTTGACAGGCTTGATCCCCAGTAGGAGGCAGTCGGTCAATGATTCTCTCCCATCGTTGATGTTTCTGTCTCTCTCTCCCTCTCCCTTCCTCTCTGAAGTCAATAAAAAAAAAAATTTTTTTTTTAAAAGAAAGAAAGTAAGATCCTGCTCTCCTGATCCCAGGTCAGAGGGGAACTCTGCTGGCACAGCCATTCCGAGACCCAGGCTCCCCGCAAGGTGTGGGGGTACTGGCCTCTAGAGCAGTGGTCGGCAAACTCTTTGGTCAACAGAGCCAAATACCAACAGTACGACTGAAATTTCTTTCGAGAGCCAGTGTTTTTTGTTTGTTTGTTTGTTTTAATATATTTTATTGATTTTTCACAGAGAGGAAGAGAGAGGGACAGAAAGTCAGAAACATCGATCAACTGCCTCTTGCAAGCCCCCTGCTGGGGATGTGCCCGCAGCCACGGTACATGCCCTTGACCGGAATCGAACCCGGGACCCTTCAGTCCGCAGGCCGATGCTCTATCCACTGAGCCAAACCGGCTTCGGCGAGAGCCAGTGTTTTTAAACTTAAGCTTCTTCTAACGCCACTTCTTCAAAATAGACTCGCCCAGGCCGTGGTATTTTGTGGAAGAGCCACCCAGAAGGGGCCAAAGAGCCGCATGTGGCTCGCGAGCCGCAGTTTGCCCACCACTGCCCAGGGCATTGTGGGTGGTTTCAGGCTTCGGCTGGGTGCCGTGGGGCAGGGCTCCAGCGCAGGAAGGGGAAGGATGGGTGTGCCCAGGGTTCCAGCCGAGGAGGGGGAGGCCCACAGCCCTCCCCCGGGGCCACACCTGGCCGCCGCGGGGAGGCTGGGAAGCGAGTGTGGGCAGCACACACTGGGGTGGAGGACCAGCCGTGGTCACCAGAGCGCCCCAGAGTCCCCCTGCCTCCAACAGGCCTCCCAGCTTGGCTCCTGTGGTTCCGGGTTCTATTCCGGGGCCTCTTCTCAGACACGCCTCCCTTGGTCAGTCTTGCCCCATCGGATGCTGAGACTCCAGACATTTCTACCGCCCGCCCAGACTGCCCCAAGCAGCAGAGCCAGAGCCAAAGCTGGGACTCAGCCAGACTCCCCCTCTCCCTGCCCCCACTCAGCCCCTCACCCAGGCCGGCCACGCTCCTTTCTGCAGGCCTCTCCCCGCCCAGCTGACTCCCTGTCCTTTCTCCCAGCCTCCACCCCCCAACACCACTCCACCCCCCCCCCACAGCCAAATGCAGGCCTTCAGGCCCGTCCTGAGCCCTCTCCTCTCCCTTTTCATCTCTCCCTGACCTCCCACCACCTAGCCTCCCAGCCCCACCCCATGGACACCGGGTGGCTCCGGAGTGTGCCTCTGCCCCGCCCGCTCCTCTGAGCATCCACCCAGACGTCCACGTGGGTGCCTCAAAGGCACCCCGGACTCTACATGCCCAAGGCCGAACACAGGTGCTCCCACGTCCCCACCCCAGCAGTTTCCTGTCCTCAGCCCAGAGTCTGAAGCCAGAGGCCCCAGGCTGACTCTTGTCCCCTCCCCCACCCTCACCCCCCATCTCACCCTCACGCAGCTGGCCAGTTGTAATTGTACCTGTGTGCACTTCATTCCACAGCTGTGTCCCCACCCCTGCCCCCGACCTCCCCGCAGGCCGCCCTCATCTCTTGCCGGGACTAGGACAGTAGCCCCCTCACCAGCTCCCTCATCGGCCTTTGTCCCCCTCTCCACACCGAGGCCACACTGACCCTCTCCGAACAGCTCTGACTGCCACAGCCCTGCTCACAGCTGGCTGCCCAGTGCGGTCAGAACCAGCCCAAATCCTTGCCTTGCCCGCAAGGCCCTGCAAGATGGGCCCTCCCCCGCCTCTGCCCAGCGTCTCTCCATGACTCCAAGCTCCCGCCACACTCAGCTCTTTGATGCACCTTCCCCAGCTCCTTCAATACCAGGACCCTTAGCCACACTGCCCTCTGCCTGCCTGGGACACTCTTCCCTCCCCTCTCCTTGTCCCAGTTCCCTCTCCCTGCCCAGGTCAGATGCTCCTGGCACAGCCCCCGGACCTTGCTCTCCTCTGCTTCCCAGCACTGCTTCAGCTGCATGATTCTTTTTCTTTTTTTTAAATATATTTTATTGATTTTTTTACAGAGAGGAAGGGAGGGGGATAGAGAGTTAGAAACATCCAGGAGAAAGAAACATCAATCAGCTGCCTCCTGCACACCCCCTACTGGGGATGTGATCACAACCAAAGTACATACCCTTGACCAGAATCGAACCCAGGACCCTTCAGTCCACAGACCACGCTCCATCCACTGAGCCAAACTGGGTAGGGCAGGGCTGCGTGCTTCTTGATTCCCCTCCCCGACACTCATTGCAAGCTCCAGAGGGCCAGGACCCCCCCTATCTGTGTTGCTCACCGTTCTCTCTCCGTGCCTGCCACAAGGCCCAGCACAGACTAGGGGCTCAATTCGTATTTATTAAACAAATAATAAGTAAAGTTTATGGTCACCATGGTCAGACGGGGTCATCCCTTAAGGGCTCAGAATAAGCTCATTACACTGATATGCAAGACCTTTTCTAATCTGGCCTCTCTCTGCCTCGTTCCTCCTCTCCTCGGATGCACCCGTGCTTCAGGCAATACGAGCTGTTTGAGTCCCATTCACTCAAGCTTCAGTGCCTTGCTCTGCCCTCTGTCCTCAGCACCCCCTGGGCCTTCATCCCTTCAAGAACTCCTATGGACCCTCTGAGACTCAACTCCACTGGGATAGCTCCTCCTCTGGGAGGTCCTCCCTCCCATCTCCATGCTCCTCCCACTCCCACGTGCTCCCCTGTTCCCTCAGCCTCTGATCTCCACCTGCATCTGCCCTGCTCTATGGTGACTGTTCACTCCCCTGCATCTGCCCTGCTCTATGGTGACTGTTCACTCCCCTGTCTCTGTCCCTTCCTCAGCTATGAGCTTACAGGTTTTCGGTCATTTCTTACCTCCAGCCCTTACCCCATTGTCCAGGACAGTTCATCCTTGGGTAACTGTTAACGCTCTCCCCTCTCTTCACTGCCCCTCCCCATTTCTTTAAAACTGTGTCACATGGCCCTAGCCGGTTGCTGAGTGGTTAGAGCACTGGCCTGCTGACTGAAGGGTCGGTCATGGGTTCAATTCAGGTCAAGGGCACATACCTCCATTGCAGGAGGGAACCAATCGACATGTCTGTCTCACACAGATGTTTCTCTCTCTGTCTCTCCTCCTCCCTTAACTCTCTTTAAAAATCAATGGAGCCCTGGTCGGTTTGGCTCAGTGGATAGAGCACCGGCCTGTGGACTGAAGGGTCCCGGGTTCCATTCTGGTCAAGGGCACATGCCTACGTCCCGGGCTCAGTCCCCATTAGGGGGCGTGCAGGAGGCGGCCAATCCATGGTTCTCTCTCATGCATGATGTTTCTGTCTCCCTCCCTCTCCCTTCCACTCTGAAATCAATCAATAAATATATATATTAAAAATGAATAGAAAAAGTATTCTCAGGTGAGGATTAGCAACAACAAAAATGTGGCCCACAGCTCTATGCATAAAGCTGACAGGAACATCGATGAGAGAGAAACATCGATCAGCTGCCTCTTGCACACCCCCTACTGGGGATGTGCCCACAGCCAAGGTACATGCCCTTGACCGGACCCCAGGACTCTTCAGTCCCCAGGCTGACACTCTATCCACTGAGCCAAACTGGTTTCGGCATGACTATTTTTTTAATGCTGTAATTTTTGCAATAAATCATCGTGGGTAACAGATTTCTGTGTCTGAGAGTCGCTTCCTGCTACAGAGTCCCCTGAAATACTGAAGCCCAGAGAGGGCGACCAATCAGCTGGAGGCACCCAGCACGTCTCCTGAGACCACACCCTCAGGAGACAACTGCATGGTCCGCTTTTCCCTGCACCTAAAGGTCTCTGGGGCACAGGCTCTGTGTCTGGGTGTCTCTGGCTCAGAGCTCTGTGACCTCCAAGTATTGGGGACTCCCTCTGGTTGGGAACTGATTGCTGCTGGGTTGGTGAAACATGGGCGCTGGGTGGTCCTTAACAGCACTATTCCGCAGCTGTGTCAGCTTCACCTCTGTGCCTCAGCTTCCTTATCCACAAAATGGGGATCACAATGGTACCTTTCTCATAAAGTCGCTCTAAGGATTAGACGGGTGACTAAGCATAAGGCACTTAGAACAGCGCCTGGCTCCCAGAAAGTGCCAGCTACATGTCTGCTATGATAAATGCTATCAGGGAAGACTCACTCAGACAGACCAGAGCTCCTCTGCTCCTCTACTGGCTGTGTGACCTCAGGCAAATCAACTACCCTCTCTGAACCTGCATTTCCTCATCTATTAAGCAGAGATAATAACTATCTGTCGTTATTAAGGCAAATGAATGTATGCGAAGCACCTAAGTCCTTGTGTTGTGGGGAGCATTCTTCCGTATCTCTCACGAAACTCAGCACCAGCACCGGAAAGCGCTCAGTTGCTCGTGCTTAGTTGCTCTAAAGAATCCCTTCCCCAGCCACCCGGCATCCTCCATCTAGTGCTAGCAGACAGCATCATCTAGTGGACAGCTCTGGAACTGCAGTTAGCTAGTGCCACCGGCCAAGCTGCGGTGCAGTCAGTCCTTCGAGCCTTTTGAAACACGCGCTCTGCATCGGACAGGTGTTCGTTAGGTGCCTGCTGTGACAGCGCACGGACCCCAAACCTAAAGAAAATCGAGATGACTCAGAGGAGTGCAAAAAATTACAATTCTCATCAGCTCCCTGTTTTTTTTTTATCTTAAGGAAAATATAAACACCACGTAGAAGGACTTGGAACACGGAACAGTGTCTCCCGGCAAGTTTTTACAATGTCAGGACTGATTTTGAAATGGCCATTTTTATATCAGTGACTCTCGTTAAGACCAAAGCAACGGAATGACAGCTTAGGTCAGAAAGGTGACTCACGAGGGGAGGGGATCCCTGGGGGAAAGGAGAGGACATCTGTAACACTTCCAACAATGAAGAGACATGCTTTTAAACGCAAACACAAAAAGAAAGGCCGTTAAGCAGGGTGGACTGACTCTGTTGGGCAGGTTCTCCACGGCGAGGGGAAGGGGAGTGTTTGGCCCTGAGCCCATACTCCTCCGCCACACCGCACCCCTTCCCCCGCAGCGTGAAGAGGTCTGGAGTTCTTCCTAAAAGAGGAAGAGGGTCTGGAGGTGGCGGGCTCACCTCTAACCATGGAAATCAGAGAGGGCTTCATGGAAGAGTCAGCCTTTCAAATGGGCTTTGGAGAAGGAAGGTGGAGAAAGGGGTGGGTGGCTGGGGAAGGAAGGGCATTCCAGGGTGCTGGGTCACGTGGTGTGTAAAGTGAACGAACAGGGACAGGCTAGAGAGGAGAGGTAGGGCCAACGCACAGAGGGCTCCGAGTGACAGGCTCAGGAGGAGGCCTGTGGGGAAGTCAGGATCCCCACTGAGCGAGCAGGCAATCTGACCTGAGATCAAGAAAAACCAGACTCGGAAACTAGTTCGGTGGCCGCTGCAACAGTCCAGACAAACGCACTGGGAGCCGCACGGTGGTGGAGAGGAGACGGGCGAGGCTGCCAAGAAATGTGATGACATCAAGAAGATGGGGAAACCGGAGCCGGAGGGCCCCTCAGGGCATCCTGGGCTACACTGAGGACCAAGCTGTCTTCAGCGACGCCCACTCCTCCACCTTCGATGCTGGGGCTGGCACTGCCCTCAACCACCCCTTTGCCAAGCCATTTGCTGGTAGGACAGTGAATTTGGCTAGAGCAACAGGAACGGTCCACGTAGCCTCCAAGGACCACCAGCCCCAGCAGGAAGAAGAGAGGCCCTCAGACACTGGCGAGTCCTTGCCCCAAACACCCCCCAACACACTGAGAACCTCCTGACCGGCACGGTTTCCATCTCTGACACCCTGATGAAGGGGAGGGACTTAGGGAGCCCTACCTTGTCATGCACCGTACACTACAGAGAGAAAGATGAGAGAGGGAGAGAGAGAGGCAAAAAGCAGGGAGATGTTCAGAAACAGGTAGCAGTGGGCCAAATGGGAAGCAGGGTGAGAATTCAGGGTGCTGAGTCTTGGGGAGGGAATGGGAAGGAAGACGAAACTGTGACCAGAACGTAGACATGACAGGGAGGTTGGTGTGCCCAGGGGATGGAGACAACCAGTTTGGTCTTACATGGGGGAAATGAGTTGCTGGTGTCCAGAGGAAGCTATGAGACCTTAGTTCAGGAAGGGGGGCTGTCTGGCTGGGGGTGAGGAGACAGGGACAGTCATTTGGGAGTCACTTACCCATGCAGGAGCAAGCTGAAGATTTGGGAAAGGAAGACAAAGGGAATGGCTGGAGGTGAGGTGAGGGCCAGCGTTAAACACCCAGTCGACATCATTGGGCTCTCCCCCCACCCCCAGCCCCGTTTTAAAGTTTCCTGAGGACAGAGGAGGCACAGAAGACAAGAAAGGGGCCTCAGAGACCTTGGTGAGTGTCCAGCAACACCACACCCCATGGAGAGACCCGGGGTCAGCGCAGCAGGGAAGCAGCCATTGGATCTGTGGTTGGGTTGTCATGAGTGACCCTGGGAAAAGAGGTTTCGGGAGGCACAAGTCAAACCGGAAAGATTTAAGAGGCGAGAGGCAGAAGGTGTGGGGGCAGTGGCTGAGCCTCCCAAGAGAAGGGAGGTGATGGTGAGCCGGATGGATTAGGGTGAGGTCGGCCCTAAGGCCGTAGAGACAAAATTGAAGGAGCCACTCACCCTCTGGGCCATGCAGGTGACCCCGATAAAGAGGGCAGGCCAAGGCCCCACAGCTGTGGAGAGAGAGAGGCCCGTAAAGCGGCCCTCTGAGAGGAAAGGGAGAGAGGGAACCTGGAAGGGAACTCAGAGACCCAGACAGAAGCTAAGACCCTCGGTCTCCACACCCCACAAAGCAGAACCTGGGACCTCAGAGAACATGAAAGATGGGGGAGTGCGCAAGTGACAATCTGGAAACAGGGGTTAGGGACACCGGACCTGGAGCAGCCAGGAAACTGGGGCAGGAGCGGGGAGGGAGAGCGAGCTTCCTTGGACCTTCCTGGGGAGATTAGATTGAGCTTCCTTTCCCGTGAGCATGGGGGAGGGGAGTCCCAGCATCTTTGGGGTCAGCCTGGGAAAAGCAAGCTGTCCAAGTCTCCCCCCCCGCCCCCCACCCCCCCCCCCCCCCCCCCCCGCTGCTCCAACTCAGGGAGACTTGTGGCCCCAGCACAGAGGGGCTGCACTCCACACCGGCCCCAAACACGTTTTCTTCTCCCAGAAATGATGGGCGAGTGTGTCCTTCTCAGCATGCAGTCTCTAGCGGGCTGAATGAGTGGGTGTCCTGTCCTCACTCCCTCCCCCCAGACCTGTGAGGGTGACCTTCGTGGACAAAAGGGCCTCTGCGATGTAATGTATTCGGTGGTCAGAACGCCATCCACCTGGATGACCGGGAAGGGCCCCAAACCAATGACCAGTATCCCTTCAGAGACAGGAGCGGGGATGGAGCAGAGTGGACCCGCCTGGGCTCTCCAGGGGCTGGCGGAGATGAGAAGGGGCTCCCCCTGGAGCCATCAGAGCGGCGCGGCCCTGCCAGCAGCTCCATTTCAGACTCCGGCCTCCGGACCTGCCAGGGAAACACCTCTTCTGCGTGCGGCCACCACGTGTGTGGCGACTTGTTTTGTCCGGCAGAGCTGGGAGTCGCGTGCAGCTCCCTAATCTGTACAAGGACCGGAAAGTTCTCGGGGATGCTTCCAGCCCTGAGAGCCTCCGAATTCAACCTTTCAGCAAAGGGGAGTTCTGGGTCTGGTCAGACGGTGTGCCCTCTGCCCTGTCCCCCTGCCCCGTTGAGATTTCACCCGTTCATTCGAGGAGGGGGAAGGCCAAATTAAGGGCGCACCTCCCACTCCTGGTCCGAGAAGAATATCTCATGACCCACCACCCCTTCCTCCTTGCCCAAAGCTCATGCCATCCTCTCAGGCCGGTCAAAGGGCCAGAGCTAACCCGGACCACACAGCTAAAAGCAAGGAGCTTTTTCAGAACAGGATGCGGCCTTTCGGAATTTGTCCTTGCAAACATCACCCCCTCTTCACAGTGACTCTCTCCCCACCCCCTCACGTCTGCCTTCTTCCTCTGCCTCCCTTAGTCTTGGGGGACAAGTTAAGAGGGATACCCCCAAGCACGGGATGGAAGGCACTCTCCCTCCCTCCTCCCTCTTCCCACGACACAGCTGGAGGGGGGAGGGGAGGTCAGCGGGTTCATAAAGGCCAGATGTTGAGGAGAGAGAACAGGGCCCACTCCACCCCCAGCCCACCCCCACCCTCACCCCTAGCATAAAATAACTCAGACGCGCGGTTTGAAAAACGAACAACAGTTTTGTGGTCCAAAACAGGATTTATCAAGGATCTGCGCTATGCAAACAATAACTTTTTACAAAGCATTTTCACAGAAAAGGAGACAAGTCCTCCCCAGGATCACATGTGGGAATCGCTCCTCCCTTGCCCTCTTCTGTGGGGGTATGGGGCATTATTGGCTGGTGTGGACAGAAAGGTCACGGGTCCCCATGTGGTGGGGCAGATCCTCAGCCCCCAGGTTCCCCTCACACCTAAACTGGGAACCTCCCTGAGCGTGGACCTCCCCTGACCTCACCTGGGTGGAGGAGAAAGCCGCTCCATCCCTCCCAGCCGCGGGCGTGGTCCAGCCTAGCTCTCCCCTCCCCCCAGAAAACAGAACCTCTGACCTCAAAACTAATCCCCTGGCCCTGCCCCCTTCGGATCCATCAGGCCCCTGACAACTCCCCAAAGGCCTGCAGGAAAGGGCGAGCCGAGGGTACCGCAGCCCACTTCCCACCCAAACCCAACTCTGCCCCTGTGAACCCCACCGACCCGTCCATTCACCCCTCCACAAAAGCTGCTCGTCCTGTGTCCATCTCTTAAGGGGGCCGGTTTAGTGTCCAAAGAGGGACCCAGGCCTCCCCTCTACCTCCACCCCCTCCCATCCATAAATCGGGGGAAGAGGACCTCCGAAGGCAACTTGTTTGGTCTGATTGTATTGGTTTCTTCCACCTTCCATTCCTTTCCCTGGGCAGAGCTCTGGCCCCTTTCCCAGGCCGTCTGCACTTGGGAGGCGGGGAGGTCCCTGGGCCCTGCCTCTCCTGAGATCTGCTGTGAGGAGTGAACTGGGGGAGGGGTTCGGTTGACCCGGGGGCATCCTCTTTTACCCATCGCACCCCTAAACTGAAAGCAAACGGGAAAGCTGAAGAAGGAAACTCCAAAACTGAACAAAAGGGAAAAGTTGGTAGCTGAGCGAGGACGTCCACCATCAGGGGTCTCCTGACTTGGGGGTCTCTAGGAAAGGGGGTGATAGCCAAGCTGCCCCTTCCCCCCAAGAAGGCTTCGTGGTGCTCAGAATGCTGGGGAAGGCCCGAGGGGAGTAAAGGGTTAAAGGCCTAGCATGGTGGGGGTGGGGGTGCCCCCGGGGAGCTGCCAATCACCTCCCCACCCCCATCTCAGCCCCCTCGTCCCTGAGCTCGCCCACAGCAACCGAGGTCTCTCCATCTTTCCTCCGCCTCGTCTTCCAGGAGCAGCCCGCTCTGGGGCGAAGGCACTGTCCCGAGATCCGAGGTGGCGGCGCGGAGGGACGGAATCTGCGTCGTTAACTCTTCCTGGTAGCCTTCTCCTGCCTCCAGCCTTCCGATCGGCTCGGATGGACGAGGGGGCGGGGTGTCACCCCAACCAGCTGGGTGCTTGAAGATCGTTGTCATTCGAGGTCCCTCTGACCACAGTCCTCGACACATCAACGGGGGAGGCAGGAGTGAGAAAGCAGCCCGCAGCCCGGCGGTGACCCCAACTCTTCCCCTCTCGGCAGAAGAGGTCCCGCGCTCAGAGGTCCTCCAGGTGGGTCCCCCAGAATCTGACGCCGGGGGGCTCGGGGACGGCGGGCCCCCCCACCTGCCACCTCCACAGCGGGTGGGCGGGCGGGGGCTTGGCGTCTCCCCGGAGGCGAAGCGAGGACGCCGGGCCCAGGTCCCCGTCCTCGCCCACGACCAGGGCCGGGGGGCAGGGGAAGCAGGCGAGGAGGCTGAAGGTGCTGGCGGTGGGGAGCGTCGGCGCCGGGCGGCGGGGCTGCGCCGGGCGCTGGGGGGCCGCGGGCCGTCGGCGCTTCTTGGCGGCGCCCCGGGCCGGCCCTTTGGCCGCAGGCCGGTCGGGGCCCCGGCGCGGACTCGGCGTGTCGAGGGCGAACCCCTTTGCGTAACACCAGAGCTTGGACCGGCGGATCAGGCGGTCGAAATGCTCCTGGCGGAGGTTGCCGGGCGCGGCTGGAGCTCCTCCGGCCGTCGGGGGGCCGGCGGCGGGAGCCTCGGGGGTGGCCTGCGGCGGGGCTCCGGGCACGGCGGCCGTGTGGCCGGGCAGGGGCGGCTCCGGCGCGGCTCCTGGCCCCGCGGGCTGGAGGGAGAGGCCCGCAGGTGGCGGCGAAGGCGGGGCCCCGGGCTCCCGATGCGGGCTGGCGGCGGCGGCGGGGCCGGGTGGCGGAGGATCCGGATCCGGACCCGGGGCCGGCCCGGGCGGAGGCGAGGCGGGGCTGGTGGCCGAGTCCCCAGGGCTCCGGGGCGCCGGGCAGCGGCCCGCGGGAAGGCCGGAACGGGCGCCCGAGTGCGGGAAGCTGCCTCCGCCCTCTTCCTCCTCGCGGCGGGCCCGGCGCGCTGCGGCGGCGGCGGAGGCGGCGGCATCCTGGCCGGCAGGGGGGCTCGGGGCGCTGGACCGCCCGGCCTGGCCCGCGGGGTGTCTCAGGCCCTCCGGGGCCCGACCGCCGGAGCGCGGGGGGGCGCGCGGGCCCAGCAGCGGCGGCGGCGGAGCAGCCCGCGGCCCCGGCTCCCCGGGCCCGAGGCCCAGCGAGGACGCCCGGGCTTTGGCGAGGGCGCAGAAGGCGAGGGCACGCAGGCAGAGCGGGGAGCACTGCTGGGGCCCCAGGCGCGGCTTCCTGGGCGCCGGGGAGCAGGGCGACCCCCGCGGGGACGCCGGCACCGCAAGGCGGGGAGCGGGGCACAGAGTCTCCATGGAGCCGCCCGCGGGGGTGCCCGCGGCGGGGGCCCGGGTCCTAGCGGCGGGATGCCCCGGCTGCCCGAAGAGCCCACGGGCGAGGGGAACATCGCCCCCCCTCGACGGGGAGGTCTCCGCTCACAGTCGCCCCCGGCCCGCACCCCCGGGCCGCGGAGGCTCTAAGCTCCCTCCTCCGGCTCTCACGCGGCCCTCCCGGCCGGCCGGACTCCTGGGTCCCCGCGAGTCCCTGCGCGCGGTCGGCCGCCCTTCCTGCCGCCGCGATCCCCGAGCGGCCCCGGCGGGAGCCCCTCTCGAGGAGCCCGGAGCGCGGAGGCGGGGGGAACAAAGCGACCGGCGCCCGCGGGAGGCGGGAAGGACCCCGGGCCCGGCACCCGGTGCCCGGGCCCAGGCGGCGGAGAGGGCGCCTTCCGCCCGCTCGGCTCCTTTCTTCCCCGCTGGCTCCCGGAGACCGCGTTCTGGAGAACTGCCCCCTCGCTGCCCCAATACCAGCGCCGGGGCCGCGAGCCGGCCGCTGATTGGGCGGCGCCGCCCGTGACGTCGACCGGACCCCACCCCCCCGGCGGCACCGCCCCCGGCCCCATTCCGCGCACAGACACACACACGTGGACCCGGCGAGGCTGGCGCTGGCGGCGAGCGTGCGCCGTGGGTGTCGGGGCCGCGAAATGCCCCGCTGCACGTGGCCGGCTGACGTCCCGGCACCCAGGCGTCGCCATGCAATTCGTTTTTCCCCGTAGCGGTCGCGGTTTTCGCATCCGTAGAATGGGGATGTGCATATTGACCCTCTTGAACGAAAATAGATGAATCGCAAAAGCAAGGTTGAAGGAAAAGAGGGGATGAGGCGATGGTGGTTTGCAAGCTCCCCGCCTCTCTGTGCCAGTCCCCCGGAACAGCCCCTGCACACAGTGGGTTCAGGAAACGTTGGACGAGCAGTTAGGAATTGCGAGTGTGCCAGGTGAACAAAGGAAAACATCAGTTCGGAGGGGGGTATTATTACATCACGGAAGACGAGAGACTTTCTCAGTACCCGTTTCCATGGCTCTCGTGCGGTTTCTAAACGGCCTCTCGACCAAATTCCGAGGGGCTGTCTCTGCAGTCCCCCTCAGATCTCAAGACTCTGCCCTCTGAGTCTTGAATTTCAAAAAATTGGTGGAGGAGGCCAGAGGAGGGGATGTACAGACCCCAAAACAGTAAAGCAAAGAAAAAGTGCATCCCCAATTTTTAAAAATCCCCACAATGGAGGGTTCTAATGGAGTGTATCTATTTCTTACCCCTCTCTAGTTTCTGTATAGCCTCCTATGAAATGAGAGTCTTAATCACTACTGCGTCCTCACTGCCTAGACTAGAGCCGCACCCGGACATCACAGTGCTCAGTACAGGCTTGTAAGTGAATGGAGGGCTCTCCAGGATATCTTTCTCTTGGTGAAAATCAGGATATTGGAATACGGCCGCCTCCCATCCCCAGAAATATAAAGAGAGCTTGGTAGGATGGCTTGGAGTAAGGGGATAGAAGGGGATGAGGGGTGCCACAAAAATGCCTCATTCCGGGGCTGCGGTGAGAGAGGGTTCCTGTAAGGGTCTGAGTGATGGGACTTCCGTCTGTCCATCCTGGCCATGACAACAGGAGCAATGTCTTCCTACATGTCAGCAAGTAACGTGGGATGGAAAGGAATTGGTAAGGTTGGCCTCCCCATTGCTCTTCGCAGAGGCCAGAGGTAAAGGCCCCAGGGTGGGGCTTGAGAGTAACAAATGGGGGAGGAAGCAGTTCTGTTGCTCAAAACTCTCACCCCCTAACAGGTTCCCAGTTGTCATGAGAGGAGATCCCAGGGTCCTGCTGGCCTATACTTCAGGTTCCTAAATGCCCCAAAGGTTCCCTGCCCCCACCACCACCACCACCACCTCCCCTCCAAGGGAAAAGTTCTAGAAGGATGATGATCTTCACCGCTGCTCTTCTGGGTTCTGTGCTGAGAACTCTTACTGAGACAGCAGTGCCTGGTTTCTTCTGCTTGGGGGCGGGGGGGGGGGCAGAAGGGCGTCTGCTTCACCCCAACTCTACTCCAGCCTGGACCCCACCTGCAAGAATCACAATGCAGGTCAATGACCTCCTCCTCCTCCCATTCCCAAAGCCACCAGGCTTTACCGACGACCCCTACTGTTGAGAGTCCTTCCCTGGAGAGGGAATTCCTTTCTTTCCCTTCCAGGAACCAGGCGCCCCCCGGGGTGTAGCCAGGTGGGAACGTGCTCTGTGGCCAGGAAGCACTTTGCAAACAGCAGGAACCCGTGCACCTCTCCAGCTGAAAGGACCTAGAATAATCACGCTTCCGTGTTCAGAGCATTTGAAGTGGGGGAGCCAGTTCCCACCCCCAGCCCCCAACTGTCAATCCTGGGCAGATCACCTGGTCTCCATGGCCCTGTTAGTGAAAGAGGGACAACAGGAGCTACCTCCCGGCATTGTCAGGGGGGTGGGAGCCTGATGGGAGAGGACCGGCCCCTATTGCAATTCCCGTTACCTACAGTAGAGGTCACTCGACCCCGTCCTCAGCCAGTGGGTTGAGAAGGCAACAACACCCTTCTTGGAACCCTTATTATTTCCCCATAGGAGAAAAAGGGACAAGGCTAGATGCTCGGTTCCAACGGACACCTCCAAAATAAGGCGTATTCTGTACCCCCCGAGGGGCACCAGCCCTTCCCCGGGCCATGGCCTAGAGGCCTGAGTTCAAGAACTTGAGAGCAAGGCACCTGCCTATTTGCCCTTCCCTGGAGGGAGGCATGGCCTGGAACTGGCCTCAGAGATCCAGCCCAGTAATAACTTCTGTAGCACTGACTATATTCCGTCCCAGGTCTGAGGATTGTATGTTCCTTAATCCCCATAGAAGGCTATACGATTCTATGTATATTGAATATACATATATTTTTGTTAATCCTCACCTGAGGACATTTGTCTACCAGGGGGGAGAGGGAGAGAGAGAGAGAGAGAGAGAGAGAGAGAGAGAACATCAATCGGCTGCCTCCCAAACAGACCCTGACTGGGGATGGTACCTGTAGCCCAGGTATGTACCCTGACAGGCTATCAAACCGAAACCTTTTTGGTGTGTGTGATGACACTCCAACCAACTGAGCCACCTGGCCAGGGCCAAAGCATAATGTTTTTGAGGTTCGTTCCTGCTGCAGCATGGACTGGAGTCCCTGTTGATTGCAGAGTAGCGTCGCATTGTGTGGAAATGGCAATTTGTTTATCCATTCACATTCGGTGGTTCCCACATCTCAGCTACTATAAATGATAGCTGTGAACATTTGCATACAAGCCTCTGTGTGGACATCAGTGTGCATGGTAAAAGTGGAATTTCCAGGTCATACAGTAAATTTGTGTTTGACTTTTGAAGAAACGGCCGAACTGTGTTCTAAGCTGGCTCTACTGTACTATTTTACATTTCCATTCGTGTCCATGTTATAAATGAGGAAAGTGACAGAAACTTTTGTTTTAATTTAATAAATCTTTATTGTTCAGATTATTACAATTGTTCCTCTTTTTTCCCCTATAGCTCCCCTCCACCCTGTTCCCACCCCACCCTCTGCCCTTACCCCCCACCCCTTCCTCATCCATAGGTGTATGATTTTTGTCCAGTCTCTTCCTGCACTTCCCACACCCCTTTTCTCCCCAAGAATTGTGAGTCCACTCCATTTCTATGCCCCTGATTCTATTATATTCACCAGTTTATTCTGTTCATCAGGTTTTTAATTCACTTGATTTTTAGATTCACTTGTTGATAGATATGTATTTGTTGTTCATAATTTTTATATTTACCTTCTTCTTCCTCTTATAAAGAATATCTTTCAACATTTCATATAATACTGGTTTGGTGGTGATGAACTCCTTTAGCTTTTTCTTATCTGTGAAGCTCTTTATCTGACCTTCAATTCTGAATTACAGCTTTGCTGGGTAGAGTAATCTCAGTTGTAGGTTCTTGATATTCATCACTTTGAGTATTCCTTACCACTCCCCTCTGGCCTCCATAGTTTCTGTTGAAAAATCAGCTGACAATCGAATGGGTGCTCCCTTGTAGTTAATTAACTGTTTTTCTCTTGCAGCTTTTAATATTCTCTTTGTCTTTTGCTCTTGGCATTTTAATTATACTGTGTCTTGGTGTGGTCCTCTTTGGATTTCTTTTGTTTAGGGTTCTGTGTGCTTCTTGGACTTGTGAGTCTATTTCTTTCACCAGGTGGGGGAAGTTTTCAGACATTATTTCTTCAAGTAGGTTTTCATTATCTTGCTCTCTCTCTTCTTCTGGCACCCCCATAATTCTGATGGTACACTTGAAGTTGTCCCAGAGGCTCCTTACACTATCTTCAAATTTTTGGATTCTTTTTTCTTTTTGTTTTTCTGGCTGAGTGTTTTTTGCTTCTTTGTATTTCAAATCTCTGACTTGATTCTTGTGTTCCTCTAGTCTGCTGTTAAGTCTCTGCATATTTTTTTTATTTCAGTCAGTGTATGTTTAATTTCTAGTTGGTCCTTTTTCATATCCTCTAGAGTCTCGCTAAGTTTATTGGCCTTTTCTAGGAAATTCTTGGAAAACCTTATAACCATGGTTTTGAACTCCAAATCCAGCCGTTTGCTTTCCTCCATTTTTTGTTTGTTTGTTTGTTTGTTTGAGATCTGTTTCTTTGGAGAGACAGAGACTTTAAGTGAGATTTTCCCAATGTCACATTGCTGGAAAGTGTCAGAGCCTGGACTCAACCCAGGTCCCAAGTCCATGTTCATAACCAAGAGTCTGCCCCCTGACAATGAATTGCAGAGGGAAGACATTTCCTGCCCTACCACACCGCAGCCACCACCATTTTGCCGATCTTGCTTCTGGAATTTCCTAAGGCAGAATCTGGGTTCCAAACCTGCAGAGATGCATCACCCTTAACCAGGCCCATGCTGGGCTCTACTGGAAATGTGCGCCTCGAGTTAATAGCTTAAGTCCTGGATTCGGGTGGGTCTACGCATGTTCCAAACTCATCATTTTACCGGCTGAGTGATTTGGGGGCCAGTTACCTAACCTCTGCTTTAGTTTCTTCATCTGTGAAACAGAAATAGCATCTTCCTTCATATAATTCAAAATGGTCGATTATGTATAGTCAATAATATTTCAATAACTATTCATGGTGCCAGGTGGTACTAGAAATAAATATTCATGGTGCCAGGTGGGTACTGGAAACCACTTTGTGATTTTGTTTAGTTGGGGGTTTTTACATATATTTTTATTTATTTCAGAGAGGAAGGAAGAGAAAGAAACATCAATGATAAGAGAGAAGCATCAATCGGCTGCCTCCTGGACACCCCCCATTGGGGATTGACTGGGATCCAGCCCAAAACCTGGGCATGGGCCCTGACCAGGAATCCAACCGGTGACCTCTGGGGACATGGGAGGACGCTCAACCAACCGAGCCACACTGGCCAGGCTTCCCTCTCTTTTGAGCTGTACATTCCTTCTCTAAAATATATATTATTGATTGTTTTGCAGAGAAGAAGGGAGAGGGACAGAAAGTTAGAAACATCGATAAGCTGCCTCCTGCACATTCCCCACTAGGGATGCACCCACAACCAAGGTACATGCCCTTGACCAGAATCGAACCCGAGACCCTTCAGTCCACAGGCCAACGCTCTATCCACTGAACCACACCAGTCAGGCTGTACATTCCTTCTTTACCTCTCCTTGTTTTCTCCTGCAATGTTTTTGGCTACCATCTAGGTTTCCCCCAGTCTGGAATTAACAATCCTATTGCCAGGGTGTCCTGTAATGAAGTAATGTTTATTCAGTACATTTACTAAACATCTACTATGCACAGGATTGCCAAATTTAGCACAAGAAGTACAGCACACATTTATGCTAAGAATTATTTATTGTTTCTCTGTAATTCAAATGTAACTGGACATCCTGAATTTTATCTGGCAGCCCTACCTACATGCCTAGCTAGTGTTGGGGGCACAGTGGTGGGCAAGACAAACAACCC
The DNA here is from genome assembly GCA_027563665.1 of Antrozous pallidus. Lineage (NCBI taxonomy): Eukaryota > Metazoa > Chordata > Mammalia > Chiroptera > Vespertilionidae > Antrozous > Antrozous pallidus. The sequence goes on from CM050526.1 coordinate 44,381,644, forward strand.
CCCACCCACCCACCCAGAAGCTTACGTTCCAGTAAACTAGGGGGAGCCAGGTTATAAACAAGCAGACAGTACTCCTCCCGGGGAGACAGTGAGGATTAAATGAGAACCCCATGTTTAGTGCTCAGTCCATGACGCCCTTGATAAATGCAAGTGCTCTTGGCAGTAGCTTAGCCTTTTCCCCTTCTCCTATTTCTTCCCTTTTCCCATCCCTACTCCACATCCCCAGGAATTGCTCCCAGCTGGCCCTCCTGCTATACTTTCTTCACATGTTTAGAACGAGTCCATTCATCTATTTATCCGCAGTCACTGAGCATCCACCTGGTAGCCAGCCCCCGGGCAGGCCCTGGAGACTCGGAAATGATGGAGACATGGTCTGAAGGGAGATGGGGGGAGAGATGGATGTCCTGGTTAATTTTTTAAAAATATTTTTTATTGATTTTTTACAGAGAGGAAGGGAGAGGGATAGAGTCAGAAACATTGATGAGAATGAGAAAGAAACATCAGCTGCCCCCTGCACACTCCCTACTGGGGATGTGCCCACAACCAAGGTACATGCCCTTGACCGGAATCGAACCTGAGACCCGAGTCTGCAGGCCGACGCTCTATCCACTGAGCCAAACTGGTTACGGCTGTCCCGGCTAACTTGAGAAGTGGCAATAGAGGAATGCCCATCCTCCAGACATGGTGGCCTGGAGGAGGAAAGTCTTTTCAGAGAAGACAACTTTCCACTTCGGTTCTAAAGATGAGCAGGGCCACGCAAAGGAGGACTGAGAGACGAGCTCCAGAGGCAAGCAAGTGCCGGTCCTATTGCTGCCACCTGCCGCCATCCACAGCCATCCACTCCTGTGAAAGAGAGAGGATGCTCTGGCAGTGGTCTGGTCCCCTCTGCCCTCTCAGAGTCATCCTTCATCTCTCTTGTAAGCCTCTCCCATCGAAAAGCCAAAGCTTCCCTTGACCCTGTAGCCTCCAGCCCCCATCTCTCCTCCCCTTCATAGCCACACTTCCCACAACAGCTGTCTAGACACTGTCTTCCTTTTCTCACTTCCCACTGACTCCTCAACCCACTCCCATCTGCTTCTACCTCCACTGCCATCAAAATAGCTCTTGCTGAGGCTGCAGGGGCCTCCGTCTCTTTAAACCTTGCAGACTCCTGTCAGCCCTTCGGTCTTGGCCCCTCAACAGGGTCCCACATGATTGGCCACATCCTCTTTCTAGGAACTTTCTAGTCCCCTGCCTTCCAGGCACCTTGCTCTGTTTCCTCTGGGTCTTCAGCACAGGCTCATTCTCCCCACCTCAGCCCACACGTCGGGGCTTCTCAGGGTTCAGTCCAGAAGGGCTCCCTTCTCTCTCTGGACAGTCTCCTGTGCCTGCTCCACAATTCCCACCCGGCTACCGAGGGGCTCAGCCCATGCCTCCCCTCTCAGCTCCGACCATGACACCTGGCTGCCCACTCAGCTCCTATCTTGGGCATTTCAAAAGCCCAGCAAACCATGAGGGACCCCCTCCGCTGCCACACTGTCCGTTTCCAAGGAAAACTGTCCTGGTGTATGGCTCCTGCATCCACCCACTTCCACAGCCAGGGGTCATCCTGGCACCTTCCAGCCAAGGCCTCCACCAGTCCTGTGCTCATGACACTCCATGTCTGTCTCCCCAGCTCCAGTAGCCCACTCCAGCAGCACCCCCACATTCTGCCATGCCCTCTACGTAGCCACCCGTTATCTTTCCAAGCCACAAATCAGATTGTGTTACACCCCCACCCACCCATTCCCGTTTAAAACAGTTTCATGTCTTCCCCTTGCTCTCAGAATAAAGAGTGCGATCACTCACTTGACTCACAGGTGAATCTGGCAGTGGGTCCCCTCCCCTCCACCTCCCCTGTGCTCTCCTCTCTCCCTTCAACCACCCAGGTCGCCTACCTTAGCACATACTGTTTCTTCCAACTGTGCACTTCCGCCCACCACCCCTCTCCTGTGCCAGGCCCTCACCTGCTCCTATTCTGAGCTCCACTGAATCATTTCTGCCTCAGAGAAAACCTCCCCCACCACTGCAGGCTGTGAGCAGGTCAGCTTCCACCACTGTCCCCCCTGGAGGCCTGTGTTCCTTCCTTCATGTGTTTTCTTTCTTTTTTAAAAAAATATATTTTATTGCCGGAACCGGTTTGGCCCAGTGGATAGAGCGTCAGCCTGCAGACTGAAAGGTCCAGGGTTTGATTTCGGTCAAGGCCATGTACCTTGGCTGCGGGCACATCCCCAGTAGCGGGTGTGCAAGAGGCAGCTGATCGATGTTTCTCTCTCATCGATGTTTCTGACTTTCTATCCCTCTCCGTTCCTCTCTGTAAAAAAAAAACAAAAACAAACCAATAAAATATATTTAAATATATATATATATATATATTATTGATTTTTTACAGAGAGGAAGGGAGAGGGATAGAAAGTCAGAAACATCGATGAGAGAGAAACATCGATCAGCTGCCTCTTGCACACCCCCTACTGGGGATGTGCCCGCAGCCAAGGTACGTGCCCTTGACTGGAATCGAACCTGGGACCTTTACAGTCCACAGGCCGACGCTCCATCCACTGAGCCAAACCACTTTCCACCCTTCGTGCGTTTTCATTCACTTGTCACTGTTCGTAGATTAATGTGATGAATTGATTATTCACCTCTCTCCTACCAGACCCCATGTTTCAGGGAGACAAGGACCACATTAGATTTTGCCTTAGCTCAGTGATGAGTACATAGTTGGCCCTCAAATCCATATTTTAAAATTGTTCATTATACACATTTCAAGCTGGAAAAAAAAAGTAAAGAATTGCGAAATGAACCCCATATGCCCATTACCTAGATTTACCTAGATAGGTAATCATGGCAATCGTTGTTAACTAATGCTGAATATTGGATGAGATTTAATGCCAGTGGTCTTGATCCAGCATCTAGAAGGGTGCAGGAATCTGGAGAAAGGCCCATGCGTAGATTAAATAAGAGTCCAGAGATGAAACATACTTTTGAAAGGCATGGGGGGGGGGGGCAGCTTTGCTGAAGAAACCAAGTTCTCCTTGTCTCAGGACCCCTTGCTTTTTTTTTTTTTTTTAAACACAATTTGTCCTATGGCAAGGTGGAAATATACACTTCGAAGGCCAGGGTTAGTCTACAGAGTCCATTGTCAGATTGGGGATAGCCTATGGCTGTTCAGGTGTTTGGTCAGGAGGAGGCAATAACATGTAGATTAAGATGCTCTGAGCTGTCTGGCAGCAAGCAATCAATTTAATGCATCCTTTTCAGGTTTGGGGAAATGCCTTTAGCCATTTCCAACAAGTGATAACATATGTGACTCAGCCCTTGTTGAGTCCCCAAGTTCCATCAACCTTTCCATAAAACTCTTGCAATTATGACATGCTGGAATTGGCTTTCAGCAATTAACATTTTAGCATATTTATCATTTTTACTGGAATATTTTCAAGCGCTTTAGAGTCTTCATGACTGTTCACTCCTAAATTCTTCAGGAAGTTTTGTCACTACAATATTATAACCTTACAAAGTTAACAATAACTCCTTAAAACCATCTAAGAACCAGCCCATATTCAAATTTCCCTAATTGTGTCCCCCAAAATGCTTCTTTCGCATTTGGCTTGTTTCCACCAGGATCTAAATAAGATCTGCGTGTTGTATTTGGTTATATCTCTTAAGCCTCATTTAAATCTAGAATAACTCTTCTCCCCTATGCCACTGAGTTGTTGAATTGCTAAATAAAGTATTTTAAGTAAATTGCGCACACCATGTCCCACCTTCTCGATTTGTCTGATTGCTTTCTGGTCGTGTTGTGTAGCCTCTGTTTCCTGTAAACTGGGAATTAGATCTACAGGCCTGATTAAATTCAGACTGACTGGCAAGTACTTCCTGGACGCTGATGCTTCCTCTGGGACGCAGTGCCACTGCCAGCTCCACTCCGATGCTGATCGGCCGGCTTTACTGACCACAGCCCATTCCTTGATTGAGAGGTTTCTTCCTCAGGACCAGCAAGTAATCTGTGAGACAATACTTTGAAATGACTATGTTTTTACTTTTTAAATATATTTTATTTATTTTTTACAGAGAGGAAGGGAGAGGGGCAGAGAGTTAGAAACATCGATGAGAGAGAGGCATCGAACAGCTGCCTCCTGCACACCCCCCACTGGGGATGTGCCCGCAACCAAGGTCCATGCCCTTGACCGGAATCGAACCTGGGACCTTTCAGTCCGAAGGCCGACACTCTATCCACTGAGCCAGACTGGTTTCGGCTGTTTTTATTGTTTTGTTAAAGAGTGTGTTTTATTGGTTTTTAGAGAGGATGGGAGAATAAGAGTGAGAAACATCAATGTAAGAGAGAAACTTCAGTCAGCTGCTTCCCCCACAACTCCTCCTGGGGGATCAAGCCTGCAGCCCTGGCATGCGCCCTGCCTGAATCTGACCAGCAGCCCTTCGGTGCACAGGACAATGCCTGGCTAACCGAGCCAACCTGCCAGAGCAAATTGACTGTTTTTAGTCAACAAATGGAGGTCAGTGTGGCTGGGCAGCGGTGAGGCAGCGGGTGAGAACCAGAGGGAAAGGGTCACAGGTCTTGATAAGAAATTTGGACTTTATCCGGTAGGACAGGCAATGACCAACTTTTAAGCAAAGGAAGTCATGTGACCACACTTGGCAAGGGGAAAGGGTGAGGAAGCATGAAGCGAACAAGGAAGGAGCGTTTCCTGGAGGCTCAGCCTGCGCCCAGCTCCCTACTAGGTGTTTGGCAGACTCGGTCTACGTGAAACGTTCACCGCGTGTAGAAGGAAAACCCATGCTGCCGACGAGGAAAACGGAGGCTCGGACTCAGCCACTCCCCCAGGGTCGCAGCCAAGGATGGTGACGACCTAAGGAAAGCAGTGACCACCAGCGTGGACAGGGATTCGAGGCTGAATCCGCAGCCCTCATAAGCAACTGGCCACGGGGAGGAGGGGAAGCCGGAGCCCGGCCGATGCTGACTCACGGGTGGGAGGCAGGAAGAGACCAGCAGGTTGGGGGAGAAGATAATGAGCTCAGGCTCCCAGCTGCCCAGATGCCTCCAAGCCGCTCTCTTAAAAAATGATGTTTGTAACATGACAATGCCTATAAATTGGCTTCCGGCATGACTCCATAATTAGCTTAAGTTATCCCTCATTGGCATTTTGTTCAAAGCAAGGACACTCTTCCATTCATCTTGATGAGGCCTGTATTCTGTTTCAGGGCGACTGTGAACCCGGAGCTGTGTGATCTGCCTTTTGGCTCGAGGGGGCCAGGGACTGAAGTCAGAGGGTGGGTGGGCTGTCTGTGCTCTCAGCTAGAGTCTGTCTCTGGGGTGGGGGCTCCCCTTCAGATAAAGAGCTGGTGAGGGTGGGGTCCTGGAACCTGCCCAGTCAATGCCCAGCACACACGAGTGTGGTCCAGGGATTGGTCCCAGGAGCCACAGGGAGGATATAGTGACAAGGAAGATGGTCAGTTGGGTGGCAGCGGTCAAGGTCAGCTGCAAGGATGCTTAGGGATGAAAGAAGACTGTGTAGAGAAATCAGAGAAACTTAAGAGTGTTGAGATGGTAGATTTTTAAAAATATATATTTTGTTGAGTTTTTACAGAGAGGAAGGGAGAGAGCCAAAGAGCCAGAAACATCGATGAGAGATAAACATCAATTAGCTGCCTCCTGCACACCCCCCACTGGGGATGTGCCTGCAACCAAGGTACATGCCCTTGACCAGAATCGAACCTGGGACCTTCCAGTCACAGGCTGATGCTCTATCCACTGAGTCAAACCAGTTTTGGAGACATGGTAGATTTTTAAAAAATATATGTTTTTATTGATTTCAGAGAGGAAGGGAAAGGGAGAAGAGAGAAAAAACATAAACGATGAGAGAATCACTGATCAGCCTCCTGGGGACCGAGCCCACAACCCGGGCCTGTGCCCTGTCCTGGAACCAAACCATGGCCTCCTGGTTCATAGGTTAACGCTCAACCACTGGGCCACGCCTGCCAGGTGACAGGTATATTTTGTAAAATTTGGCAGCTGATCCAGAGGAATGAGGCGATAAAGGGCTGCGAAGGACCCTCAAGTTTTATCTCGGAAGAGAGTGCAGTGAGAAGGGACCTACGAGAGGAAGGTGGGTCCCGGGGTAAGGAGATGTTGACTATGGTTTGGGTCTCCATGAGCCAGACCTAAGCAGGTGTAGTCTGAGAAGACCCGGGAAAGAGGCCTAGGAACAGAGAGTGGTCAAGACTAAGTCATGGGCACACAAGTCAAGGTAGAAACCACAGGCATGAATAGCTTTCCTGGGAAAGTCACGTGGGGTCCAGGGGAACAGGATCCCAGCAAAGGCAGCTGAGAAATGTGAGGTGAGACATGCAAGGGAGGTCATGGGAATCAAATGCCATGGAGAGATTAAGTAGGACAATGACCAAAATGTTACTGGCCTTAGTGATTCTGAATGAACGAGTCAGGGGCCTGGGAAACAAGCTCTGGCTTGTTAACAACAACAACAACAAAAAAAACAAAAAAAAAAAGGAAAAGAGAGAGAGAGCGAGAGCGAGAGAGAGAGAGAGAGAGAGAGAGAGAGAGAGAAATGGGGGGAACCCCGTGGAGGTGGAGCCAAAGAAGCAAAAAGCAGAGCTGTTTCTTAGCAGGGCCTGGCACAGGACACCACCCCACTGGCACCACTAACAAAGCCATCAAGAGGGACCCCCCTATCTCTGTTCTAAATACTTGCCCCTCAGAGCCGAGCACGAAGGCATCAGATTGGCAGGGCTTAGCTCCCGGGCCCCTAATTCCTCCTTTCAGTAAATGTTTACTGAGCGCCTCCTGTGTGCCAGGCACAGGTCTGGGCCCCGGGAAACAGCCACAAAATCCACAAAGATCCTCGTCTTCATGGCCCTGCCATTAGAGGGGAAAGACTGACCATACGCAACAGACACAATAAACCTGCGAAAACTGTCGAAGGCTAAGAACAAAGAAAAAGCGGAAAGAAGGATGGAGAAGTGACGTAAGGGGTGAGCAGGAAGAGCACGGGGTGCGGTTCTCCACGGCCCGGTCCAGGAGAGCCTGACGGAGCAGGCAGGAGAGCACCCGGGATGCTCAGGAAGCAGCTGGAAGCCGGTGGTGAGGCTGTACCTATCGCACGAGAGCTTGGGCCAGAGTGACGGGGGCAGCAGACTGGATTGGACCTGGTAGGCCCCTGTAAGGACTTGGGCTTCCCACTGAGTACAGTGGGAACTCTGGGAGGACTTGGACCCCAGGGGTGACCCGATCATCCTACAGTTTAATAGGATCTTTTTAGCCACTGCTTGGGAATAGATGGCCAGAGCAAGAATTAAGGCAAGGAGACCAGTTAGGAGGCTGCTACAGTAATCCAGGGGAGAGGATGATGATGGAGAGGGTGGGAATTCAGCAGAGCCCACATGTATTATTAAGGTAGAAGTGGCAGGATTTGCTGACAGAGGTGTGAGAGGAATCAGAAATGGCTCCAGTTGCCATCAATTAAGATGGAGAAAGCTGAGGGTAAGGCAGGTGGTGGGGGCGGGGGTAGGGTAGATGGAGAGAGAGTTCTAGTGTAGGTCAGTGTCAGCAAACTGCAGCGCTTTGGCCCCTTGAGTGTGGCTCTTGCACAAAATACCACAGCCTGGGCGAGTCTATATTGAAGAAGTGGTGTTAGAAGAAGTTTAAGTTTAAAAAATTTTGCTCTCCAAAGAAATTTCAGCCCTAAATGGTTTGGCTCAGTGGCTGGAGCGTCGGCCTGTGGCCTGAAAGATCCCAAGTTCGATTACAGTCAAGGGCATGTACCTTAGTTGTGGGCACATCCCCAGTGGGGGGTGTGCAGGAGGTAGCTGATCGATGTCTCTCATTGATGTTTCTAACTCTCTATCCTTTCTCTCTGTGAAAAATCAATAAAATGTATTTTAAAAACACACACCAAGAAACCTTTTCCAAGGCTTTTTTTTTTTTTTTTTTTAAAGAAATTTCAGCTGAAACCAGTTTGGCTCAGTAGATGGAGCATCAGCCTGCGGACTTAAGGGTCCCAGGTTTGATTCCGGGGAAGGACATGTACCTTGGTTGCAGGCACATCCCCAGTAGGGGGTGTGCAAGAGGCAGCTGATGGATGTTTCTGACTTTCTACCCCTCTTCCTTCCTCTCTGTAAAGAAATCAATAAAAATATTTTTTTTTTAAAGAAATTTCAGTCGTTGTTCTGTTGATATTTGGCTCTGTTGACTAATGAGTTTGTCGGCCACTGGTGTGGGTCACCCCAATGGGGCATTCCCCTGAAATCGGAGGGGGACACTGGGCAGCCACAACCTCCAGAACACGTCCATCCTTGGTGACCTCTGTGAGAGCATCTCAGCAGGGGGTGTGGGAGCCAGAGAGTAAACATGGGTCCAGCCCCGGGGGCTCCTGACTCACAAAGCGCAGCAGGGGCGGGAGACAGACACCCAGAGCCCAGGCCAAGAGGGTGGCTTTCTGGACGGAGGTGGCCGGGCCCATTTGGAGGTTGGGGGGAAAGAGACAAGCGAGAGAGAGATTGCCCATTAGGATGGAGAAACTCCACCAGGGGGAGGAGAGGCGGGTCCCAGCTGAGTTTTGGTCTAGAAAGCGGAGTTCAAGCTCAAGGCGAACAGAAGAAAGAACTCTAGACACCGCCTGACAGCAGAGGTGGTGGCTCTGCCATTGGGTCAGCAGGAGTCAGGCATGATCCCAGAATGTGGACTCCCAACTCCGGCCATCAGCCTGCAGGCCTTCCGTGTGAACATCCGAGTCCAGGCTTCCTCATCTTCCCACCGTCCCGACCCCCGGCCCCACGCTGCCCCGCCACGGCCAAGGTCTGCCGCTCCCCGGAATCCTCAGTGCCCTGAGCATCAAATCCACGCGGCTGCTTCCTCCGCTTCTGCCACTGGCCACAGCTGTGGGACACGGATCACTGGCTGTCCCAGCACCGCCCAGGCCCTCTAATCCCCGCTCCAGTGGCTCCTTCTCCTGCTCTCCACCCATCCCCAGCTCAGCAATGGCTTTGCTTCCTGTTTCAGAAAGTACAGTGCTGGCTGAAACCGGTTTGGCTCACTGGATAGAGTGTCGGCCTGGGACTGAAGGGTCCCAGGTTCGATTTCAGTTAAGGGCATGGACCTTGGTTGCGGGCACATCCCCAGTGGGGGTTGTGCAGGAGGCAGCTGATCGATGTTTCTCTCTCATCGATGTTTCTGACTTTCTATCCCTCTCCCTTCCTCTCTGTGGAAAATCAATAAAAATATATTTATTAAAAAAAGAAAGAAAGAAAGTACAGTGCTGAGTGAGAGAAGCCAAACACAAAAAAGGACCGATTGTAAGATCGCACCGCACCTTTATGACGTACTGGCACAGTGATCGGCAAACTCATTAGTCAACAGAGCCAAACACCAACAGTACAATGACTGAAATTTCTTTTGAGCGCCACCTTTATATATAGATATAGATATAGATATAGATATAGATATAGATATAGATATAGATATAGATATAGATAAAATTGATTTTTTTACAGAGAGGAAGGGAGAGGGATAGAAAGTTAGAAACATCGATCAGTTGCCACCTTCACACACCCCCTGGGGATGTGCCCACAACCAAGGTACATGCTCTTGACCAGAATTGAACCCAGGACCCTTCAGTCCACAGGCGAATGCTCTATCCACTGAGCCAAACCAGTTTCGGCTGAGAGCCATATATATTTTTTTTTGAGGTATAAAAATCTGTATTTATATTACAAAGACAGAACGGTACAGCACAGCCCTGCCGGCGAGCAGTGGACGATGACCCATCTCTCTCCCGTGAGGATCTTGTAATGTGCTCACCTGGCCAGCGCCAGGCTTCCTGGCAGCCCCTGGCACGGAACCTGCCCCAGTACCCTGGATGTGCCTGGGGTCAGAGTCCTGTGTGCACAGAGCTGGGGAGGGGGCCCCGGGGAGGGGCCCAGAGAGGAGAAGGGAGGAGGGCCTGGGGGAGCCTGCCTCGCCCAGCAGGTGGGGATTGTCCGGGGCAGACAGGAGGGGGGCCCTCGGGGCCACGGCTGGGCACAGGGTTCCATCTGCCCGGGAGCCGAGGCTCGGGCGCTGGGCCTCCTAAACTGAGTAAGCAGAGGCAGGCCCAGGCTCAGAGGGGGAGCTGCCCGCAGCCTCCCCAGCCAGCTGGCCCTGCACTGGGGTGGCGGCCAGGAGTGTGGGGGCCACTGCACAAGGGTGGGGACCCACACCTAAGCCTGGGCTTCCAGGATTTCGGCCGCAGAGTGCCACAGCGGCCCCCACGGGCACGGGAGGGCACACGGAGAGGGTGCAGGCACCCCCGGGGGCCCGTGCTGGCCCCGCTGGCTTTGTCGAGCCCGGACAACGCTGAGGGGTGCTCTCAGCAGCCCTCAGGCCTCCGCGGGGCCCTGTCCGGGCACACGGCCGCCCACACGCCAGCCTGGGCAAGCGCAGGGAGCCGAGAGCGGGCAGTGGGTGTGTCACTCCTAGCACCCGGCCCGGCCCTGAGGGCCACCCCTCGTGTCTGCGGAGCGGGCAGCACCCCGGGGGCCAGCAAGGCCAGCTCCAGCCCACGTGGAAGCCACGGCTGAGGGGCCATGGGTGGAGCTGCCAGTGGGTGGGCTGGGGCCACAGCTGGTCAGGGGACGGGATGCCGAGGCCAGAGCGGGCGCAGAGCCTCCGCAGGTGCAGGGTGGGTGGGGAGCTGATGCTTTAAGGGGTCAGGACGGCCCCCGGGACCGGTCTCGCGGGTGCTCCTGCGCTAACGCCCAGAGGACGCTGAGAGCCATATGTTTTAAACTTAAACTTCTTCTAACGCCACTTCTTCAAAATAGACTCGCCCAGGTCGTGGTATTTTGTGGAAGAGCCACACTCAACGGGCCAAAGAGCCGCGTGTGGACACAGAATCAACAAAATGAATCTACCGTAATCTGCAGTGATGGAAATCAGGTCAGGCTGTTGGGGGCTAAGGCAACAATGACATAGGAAGGAACTTTTGGGGGAGATAGAAATATATTTATTGGGATGGTGGTTATGTGACTATATATATTTATCAAAAGTTATCACTTGCACACTTAAAATGTGTGCATTTTGTTATATGCAGATAATACTGTTTAAGAGTTTATTTAAAAATAGTGATAGATGTTAATTGATTGTAGTAATCATTTCACAATATATACATATATCAAATCATTATGTTGTACACCTTGCACTAATGCAATGTTATATACCAATTATAGTTCAATCAAACTGGAAAAATAGGGAGAGAATTAGCCCTGGCTGGTGTGGCTTGGTTGGGCAGAGCGTTGTCCTGTGCCCTGAAAGATGGAGGGTTTGATTCCAGGTCAGGGCACGTGCCTCGGTTGTGGGTTCAATCCCCACAACCAGAGGGGTGGTACCGGAGGCAGCCGATTGGTGTTTTTCTCTCTCTCCCTTCCTTTCTCTGAGTCAATGAAAAAAGGGGTGGGGGGATTGAGAGAGAACTAAAATAAAATGTTAAGACAGAAAATGCATGCATTTCCCTGGTCACTGCGGCTCCGTGGGTCAGTTGGTGGAGCCTGGTCTCATGCACAGAGAGGTCACTGGTTTGCTCCCTGACTCCAGGCCCCGGTTGTGGGCTCGATCCCCAGCAGGAGGCAGCCAAATGATGATTCTCTCTCATCACTGATATTTCTAGCTCTCTCTCCCTCTCCCTTCCTCTCTGAAATCAATACTTTTTTATTTTAAATAAATAATACACGCTATCAAGTAGAGAAAGGCTTACACACACGTTCATCCGTCCCCACCCTCCACTTCTTCCATTCTCTCTGCGGGGAGCAAAACGGACCCCGCTGGTGCACCCAAGTCCTGGTGCTGGAGACTGTCCCCCCAAAACTGGGGCCATCCCGCCGAAACTGGTTTGGCTCACTGGATAGAGTGTCGGCCTGTGGACTGAAGGGTCCCAGGTTTGATTCCAGTCAAGGACATATACCTTGGTTGTGGGCACATCCTCAGTGGGGAGGCGGGTGGGTGCAAGAGGCAGCTGATCAATGTTTCTCTCTCATCGATGTTTCTGACTTTCTATCCCTCTCCCTTCCTCTCTGTAAAAAATCAATAAAATATATATATAAAAAAAAACCAACTGGGCCATCCCTCACAGACCTCGAATCCCCCACTTCCATCCTGTCTCCCTCTAGCTGACAACTCAGCCCCTAAGAAGGTTGTCAAACCCACTTTGTCTTCCTCTCCTCCAGCTGCCACCCACACCCCCTCCCTCTCCCACGCAGGACCAGTCACCGCTCCCTGAGACACCTGCCCATGACCGCACCCTCCCTCCTTCCTCTTTCCTCCCTGGTTTTCATGACGCCACTTTTTCTGGGGTTCCAGCTCTGGACACTCCTCCTCCTGCCCCTTCCCTTTCTCCCCTCCCCCCACGCCGCCCCCTCATCATCGCAGCAATGCAGGTGCTGCCTGGGCCTGGCCTTCTGCTCTCCGACCCTGCTGGCCTCTCAGCGGATCTCACTGGAGCCAGGGCTTCCGTTGCCACCTATTGCTGACGATGCTCAAAGATATTTTCTCAGCGCACCGCCAACATGGCGGAGGAGGCAGACAGAATATTACATGTGCTTCCCAAGCATTACCCACCCCGCTCTGGGACAGGCCACTGCGCCTCAAAGTCAGCAAGCCCTGACCTGAACTCAACTCTCCTACTCCTGCTCCTCCCTCCTTCTTCAGGAGTCAACCCCAACCCCACCCTATGACGGCCAAATGCCAATTACCCTTGCACACCCCCTCTCTCCATCCCCATTGACACTCCCACCTAGGTCCCCTACCTCACTCCCAGAGATACTTAAACATTCATCCATTCGCTTGTTCATTCATTCATTGAGTATTTTAAAAAATATATTTTATTAAATTTTTTACAGAGAGGAAGGGAGAGGGATAGAGTTAGAACCATCAATGAGAGAGAAACATCGATCAGCCGCCTCCTGCACACCACCTACTGGGGATGTGCCCACAACCAAGGTACATGCCCTTGACGGGAATTGAACCTGGGACCCTTCAGTCTGCAGGCCAACGCTCTATCCACTGAGCCAAACTGGTTAGGGCTCATTCACTGAGTATTAACTGAGCATCTCCTATGTGCCAGAAGCTGGGGTTCAGAGCGCTTGAGATACATCAACGAACCCAACACATAAAAATCCTGCCCTAGGAAACTTACATTCCCCCACTTGCAATCATTTCAGAAGTTGTTCCGTTTTCCACCTTAACCCCGCTGACTGCCAACTCCACTGCGGCCTCAGGGAACTTTGCAACATCTGCATCGACTCAGCATCCTCCTCAGGACCTCACCATCCTGGGGTCGAGTCTGGGCCATGTGAGAAGCACCCTGATCCCTTCCCTCCCGCCTGCTTTCATCTCCCCAGGCTGGAACCCCTTCTCCGGGGCTCCCTCCGTATGCGGTCCATCCTCCATCGTAACACATATCACACCATATGGTGCAGTTTGCCTGCCCACCAGCCAGCCTCTCCTCTCCGCCCCGAGTGCCTGCAGGGCTGTAACCGCTTTGATCCATTCTGCATCACCAGTGCCTGTTCCGTTATCTGGCACCTAGCAGAGGTCAACAAATCGCGGTGGCCTAAATAAATGACAGTGAGTTTGCAGTATGTCAAACAGGGAGGGGGCTGGGGAGAAGGAAGGGGTGAGTTCTGAACTGGCCTCAGACCAGTCCCCCTTAATTCAGGTGGACCCTGTAATCAAAGACAAAGTTTAGATCCTGCTTCCGCACCGGCTGGCTGTGTTCTCTGAGCTTATTTTCTTTCCTTCCTATATAATGGGAATAGGCCCTCACTGGTTTGGCTCAGTGGATAGAGCGTTGGCCTGTGAACGGAATGGTCCCGGGTGCAATTCCGGTCAGGGGCATATGCCCGGGTTGTGAGCTGGATCCCCAGTAGAGGGTATGCAGGAGGCAGCCAATCAATGATTCTCTCTCATCATTGATGTTTCTATCTTTCTCTCCCTTTCCCTTCCTCTATATTAAAAACATATGTAACGAGCCCTAACCAGTTTGGCTCAGTGGATAGAGCATCAGCCTGCAGACTCAAGAGTCCCAGGTTTGATTCCGATCAAGGGCACCTTGGTTGCGGGCACATCCCCAGTAGGGGGTGTGCAGGAAGCAGCTGATCGATGTTTCTCTCTCATCTATGTTTCCAACTCTCTATTCCTCTCTGTAAAAAAATCAATTATATATTTTGATTTATAATATAGAATTGAACAAGAACAGAACCCATCTCAGTGTTGTTGGGAGGAGCGTGCTGGATGCTCAGCACTGTGCCTGGCATACAGGTTCTCATAAAAATCGATGTGTTATCCTCGCGATTGTCATCACCATCATTCCCACGGCTGCTGGTGGCCATCCTTGCCTGCTGATCCTCCCATCTCCCTAGCGCTGTTCTCTACTACTTCCTCCCTTCTCACCTCCTTGTCCCAGTGCGGCCCCGCCCCCCCTCCAGTGCCTGGAACTTTCCAGGCTGAGGTCACCAGGGACCTCCTCCTTGCAGAACCCTTTCCTCCCTTGACCTCTCGATAGCATGTGACTCTGGCATTGCTTCCTCCTTTTTAAAAAGGTCTGTTTCTATTGCCTTCAGAGAGAGGAAGAGAGTGGGCGATGGGAACAAACTCCTTGTAAAATAGCCACGTTCCCCTTCATCTGGCTTTTGCCTTAGTCATCCTCTAACCACCCCCTCCTGCTCTCCTGCTCCACACACCACCACGCCACTGACACGGTGCACAGGACCTCTCTGAAGGCTGCTCTGGCCCCGTGTTCCTTCACCACAGACACAGGTGCAATGCAACACAACGTTACAGCAGGAGAAGTCCTGAGCTAAAGGTCCTAGTGTTCCCACCGCAGGATGTAGGGAGTTTGACCATATCACTCACCTGTGCACTCATGAAGTGAAGCTTATGATATGCCTTTCTTCTTATTTATTTTTAAATATATTTTTATTGATTTTAGAGGGGAAGGGAGAGGAATAGAGAGATAGAAACATCAATGATGAGAGAGAATCATTGATCAGCTGCCTCCTGCACACCCCCTACTGGGTGTCAAGCCTGCAACCCAGGCATGTGCCCTTGGCTGGAATGGAACCTGGGACCCTTCAGTCTGCAGGCGGACACTCTATCCACTGAGCCAAACCAGCGAGGGCCCCTTTTTCTTATTTAACTTCAATACACACTTTGCTGTTTCCTACCTCTGTGCCTATTTAATTTTTAGGTGATTGATCTGAGAGAGAGGGAAGGAGAGGAACATCGATTTGTTGTCCCACTCATTTTTGCATTTATGGGTTGACTCTTGTATGTGCCCTGACTGGGGATCGAACTCGAAACGTTGGCATACCGTGACGAGGCTCTGACCAACAGAGCTGCCTGGCGAGGGCCCTCCCTTTGAGCATGCTGTCTGCCCTCCCCTCCCCCCGCCCCGCCAACCTCCCTCACACACCCCAAGAATGCTCTCCTGCTCCTTATTTGCCTGCAGACCCTCCTTCACCTACTTGGTCCCAGCTCAGTCCTTCCCCGACTCCATAAACAGTTACTTCCTTCTTGTCCGTGTCAGCATCGTTCTTAGAACTATCACCCTGAATTGAAGTTATTTCTCTACCTGTCTGTCACGCCTCCCATCATCCCAGGTGCTTTTTATGTATCGCCTATGACCCGCTGATGATGACTCAATGAAATGTTTGCTGAAAGACTAAGACAACTTCTTCTAAACAGATGTTTTCAGTGATTTGAGAGAGAGGAAGAGAGATAGAAACATCAGTGATGACAGAAAATCATTGATTGGCTGCCTCCTGCATGACCCCTATTGGGAATTGAGCCTGCAACCCGAGCATGTGCCCTGACCGGGAACTGAATCAGTGACCTCTTGGTTCATGGGTCAATTCAACCACTGAGCCACACCAGCCAGGCGAATGATACTTTTTCAATGTCAAAGATTAGACTTCAAGAGGAACTGGTGGGAAAGAGGAACACAGCAGGGAAAATTTGTTCTTCATCTGTCACTCATCAGCTTGAACACTTCCCCAAGCACAGAGTCATCACCCCAAGAATGTGAACTCCAAGGGAATTTCAAGATCCAGTCCCCCGACCAAATGCCAGACAGGGCAACTGCTTTGCCTCGGGTCACACAGCTGGCTGGGAGCAGGGCTGGAACTAGAATCCAGGAAACTGTGGGAAAAGTTTGGGTAGAGCCGAAACCGGTTTGGCTCAGTGGATAGAGCGTTGGCCTGCGGACTGAAAGGTCCTGGGTTCGATTCTGGTCAAGGGCATGTATCGTGGCTGTGGGCACATCCCCAGCAGGGGGTGTGCAAGAGGCAGCTGATCGATGTTTCTGACTTTCTATCCCTCTCCCTTCCTCTCTGTGAAAAATCAATAAAATATATTTAAAAAAAAAAAAGTTTGGGTAGATGGCTACCTGACAGCGCGAACCTCTTCCCTTTCTCTCCATCTTAACTCCCGAAAGGGCTCACTCACAACTCTTAAAGCACTTGCTGGGACCCTGGCTGGCTAGAGTTGCCAAAGCCCTGCAGATTGGAGGAGGGGGATCCAGTTATCCCCATTTTACAGACTGACAAACCAAGGCAGCAAAGACTGTGTGTCACACTGCTAGCTAAGGGTAGAGGCAGGATTTGGCATTAAGCATTATGTTCTTCTTGAGAGAGCAAAAAATCCCACCCTGCAGAGTCACTATTTACAATAATCTTGAGGACTGGCCCCCTGATGCCTGGGGAATCCCCTCACTCCCACCAGTTCCTCTTTGCGTAGCCATCCAGCGTGCATAGGAAAGAACCAGTCCACCCACCCTCACACCCCAATGAGGCCTAGGAGAGACGCCTCCGAGTCATAACCTTTGACGGGAAATCACCCTCACCCTTCCCTGTGCCGGGCACTTTACAGTGTCATGGCTCACTTGGTATCACCGGCCGCATTCTGAGATGGGGAAACCGAGGGTCAGGGGTGAGACATTAGTGCTCTAGCCTGTTTGGCTCAGTGGATAGAGCGTCGGCCTGCGGACTGAAAGGTCTCGGGTTAGATTCCAGGCAAGGGCACATCCTCAGTAGGGGGTGTGCAAGGGGCAGCCAATTGATGTTTCTGACTTTCTATCCCTCTCCCTTCCTCTCTGTAAAAAAAAAAACAAAAAAACAAAAAAATCAATAAAAATATATTTTAAAAGAAGAAGACATTCATAACCCATGGTCAAAGTCAGTAAGTAGCGCTGGGTCTCAAACCCAGGTCCATCTGGCCCGAGAGCCCCCTCTTTCTATTAAGCCACGCCAGGCTCTCCCACGGGGTCAGGTAAACCACTTGGAGCCTCTTACTGGCTGGGTTACTCCGGGAAAGTAACTTAACGTCTCTGGACACCCCCAAGGTCAGAAGCTTTGCTTTCGGGGAAGAAATCTGTATGCAAAAGAGACGCAAACGAGACGCCCGTCCGCGGGCGCCAGCGCAGTCCTTTCCCGGAGCTCGGGGCTTTCTAATGAGAGGGTGTGTCTCCGGCCCCGGGACCCGCGCAGCCAGCCCCCCGCCCGCCAGCAGAAGCGAAACAGCAACACCCGTCAGCCTCCCCCGCTGGCTTCCGGGAACCGGCGGGCCAGGCTTCGTGGAAACGCACGCCCCGGCAGCCTACTGGAGCCCGAGGACCTCCCGGACCACAGCCCGCAGTCCCGAGCCGGGAGCTGCGGGGAACGGGTGCGGTCGGGCCCGAGAAGCAGCGTGACGCGCGCTTCCGCCCCGCTCAGCTCCAGCGGCGGCCGCGGCGGCCCCACAATCCCCTTCTGGCTCCGGGGACGGGCGGGGCGGGGCGGGGCGGGGCAGGCCGAGCGGGCGGAAATAATTTTCTGTTTGGTCCTCTCTGCCCCAGTCCCGCGGGTCGGGCGGGGGATGCGGGCTGCGGGCTGCGGGGAGAGGGATCGGGAACGCGCTGCCCTGGCCAGCTTAGAGGGGAGGACAGGGGACGAGCAGGACGGAGCGCCTACTGTGTGCTTGAGCGCTTTACCGAAGGGTTTTGCTCCATCGTCCCCACCGCTCCTGCCAGGAGCAGCCAGCGCCTGCATTTGAGAGGGACAAGCTGAGCTGAGAAGTGAAGCCCCTGGCCAAAAACTGCACCCCCAGGAGCAGCGTGACACCTCGCATCAGCGCTCCGTTACACCAAAGAGAGCACGAGGAATCCGAACCATTTGTTGGCTGAGCCCTGCTCTTGCTTCTTAAAAAAAAATTAAAAAATGGAGATAGGCACTTAGTAAGTGCTCCGAAAAAGACCGGAAACTGAAGGATGAGTTTGACAGCTCAGCCCGGGGAGTCCTCGCCGCGAATCCAGCTCAGCTGGAGGGCCACCGGGTTCCCCCGAGTCTTCGGCCCCGGCCTCGGAAGAGAACGTGTGCGATGGACGTCCGACTTCGACAACAGGCATTCGGCCAACAAGTGGTGGCGGAGCCCCAGCCCTGGCGGCGGGCAGACGGGGTTCGAGTCCCCGCACCGCCTCTTTCAGGCGGTGTTGTGACTCTGGGCAAGTCGTTTCACCCGCGGGGACCTGTCACGCCGCCTGTAAAACGGGGATATTAATGCCCGCCCCAAAGGGGTGTGAGGAGGAGCAAACGAAACAATGTTTCCAATACAAACAATGTTTCCAATACGCTAGTGTCCGCTCGCGTCCATCCCGCAAGTTTCCGGCGGTGCCTGCGCCCCGGGTTCGGACCCAGGCAGAGGCTCCCGGGCTCCGTCTCCAGGTCGCCCGCGCCCGGTCGCTGGGACTGACGGGCCTTCGAGTGACCCTCCTCCCGCGAAAAACCCTGAAACGGCGGCCACCTCAGCAGACCGCGGTCGGTCCCGAAAGCAAATATTCAAATATTCCGAAACTGGCGAACGGCGGGGGCTGACATGTTTGCGCTTCATTGTCTTTGACGTCCTGTTCTTGTCAGTCGGGGTGACTTCCTGAGCCTTCCCATCGGTGTCTGGTGTAACGTTTCGCCGGAGAGAAGTTCACCGCGCAGACCGAGGTGCCCGCGCTGGCGGCCCTCGCCGCGATCCCCAACTGCAGCCCGCCCCCCACTCTCCATCCCGAGGACGCCCCGGTTGTCGGCCCCTCCCCGGGGCACGGAAGCCGCAGAACCGGGCCTCCCCCCGCCCCACCCGTTTAGACAGACCCTCTTCGTCCCGGCAGCCCCCCCGGAATGCCCGCGTCCCTGCAGGAGAAACGGGAGGTGGCGGCCGCAGCCCAGAACTCAGCTCCCCTAACCTCCGCCCCGACCTCCCCAAACTCTAGCTCGGCCGGGATTACAGGAGCAAATCCCTGAGCCACAGCCCAGGTCAAGGACAAGTTCTCCCCCGCCCCACACCCCCCTCCAGGGCTGGGACTCACCCCCTCCCTCTCCCGGATGAAAGGTACTAAACAGACGCGAAGGGAGGGGGGCCGGCGGGCCCCGGTCCCTTGATGTTCCGGTTGAACAGGTGCTGGTGAAAAGGAGGCGGTCCGGCGGAAGAGTCGGCCAGGGGGGCAGTGCACGGAGGGAGGGGGGCACGCTCCTCCAGCCTCCATCCCCTGCGGGTCTCCCCTGCACTCTCCGGCTGCCCCTCCCCCGCAGGAAGCGTTCCTGGCCCAGAGTTCTTTGAAGTGTCGCCGATGCCCCCCCAGAGCTGCCTCCTCTCACCGCCCCCCCCCCGCCCGAAATGGGCGTGTGACCTTTGGTCTCTGCGGGCGTCAACACCCCTTTAGGAAGTTGGGCGGGAGGGGGGGGGGCGCGGTCAGATTTCGTCCCCTTTGCCCACACTGGTCTTGGGGATGAAGCCTTCAAGCGGACACCCCATCTCTTCTTTCCAGATCCAATTTCAGGGGCTTTCATTCCTTGGGGGGCTGTGTGTGTGTTTGTGTGCGTGCCTAGAGGTCAAGGGTAGCTTGTCTGTGACCACATCCGTAGGCGAGAGTCTCTAACCGGCGTGGGTCTCTAAGCGCTCCGGGGGGACCGGACCTGGGGCTAGTCTGTTCCCCGGAGGGGCAGGTGGAGCGGCTGCAGGAGGCTGGGAGTGAGGGTGCGTGTCTGGGCCCTCGGGGTGTCGTTAAGGGTGATGAACCCTAGTGCGTGCGTGTCTGGGAGCTGGAGCGGGAGCTCCCCGAGGGCAGGAATACCTGTTTTATGCGCTGCGCTGCCCAGCGGCTGCACAGAGTAAGCATTCAATAAATGCTCGTTAAATGCACAAATGTCTGCGTTTTAGTGCGGTCACCCTACAGAACGGCCTCCGAGGGGAGAGCGCACGAGCGGCCATCCGAAGAGCACCCAGATCCGGAGGGGGAGCGCCCCTTCCCCTGCTCTCCACTCCCCGTGTCCTTGGGGCTGGAGAACGGCCCCAGGAACGCAGAGCTGGGCGGGGGCGTCTGGGGAATCGGACCCGGAGCCGCGACCCAAAGACAGGCAGAGGGAGGGCTCCGGGGCGCCAAGTGGGAACTCCAGGGAGGGAAAGAAAGAGGGGAGACGAGCGCGGAGCCGGCGAGCGAAAAGCTCCCTACCCAGCCGGGCTTTGTTCCCTGAACCTAAGACTTTACCCGGCGGCGGGCGGCGGGCGGCGGGCGGCGGGCGGGCCGGGAGCGAGCAGGCGGAGACGCGCGGCCATGGCGGCCGCGGCCGGGCAGGGGGGCCGGGAGGGCGGCGCGTGAGCGGGCGGCGCGGGGCGGGCGCCGGCGATGTGCCACTCGGCGCCTCCCCCGCCGGGCCCGGGCTGCGCGGCGGCTGGGCGGCCCTGGTAGCGGGGCGCGCGGCGCGGAGGGGGCGAACCGGCGCGCGACTCTCATTGTTGGGGGGGCGGGGGGGCCCGTCGGGGCATGAGGGCGAGAGCACGGCGGGGGGGGCGGCCAGACCGAGCGAGCGAGGAGGAGGAGGAGGAGGACGCCGAGGAGGAGGAAGGAGGAGGCAAAGAAAAGAAGCGGCGGCGGCGGCGGCGGCGGAGGAGGAGGAGGGAGCGAGGAGGCGCGCGGCCCCCCGCTCCCTCCCTCCCCCCCTGACCCCCGACCCCCGCCGGCCGGCCCCCCGCCCCAGCCCCGAAGGGAGCTCATGGGAGTATGAAGGAGATGGTAGGAGGCTGCTGCGTATGTTCGGACGAGAGGGGCTGGGCCGAGAACCCGCTGGTCTACTGCGATGGGCACGCGTGCAGCGTGGCTGTCCACCAAGGTACCGGGTGGCCCGCGGGGGGCGGCGGGACCCCGGGGGCGGCGCGCGCAGGGCGCCCTCGGCCGCGCCCTCCGGAGACCTCCCGGGGCTCGGGCGCCCCTCCCCCACCCCACCTGGAGGGAAGGGAGGCGTCGGGGGGCTCCCCCCGCCCTGTCCTGGAGGGCCGGGTCAGGCATTGTTTTCTAGCCTATTGTTCCAGCCTCGCGCCCCCCACCCCAAGTTGAGGGAGTTTTGGAGACAGTCAGGGTGGGGGGGCAGCGAGTCCACTCTCCCGCGCCCGGAACCGCCGGGGTCCGGGCTGCTGCGGGAATGTTTACCTACGAGGTGTCCCCCTCCTGCCGGGTTATTTTGGTCCCGGCTCCCGGAGGGAGAGGTCAAGGGGGAGTCACCCCCCTCCCGCTTCCGGATGCTGGGAGGAGCGTGTTGGGGAGGGAGGAGAAGGGTCCCAGGGGAGAGGGGACTCCTGAAACGCTCCCGGGAAGAGCTTGGGGAAGGAGAGGGGTTGTGCCAGGGGCCGGAGTGGAGGAGAGGGAGGTTTGGAGTTTCCCCCAGCAGCACATGGCTCGGGAGTTAACTCCTTGAGGAATCTTGCCGAGGGCGCAGGCTGGCATCTCCAGTCTGTCTGGCACCGCGGCGGCCCCCCTCCTTCCCGGGACAGCCCTTAGGGCTGTCGCTGTCGGCTCTTCCCGCCACTCTGACTAGGTCACCTGTACTGCACCTACCCTCAGCCTTGACTTTTGACCTCCCCTGTTATAGAGGCAGAAGATGAGGTCTCTGGACCCCCAACTTTTCGCCTCTTCCTTTACTGGCCCTTTAAGACACCCCCCCCCCCCCAAACAACACTAACGTGGTGTTCGCCTATGGTAATGTTGTCCCTCTAGTTTTCTCGGTTCCCGGTGATCTCCAGCAGAAACTGGGAAACAGGTCCAGAAAGGAGGGTCTTCTAGAGTTTAAGGTCAAGGACTCAGACTTCCTGCCCCTGCTTGGAGTGCTTGGTTCAGTGGGTGACGGCTGTCCTGTGCGCTGCTGGGCGTTCTTTGTGGTCCTGCTGGATAGTTAGTGACCCTCAGGCGGAGAAGCAGCCCCCCTACTGGAACTGGCTGTAGTCCTTTAGAGTCACCCATGCCCCCCCTACTCCCCCACCCCCCCCTCACTCTGGGAAAATCCACTAATGACAAATATGCTCCATGACTCTCCTCCCCACCCCCAGCTTGCTACGGCATCGTCCAGGTGCCCACAGGACCCTGGTTCTGCCGGAAATGTGAATCTCAGGAGCGAGCAGCCAGGGTGGTGAGTTGGAGGCTCTCCTCCCTCCTCCCCCCCAAACACCTGGACATCTCCCCAGATTAAGCCAGGGAACTCCGAGCATGAGCTTGGGGTGGGACTGTCACACCGGACTTCCTGTTTCCTGCACACCTATCGCCTACCCCATCTCGCCCTCAGCTCATTACTCACTCCGCCCCACCTCAGTCAGGCAAGGGGCCTTTTATTTTTGTTCGCTCTTTTGTTTGTTATGGAAAGTTCCCAGCCTATCCAAAGCAGAGGGAATAGACTAAGGAACCTTCTGCTCCCCTCACCCACCTTCACCAGTCACCAGCTCGTGGCCAATCCTGTTCCCTCTAGACCCCACCTCACTCCCCCATAGACAGCGAGTCATTTCCTCCCGGGGCTCTCTGCACCCGGAGGCATACCAGCAGGTCCCCACCCCTTTTGGAAAGGCCCCCCTCAATCCCTGTGCCTCCTTGTATTGGCAGAGGTGTGAGCTGTGCCCACACAAAGACGGGGCATTGAAGAGGACTGACAATGGAGGTGAGAGGGACCCCAAGCTCCAGGGCTCATCTGCTGAGGTCAGCAAGGCCCCCTGAGCAAGGGTCTGGAAAGGCGGGGGGGGGGGGGTGTCTGTGTATGGGGGGTGCTCCATTTCCCTTTGCTGCTGGCACTGGACTCTGGTAGGAAGGCCGTGGAGGAGGGATCTACCTGCAGGCTGGGGCTGTGAGGGGTCCCTCGGACTTGCCTGAGGCCTGCCCCACCCTGCCCCAGGTTGGGCCCACGTGGTGTGTGCCCTCTACATCCCCGAGGTGCAGTTCGCCAACGTGCTCACCATGGAGCCCATCGTGCTGCAGTACGTGCCTCACGATCGCTTCAACAAGGTCAGCAGCCCCTGCCATGCCCTCCTGCTGTCCCTCCCTGACCGGGTCCCTCCCGTGTCTCCATCCAGTGTAATTTGAGTCTGTCCAGCAGACGCTCTCAGGAAGTGCGCAGGCACCTTTCACTGACAGACACGCTCACACCCCGGCACCCAGCACTGTCAGAGGGCAGACTTGAGCGAGCAGTCACTGAGTGCTGACCGTGTGCCAAACCCAGGGCAAGGCACCGCTAGGCGCTCAGTGCTCAGCACTGATCAGAACAGCGTTTAAGGTCAGTTTAAGGTCCATGCTCCCTCCCCTGTGAAATTCACACTCTTGTGTGGGGAGACTGTAGATGTCAATAACCAGGCAAATAACGCAAATGCAGTTTGTGATAAGTGCTGTGAAGAAAACAAGGTGCTGAAATAAAGAATATTTAGGGGGGCGGGGCTTTCTTTAAAGTGGTAAAGGGAAGAGACAGGCTAAGACCAGGAGGATGAGAAGGAGTCAGCCTTGCGAAGGGGGTGGGGGTCCAGGTTCAAGTCAGAGGTGAGGATAAGTTACAGTGAGCAAGGCAGATGCAGTCCCCAAGGACTGTGCCCTCCACTATAGTAGCCCCAGCCACGTGGCCATGCAAATTAAAATGAAGTCCTGTTTGAAGTTCAGGTCCTCGGCCACGTTGGACAGTGCAGCAGAGAACATTTCCATCCCCACACAAAGTTCTCCTGGACAGCACTAGCCTAGGATACTGGGGGAAGGATGGAATGGAGGGGGGTCCCTCAGGTGGGAGGGAGGAGGGGACGAGGGAGGAGGGGACGAGTGCGCGGTGTCTTGCAGACATGTTACATCTGCGAGGAGCAGGGCCGCGAGAGCAAGGCAGCCTCGGGGGCCTGCATGACCTGTAACCGCCATGGATGTCGACAAGCCTTCCATGTCACCTGGTGAGGACCCCCCCCCCCTCTCGCCTCCCACTCCGGGGTTCTCCGGGATCCCCAGCCAGCGGAGCAGCCCCCTCCGGGGTTTGCCATGGATGGCCACCCAGTGGGCTGAGCCCGGCTGCTGTCTCTTTGGTGACCATGACTGTGCTTCCCTCGGGTGGCCTTGGCTTTGCCTCCCTGGGGGTCCAGGAGGGTAGAGGGGCAGAGGCTGGTGTGTGGCCACCCCCTTCTCAGGCTGACCTCTCTTGGTTAGTGCCCAAATGGCAGGCCTGCTGTGTGAGGAAGAGGTGCTGGAGGTTGACAATGTCAAGTACTGCGGCTACTGCAAATACCACTTCAGCAAGATGGTGAGTCTCGTCCGCCAGGGCATGGAGGGGTCCGTCAGCCACGGTGTGGAGGGCGTGGGCTCTGGGCCAGGCTGGTGCCTGCTGCGGAAGACGGAGGAGATGCAGGTAGGAGGAACCCGGCCCCGCCTTTGAGGAACTCTTCACTGAATGAAGAGGAAATTGAAGGAGAGCCTGCGGGGTGTGAATCAGAGTTAGACCTAGCAGTGAGCCCAGAAGACAGAGCTCTCCCGACAGTCTGGGAGGCTGCAAACAGAGGCAGACAGACACTAATGGAGGTGGGAACAGCAAGAGCCAGCAAGTGGGGATGAGGGCTTACTGTGCCCCGGCCTCTGTACTAAGTTCTTTTTTAAAAATATATATTTTATTGATTTTTTACAGAGAGGAAGGGAGAGGGATAGAAAGTCAGAAACGTCGAGGAGAGAGAAACATCGACCAGCCGCCTCCTGCACACCCCCTACTGGGGATGTGCCCGCAACCAAGGTCCATGCCCTTGACCGGAATCGAACTTGGGACCTTTCAGTCCGTAGGCCGACGCTCTATCCATTGAGCCAAACCGGTTTCAGGTGTATTAAGTTCTTTGCTTGTATTATTTTGTATGATCCAACGACACTAAGAACTAGATGTACTATATTTTCCCATTTTACAGATGAGTAAACTAAGACCCACTGAGGTTATGTAACTTATCTTACAGCACGTGTGGGGTTCACACAGTCTGGTTTGGAAACTCCTCAGAAAGAAAGGAACCCCAGGCGGCGGGACTGGCATGGGTCAAGTCCTAAGAGGAGAAAGAATTTTCTGAGCAGCAGAGCAGGGTGTGTGGTGGGGACAAAGTAGGAGACGAGGCCAAAAAAGCTCAGGCAGGGCCAGAGCTGGGCTCCCTCTGCCCCAGGCAGGCTCCAGGGAGCCATGGAGAGGCTCAGAGGGTCCTCTGTCATGTTTGTTGGAAAGACCTGCGTGTTCCAGAAGCTGTGGGTGTCCTGGACAGATAGGCTGTGGCCCGACTAGAATTGCAGCTTGGACCTCACCCCCAGGCCACGGGCTTGGAAGGCTGCGTGTAAGCAGGAGGGTAACATGATCAGATTTGTTCTTTAGGGAAGATCACTCTGGCAGGCACGGGGAAGCTGGATCCAAGGGGGCAGCAGACAGCTGCCCAGGGCGGGGATGGAGGGATGAGGCTGGTCTCGAGGACATTTCTAGGTGGACTTGGAGCAGCAGAGGAGGAGTCGAGGGTGGCTGATAAGGTCCAGGCTCTCAGTGCTGCGTGGATGGGCTGAGCACCTGGGGATGTTATAAATAGGCTTGCGTGGGGTTAGCATCTGCCCTGGTGTACCCCCGGCAGTCCCAGTTTGTGCCTATTGCCCTGGTGTAATCATTAATCGTTCCCACTTTAAATTTCAACCGTGTCCTGATTTGGTTCATAAGGTACACGGTCACCTTGGTTTCAGGGACTGACGATGACTTAGGACGAGGTCGGGAGGCCGGTTTGGTTTATAGGAGGTGCCAAGTGGGGATGTTGAGGCTTGGTGGCCGTCAGACGCCCTGGGCAGGGTGGCAGTGCCAATCCCAGGTGTGTGAGGCTGGGGCTGGACCCCCCAGGTGCCTGTCAGGGGAGGGAGGGTCCAGGTGTGAAGGGACCTGTGAATGGGAGTCTTTTTTTTTTTTAATAATATATTTTATTGATTTTTTTTAGAGAGGAAGGGAGAGGGACAGAAAGTCAGAAACATCGATGAGAGAGAAACATCGACCAGCTGCCTCCTGCACATCCTGCACCAGGGACGTGCCCGCAGCCAAATGGCCGGAATCGAACCGGGGACCTTCCAGTCCGCAGGCCGACGCTCTATCCACTGAGCCACGCCGGGTTCGGCGAACGGGAGAGTCTTAAGGAGCTTGGCATGGTAGTGAGATCAGTGCCCCGGGGAGCGACTGGGCCAGACAGGGTCTGAAATTAGTCCTTGGGTTTGGCAATGGGTAGGCGGTGGGTGACCTCAGAGGGAGCAGCTGCAAGTCAGGGACTCGCAAGCCATCACACTGGGCCCGGGGTGTCCATCAGCAGCGAGGAAGGAAGGAGCAGGCCCGGCTGGGGGAGAGGCAGCATGAGGGTCATCTGGGCTTTTGCTGTGGGTGCTGACTTCCCCCTCCTTCAGGGCAGCAGTTCTGGGGGGGAAGGAACCACTGTGTGGGGGGGGGGGGGCGGGAACAAGGGAGAAGGGCTGATGGCCGGGGCGGAGTGTCTGAAGGGAAGGCTGGGGTGTGGAGTGTAGCGGATCAGGGGTTCCCACAAGGGTCCCCCATTCATCCTGTACCCCAGGAAAGGAGGCAGAGGTGGGCCTTGGCTCAGGCTGCCTGAGATGGGCCAAGAGGACACTGGAAAGAGGTGGGAGGAGAGCAAGGCCCTGGGCTCCCCCCTCCAGCACGCCTGGCTGGGCCGGCTCTGGGCCTCAGCTGTCAGCTCTGTGCGCCGGACACGCCGGGGAACTCCGCGTGCCCTTCGCTGAGCGGAGCATCCCTGAGAACACAGGTGCTCCTGGGGAGGCGGCCAGGGGAAGTGGCCCCAGGGTCACTTGACCTCCAGGAACCTTTTTCCAAGCCAACGAGAGGAGAGTTTGGCAGCTTCTCTCCATTTTCTCCCAGAAGACGTCCCGGCACGCGGGCGGGGGAGGCGGAGGAGCGGCGGCGGCAGCGGGCGGAGGCAGCGGCTCGGGGGGAGGGGGCAGCGGCTTCATCACCGGCCGGAGGAGCCGGTCAGCCTCCCCGTCCGCCCAGCAGGAGAAGCACCCTTCCCACCATGAACGGGCACAGAAGAAGGTAAAAGTCTTCCCCCTCCGCCACAAACTCAGACCTCTCTCCCGAAGCCACCACAAGGTGCCCCGCCCCTTCCCCCTCTGAGGCCACGGGGGGGGGGGGGGCGGGCTGCGGAAGTGACACGTGAGGGTCACAGAGGGTCACAGAGGTGAGGTGAGGGCCTGGATTCCCTGGGCTCTCCTGTTTGTGTGGTTCTCCTAGTGTCCCCCTGTCCCCCCCATGACATGGCTGTGTGCTCCCTATGACACGGCTGTGTGCTCCCTATGACACGGCTGTGTGCTCCCCATGACACGGCTGTGTCCCCCCCATGACACGGCTGTGTCCCCCCCATGACATGGCTGTGCCGCTCCCTATGACAGGGCTGTGTGCTCCCTATGACACGGCTGTGTGCTCCCCATGACACGGCTGTGTGCTCCCCATGACATGGCTGTGTGCTCCCTATGACACGGCTGTGTGCTCCCCATGACATGGCTGTGTGCTCCCTATGACACGGCTGTGTGCTCCCTATGACACGGCTGTGTGCTCCCCATGACACGGCTGTGTGCTCCCTATGACACGGCTGTGTGCTCCCCATGACACGGCTGTGTGCTCCCCATGACACGGCTGTGTGCTCCCTATGACACGGCTGTGTGCTCCCCATGACACGGCTGTGTGCTCCCTATGACAGGGCTGTGTGCTCCCTATGACACGGCTGTGTGCTCCCTATGACACGGCTGTGTGCTCCCTATGACACGGCTGTGTGCTCCCCATGACACGGCTGTGTGCTCCCCATGACAGGGCTGTGTGCTCCCCATGACACGGCTGTGTGCTCCCCATGACACGGCTGTGTGCTCCCCATGACAGGGCTGTGTGCTCCCCATGACACGGCTGTGTGCTCCCCATGACACGGCTGTGTGCTCCCTATGACACGGCTGTGTGCTCCCTATGACACGGCTGTGTGCTCCCCATGACAGGGCTGTGTGCTCCCCATGACACGGCTGTGTGCTCCCCATGACACGGCTGTGTGCTCCCCATGACACGGCTGTGTGCTCCCCATGACATGGCTGTGTGCTCCCTATGACACGGCTGTGTGCTCCCTATGACACGGCTGTGTGCTCCCCATGACATGGCTGTGTGCTCCCTATGACACGGCTGTGTGCTCCCCATGACACGGCTGTGTGCTCCCCATGACACGGCTGTGTGCTCCCCATGACACGGCTGTGTGCTCCCCATGACAGGGCTGTGTGCTCCCCATGACACGGCTGTGTGCTCCCCATGACACGGCTGTGTGCTCCCTATGACACGGCTGTGTGCTCCCCATGACACGGCTGTGTGCTCCCCATGACAGGGCTGTGTGCTCCCCATGACAGGGCTGTGTGCTCCCTATGACACGGCTGTGTGCTCCCTATGACACGGCTGTGTGCTCCCCATGACATGGCTGTGTGCTCCCTATGACACGGCTGTGTGCTCCCTATGACACGGCTGTGTGCTCCCCATGACAGGGCTGTGTGCTCCCCATGACATGGCTGTGTGCTCCCTATGACACGGCTGTGTGCTCCCTATGACACGGCTGTGTGCTCCCCATGACATGGCTGTGTGCTCCCTATGACACGGCTGTGTGCTCCCCATGACACGGCTGTGTGCTCCCTATGACACGGCTGTGTGCTCCCTATGACACGGCTGTGTGCTCCCCATGACATGGCTGTGTGTTCCCTATGACAGGGCTGTGTGCTCCCCATGACACGGCTGTGCCCCCCCCCCATGACACGGCTGTGTGCTCCCTATGACACGGCTGTGTGCTCCCTATGACACGGCTGTGTCCCCCCCATGACACGGCTGTGTGTTCCCTATGACAGGGCTGTGTGCTCCCCATGACACGGCTGTGTGTTCCCTATGACACGGCTGTGTGCTCCCCATGACACGGCTGTGTGTTCCCTATGACACGGCTGTGTGCTCCCTATGACACGGCTGTGTCCCCCCCATGACACGGCTGTGTGCTCCCTATGACAGGGCTGTGTCCCCCCCATGACACGGCTGTGTGCTCCCCATGACAGGGCTGTGTGCTCCCTATGACACGGCTGTGTGCTCCCTATGACAGGGCTGTGTCCCCCCCATGACACGGCTGTGTGCTCCCTATGACAGGGCTGTGTGCTCCCCATGACACGGCTGTGCCCCCCCCCATGACACGGCTGTGTGCTCCCTATGACACGGCTGTGTGCTCCCCATGACATGGCTGTGTGTTCCCTATGACAGGGCTGTGTGCTCCCCATGACACGGCTGTGCCCCCCCCCATGACACGGCTGTGTGTTCCCTATGACAGGGCTGTGTGCTCCCCATGACACGGCTGTGCCCCCCCCCATGACACGGCTGTGTGCTCCCTATGACACGGCTGTGTGCTCCCTATGACACGGCTGTGTGCTCCCTATGACAGGGCTGTGTGCTCCCTATGACAGGGCTGTGTGCTCCCTATGACACGGCTGTGTGCTCCCTATGACAGGGCTGTGTGCTCCCCATGACAGGGCTGTGTGCTCCCTATGACACGGCTGTGTGCTCCCTATGACATGGCTGTGTGCTCCCCATGACAGGGCTGTGTGCTCCCTATGACACGGCTGTGTGTTCCCTATGACACGGCTGTGTGCTCCCCATGACAGGGCTGTGTGCTCCCTATGACACGGCTGTGTGCTCCCTATGACATGGCTGTGTGCTCCCCATGACACGGCTGTGTGCTCCCTATGACACGGCTGTGTGCTCCCTATGACATGGCTGTGTGCTCCCCATGACAGGGCTGTGTGCTCCCTATGACACGGCTGTGTGCTCCCTATGACATGGCTGTGTGCTCCCTATGACACGGCTGTGTGCTCCCCATGACAGGGCTGTGTGCTCCCCATGACAGGGCTGTGTGCTCCCTATGACACGGCTGTGTGCTCCCTATGACACGGCTGTGTGCTCCCCATGACACGGCTGTGTGCTCCCTATGACACGGCTGTGTGCTCCCTATGACAGGGCTGTGTGCTCCCCATGACAGGGCTGTGTGCTCCCTATGACACGGCTGTGTGCTCCCTATGACATGGCTGTGTGCTCCCTATGACACGGCTGTGTGCTCCCTATGACAGGGCTGTGTGCTCCCCATGACAGGGCTGTGTGCTCCCTATGACACGGCTGTGTGCTCCCTATGACATGGCTGTGTGCTCCCCATGACAGGGCTGTGTGCTCCCTATGACACGGCTGTGTGCTCCCTATGACAGGGCTGTGTGCTCCCCATGACAGGGCTGTGTGCTCCCTATGACACGGCTGTGTGCTCCCTATGACATGGCTGTGTGCTCCCTATGACAGGGCTGTGTGCTCCCCATGACAGGGCTGTGTGCTCCCTATGACACGGCTGTGTGTTCCCTATGACAGGGCTGTGTGCTCCCCATGACACGGCTGTGCCCCCCCCCATGACACGGCTGTGTGCTCCCTATGACACGGCTGTGTGCTCCCTATGACACGGCTGTGTGCTCCCTATGACAGGGCTGTGTGCTCCCTATGACAGGGCTGTGTGCTCCCTATGACAGGGCTGTGTGCTCCCTATGACACGGCTGTGTGCTCCCTATGACACGGCTGTGTGCTCCCTATGACAGGGCTGTGTGCTCCCTATGACAGGGCTGTGTGCTCCCCATGACACGGCTGTGTGCTCCCTATGACACGGCTGTGTGCTCCCTATGACAGGGCTGTGTGCTCCCCATGACAGGGCTGTGTGCTCCCTATGACACGGCTGTGTGCTCCCTATGACATGGCTGTGTGCTCCCCATGACAGGGCTGTGTGCTCCCCATGACAGGGCTGTGTCCCCCCCATGACACGGCTGTGTGTTCCCTATGACAGGGCTGTGCCCCCCCCCCATGACACGGCTGTGTGCTCCCCATGACACGGCTGTGTGCTCCCTATGACACGGCTGTGTGCTCCCCATGACACGGCTGTGTGCTCCCCATGACACGGCTGTGTGCTCCCCATGACACGGCTGTGTCCCCCCCATGACACGGCTGTGTGCTCCCCATGACAGGGCTGTGTGCTCCCTATGACGGCTGTGTGCTCCCTATGACACGGCTATGTGCTCCCTATGACACGGCTGTGTCCCCCCCATGACACGGCTGTGTCCCCCCCATGACACGGCTGTGTGCTCCCCATGACACGGCTGTGTGCTCCCCATGACACGGCTGTGTGCTCCCCATGACACGGCTGTGTGCTCCCTATGACACGGCTGTGTGCTCCCTATGACACGGCTGTGTCCCCCCCATGACACGGCTGTGTCCCCCCCATGACACGGCTGTGTCCCCCCCATGACAGGGCTGTGTCCCCACAGCCCCCGTACATGGCCCTGCACACTCTGCACGGTCTAGCCTTGTGCCAGCCCAGTTTGTAAGTGTACATGCCTGCGTCCCCATGTGCCTCATGTCACAGTGCGCCTGGCTCCCATCCCTCTGCACAGCTCCGTGTCCCTGGTGGACACCCCTGCAGGTGCGTGCTCACGTGTGTGGTGCTCTGTGTCACTGGCGTGATAATGGGACAGGCTGTTTTTAGCAGGCAGAGTGGACGAGGGGCTGTTGGCTCTTAGAGGACCTTGCCTGAGCCCCTCCTGTCCAGCCAAAGTCCCCCAGTCCCACCCGAGGGGGAGGTGACATCCACCAAGCCCATCCCTGAGAGGGGTCCACTGTCCACATGCCCATGCCATCACCCCAAATGCCCCCCAACACCAATATCTGCTCACCTGTCCTTCCCCAGAGTCGAAAGGACAAGGAACGCCTTAAACAGAAGCACAAGAAGCGGCCTGACTCACCCTCCAGCATCCTCACCCCCCCCGCGGTCCCCACTGCTGACAAGGTACCGCTGCCCACACCCCAGGGGTGGCCACTAGCAGCGGGAGGGAGGGAGGGTGTAAGGGGTCAGGGTGAGCCGGGGACCTCTGCACCCCCACAGCTTCAGGTTAATGTGCCTCTGCTCCCCACCTCAACCCCCTCCCTCTACTCCTCAGCCCCATCAATCATCATCAGGAAGGTAGAGGTGGGTGGGGAGTACCACCCTACCTGCTGGCTGCCAGATGCTCACATCTGCCTCTGTCCAGACAGGGAGCCGCAGCGCTGGGCTCTTGTCTGTGGAGAGACACTCAGTTCTCCAATTCTCCAAGCTCTAGAGCCTGTTCTCCAGAGACAGGCAGAGAGGACCCCCTCTCTCTCACCCGCCTCCACTTTGCACCTCCTCTCCCAGCCCGTGACCTAACCAGAGAGGGGCTGAGTGTGGTCCGTGACAGGGCCTGACAACACCCCGAAACCCTACCCCCCTCATCCCACCGTCCCAGGAGGGGTGTGGCATGTCAGGCCTGTCTCCAGAAACAGGCAACATCAGGATAAGCAAATGGCAGGCCCTTCCCGGAGGCTAGGGAGTTCCTAATCCAAGCCAGAGCAGCCCTCTCTGCCCCTCCTGCCACCTGCCCTCCCCAGGGACGGTGAACGGGGCCTGGAGAGACTGCTTCCTCCCGCTGCCTGCGGAGGCTGGCAGAGCCCTGGGCATCTTGTTCGCAGGAGGCTCATCAGGTTTCTAGGGGGATGTTGCCCTGCTTTCCAGGACTCACCTGGAAAAGCTTGTCATCTCCGCCCTGTGCCCTTTCCCGGGGCCTGCAGACAGGTGGAAAGAGAGGGCAGCGATCTGGGAGTAACCCCCAGGGGCTGGGTATTTCCTTGGACACCTTGGAGCACTCTGCTCATCCCCTCCCCCCGCCCCAGCATTGCTGCTGCCCCTCCCCCAGCCCCTCTCCTCCCTTGCTCTCAGAACCACATCTGGCTCCCTTCAGAACTCCAGCTGTTGAAAAGAACAAAGAAGGAGACCAGGGCTCCCCCCAGGGAGGGCAGCACAGGGTGGCTCTCATCCCCCCCCCCCCCCCCCCCCCCCGGCATTTGTTGGTTTAGCAGAGGTTCCCGAATACCTGGTCTCCACCGGGAGGAAAGGCGTCATCCGGGCAGTGACACGAAGCTCTGACTCCGCCGCCACACGCCAGCCTCTCTTCTAGAACGGGGGTCTACAGGGTGCACAGGGGTTGGCTTGTTCAGTCCTCAAGACAGTCCAGCTCTATTAACCCCGTTTAGTCAGTGAAGAAACTTGAGGTACAGAGAGGTGGATTAATTTCCTCAAAGTGCACAGCTAGGTAGTGATAGAGTCAAGATTTGAACGCATGCAGTCTGACTGAACCAAGGCCTATACTCTTAACCACAGTCCCCAGAAGCACCGTTGCTGACCCTGCAGTATGTGTCTGGCATTATGTTCCTCATAACTCTCCAAACACGGGCATAAGGAGCCGCATGAGGACACTGAGCTCAGCGGAGCAGAGAGGCCATCCTCCTCCAGCCCCTGCCCTGCCCTGCCCCCCTCAGAGAGGTTACGGGGGCCCCAGAAATGGAAATGGTGTATTTCAGGGTAGGGTGGCAACTGTTGGCATGGCTGATGTGGGTGCCCAGCCCTGGAAATAAGAGCACAGAGCGGCTCATTCCACCCCAGTGCAGGGTGGCTTCGTGGATTTTGGAGGAGGAGTTTTCCAAGAAGAGTACTAGGTTCTCCTGGCGGAGGGCTGGGCACTGCAAGCTCAGGCTGTCTAGGAAAGGCACAGAGTGACCGGGGAATAGGGGTCAGCCAGGTGGCTGCAGCTTGGGGAGAGCAGGGAGGGAATGGTGGGGGCTGGAGGACCCACACATGGGGCCAGGCCCTCACCGCTTCCCAACACAAGTCCAGCAGGTATTTCTTAAATGAATGAATGTCTGTCCTGCCCGAGGTGAAGGACAGACGGCTCCTCGGGTTCAGAACGCTCAGCTCTCCCACACCCAGAATTCCCACGGCTGCTTCCCCATCTTCCTGGTCTAGGGACTCCGAGCACCATCTCTCTACGGGAAGCCCGGGAAGCGAATTCTGGACTCTCCCAGTAAAGCCCAGGTCCTGCGTGCTCCTGCTCCGCTCCCAAGTCAGGGCAGGCAGCTGGTCTCAAGCCTTCCTCTCTCCTCCCTTCTTTAGGCCTCCTCCTCAGCTTCCTCCTCCTCCCACCACGAGGCCAGCACTCAGGAGACCTCTGAGAGCAACAGGGACCCAAAGGGGAAAAAGTCTTCCAGCCATAGCCTGAGTCACAAGGGGAAGAAGCTGAGCAGTGGGAAAGGTGTGAGCAGTTTCACCTCCGCCTCCTCCTCCTCTTCCTCCTCCTCCTCTTCCTCCTCTGGGGGGCCCTTCCAGCCTGCAGGTGAGTGTGGGCAGGTGAGCCTCCTGGAGGAGGCTGGGAATGGGGCAGCCTTTGGCCCTGAGCTTTTCTAGCAAGGGCCTTTGCATATACTTCGCATCTCATTTGTGTGTGTGTGTGTGTGTGTGTGTGTGTGTGTGTGTGTGTGTTTTAATCCTCACCCGAGGACATTTTTCCATGGATTTTTATTTTTTTAAATATATTTTATTGATTTTTTTTTTTTTTACAGAGAGGAAGGGAGAGGGATAGAAAGTGAGAAACATCGATGAGAGAGAAACATCGATCAGCTGCCTCTTGCACACCCCCACAGCCAAGGTACATGCCCTTGACCGAAATCGAACCCGGGACCTTTCAGTCTACAGGCCGATGCTATATCCACTGAGCCACACCGGTTTCAGCTCCATTGATTTTGAGAGAGAGTGGAAGGGAGGGGGAGAGACAGAGAGAGAGAAACATGAATGTGAGAGAGGCACATGGACCAGCTGCCTCCCACATGGACCCCCCTCCCTCCCACCGGCACTGAGGATCAAGCCTGCAACTCGGAATCGAACCTGGACCCTTCAGTCCATACTCTGACACTCTGTCCCCTGACCCAGACTGGCTAGGGCTCTCATCTGCTTCTTAAAGTGGCTCAGGTTAAAGATGGGGGGTTCCCCCGCCAAATTATACTTCTCCAAATCCTTCCCTCAGCCCTTCCCTCTTGAGCTGGAACTCTCCTCTCCTCCCACTTGATTGTAAGCGGGGGAGGGGGGCCACTCTTCCTGGACACAGAGCTGGTGGCAGAGCTGGGACAGGACACCAGGCTTCCCCATCCCCTGACCGGAGCTCTCCCACTGTGCATATGGGAGCGGGAGGGAGGGGTCTGGGATGCAGCTGTAATTGTGTTCCTTCTGTGCAGTTTCGTCCCTGCAGAGCTCCCCCGACTTCTCTGCCTTCCCCAAGCTGGAGCAGCCAGAGGAGGACAAGTACTCCAAGCCCGCAGCCTCCACCCCTTCAGCGCCCCCCTCCCCCTCGGCTCCCGAGCCACCCAAGACTGACCTCTTTGAGCAGAAGGTGGTCTTCTCTAGCTTTGGGCCCATCATGCGCTTCTCCACCACCACCTCCAGCTCAGGCCGGGCCCGGGCCCCATCCCCCGGAGACTATAAGTCTCCCCACCTCTCAGGGTCTGGGAGCTCAGCAGGCACCCACAAGCGGATGCCCACCCTGAGCACCGCCCCCGCGTCCGTTGAAGAGACCCCCGAG
Source organism: Antrozous pallidus (assembly GCA_027563665.1). Taxonomy (NCBI): domain Eukaryota; kingdom Metazoa; phylum Chordata; class Mammalia; order Chiroptera; family Vespertilionidae; genus Antrozous; species Antrozous pallidus. The sequence goes on from CM050526.1 coordinate 44,417,538, forward strand.
ACAGGCGTGAAGGAGAAGAAGCACAAAGCCAGCAAGAGGAGCCGACACGGGCCGGGCCGTCCCAAGGGCAGCCGGAACGAGGAGGGTGTTGGGGCCCCGGCTGCACCCTCCCTGCCTGGTGCCCAGCTGGCTGGCTTCACCGCCACCGCTGCCTCGCCCTTCTCAGGAGGTTCCCTGGTCAGCTCCGGCCTGGGTGGCCTGGCCTCCCGCACCTTTGGGCCTTCTGGAAGCCTGCCCAGCCTGAGCCTGGAGTCCCCCCTGCTGGGGGCAGGTCAGTGACCCTTCGGGACGGAGGCCACAGAGGGCCCAGCCAGTCTAGTGCTGGAACAGAGGGGTCAGCGTGTAGTTAGAAGGGAATGTGACAGAGACTACACCAAAGGACAGAGGTAACGGATGGCAGGGACAGTCACCTCTAAGACACTCCTCTGTACCCATGGTTCTGCATGGCTGTGGCAGGAGAGATTGTGTTAGATGGCCAGCAGGACATTAAAAGTTTTGGTTGGGATATCAGAGTAGCTGGGAATTCCCAGGCCTGGCCAGGGCAGTCCAGTAAGTAGTCCTATCAAGCAGATACCACCCAGGCAAAAAGTGACATCTGTGCTAGGAGGAGGGTAGGCTGGTGCCAGGTGCAGGGAACCTTCTGGGGGAGGGGCTTGGTGACGATCTGCTTCCCTCTGTGTCCTTGTGCCCGTAGGCATCTACACCAGTAATAAGGACCCCATCTCCCACAGCGGTGGAATGTTGCGAGCTGTCTGCAGCACCCCCCTCTCTTCCAGCCTGCTGGGCCCCCCTGGGACCTCTGCCTTGCCCCGCCTCAGCCGCTCCCCATTCACCAGCACCCTCCCCTCCTCTTCTGCTCCTATCTCCACCACTCAGGTGAGGACTTACTCCTGAGCTCCTCCATCCCTGGGCAGGAGGGGGCCAGGTTGCCAAAGACCCCAGCCCTCCATGGGAACTTGAGAGATTGGGCTTGATCCCAGAACTTCTCCCTGTCTCTGGCCCTCTCTCCTCTCCAGCACACCTGGTCCTTCCCTCCACCCCCACAGTAAGCACAGTTGTGCCCTAGATCTGAGAATAACCAGCAGGCTCAACTTTACCTCCTTTCCCTCAGGTGTTTTCTCTGGCTGGCTCTACCTTTAGCCTCCCTTCTACCCACATCTTTGGAACCCCCATGGGTGTCGTTAACCCCCTCCTTACCCAAGCAGAGAGCAGCCACACAGGTATGTGAGTCTCTGACCCCATTCCCCTTTCCTCCCAAAGGTCAGGGGCACCCATCACCTGCATGTCTTCCCCCCCTCAAAAGATGGGAGGGCTTTCTGGCTGCCCCCTCCCTCTGGCCATTGCCCACCCTGCAAAAAAAGGTTTCACACACAACAAACTAGGGTACACTTTCAGGTAAGACCTGCTGAGGGATTGGGACAGGACAAGAAAGAATTACTGCTCTAACTCACGGGAGAAACGCAGAGAGATTAATGCTCAAGGCAGTTGAAGTAGGGAAACTCTGGCCTCCTGACTCGGACCCCACTTCCCAGCTGGCCCAGAGTGAGTGAGTCTTTGGGATCAGCTGGCCTCAGAGTGAGTGAGTCTTTGGGATCAGCTGGCCTCAGAGTGAGTCTTTGGGATCAGCTGGCCTCAGAGTGAGTGAGTCTTTGGGATCAGCTGGCCTCAGAGTGAGTCTTTGGGATCAGCTGGCCTCAGAGTGAGTCTTTGGGATCAGCTGGCCTCAGAGTGAGTGAGTCTTTGGGATCAGCTGGCCCAGAGTGAGTGAGTCTTTGGGATCAGCTGGCCTCAGAGTGAGTGAGTCTCTGGGATCAGCTGGCCTCAGAGTGAGTGAGTCTTTGGGATCAGCTGGCCCAGAGTGAGTGAGTCTTTGGGATCAGCTGGCCCAGAGTGAGTGAGTCTTTGGGATCAGCTGGCCCAGAGTGAGTGAGTCTTTGGGATCAGCTGGCCCAGAGTGAGTGAGTCTTTGGGATCAGCTGGCCCAGAGTGAGTGAGTCTCTGGGATCAGCTGGCCTCAGAGTGAGTGAGTCTTTGGGATCAGCTGGCCCAGAGTGAGTGAGTCTTTGGGATCAGCTGGCCTCAGAGTGAGTCTTTGGGATCAGCTGGCCCAGAGTGAGTGAGTCTTTGGGATCAGCTGGCCTCAGAGTGAGTGAGTCTTTGGGATCAGCTGGCCCAGAGTGAGTGAGTCTCTGGGATCAGCTGGCCTCAGAGTGAGTGAGTCTCTGGGATCAGCTGGCCTCAGAGTGAGTGAGTCTTTGGGATCAGCTGGCCTCAGAGTGAGTGAGTCTTTGGGATCAGCTGGCCTCAGAGTGAGTGAGTCTTTGGGATCAGCTGGCCTCAGAGTGAGTGAGTCTTTGGGATCAGCTGGCCCAGAGTGAGTGAGTCTTTGGGATCAGCTGGCCCAGAGTGAGTGAGTCTTTAGGATCAGCTGGCCCAGAGTGAGTGAGTCTTTGGGATCAGCTGGCCCAGAGTGAGTGAGTCTTTGGGATCAGCTGGCCCAGAGTGAGTGAGTCTCTGGGATCAGCTGGCCTCAGAGTGAGTGAGTCTTTGGGATCAGCTGGCCCAGAGTGAGTGAGTCTTTGGGATCAGCTGGCCTCAGAGTGAGTCTTTGGGATCAGCTGGCCCAGAGTGAGTGAGTCTTTGGGATCAGCTGGCCTCAGAGTGAGTGAGTCTTTGGGATCAGCTGGCCCAGAGTGAGTGAGTCTTTGGGATCAGCTGGCCTCAGAGTGAGTGAGTCTTTGGGATCAGCTGGCCTCAGAGTGAGTGAGTCTTTGGGATCAGCTGGCCTCAGAGTGAGTGAGTCTTTGGGATCAGCTGGCCTCAGAGTGAGTGAGTCTTTGGGATCAGCTGGCCTCAGAGTGAGTGAGTCTTTGGGATCAGCTGGCCTCAGAGTGAGTGAGTCTTTGGGATCAGCTGGCCTCAGAGTGAGTGAGTCTTTGGGATCAGCTGGCCTCAGAGTGAGTGAGTCTTTGGGATCAGCTGGCCTCAGAGTGAGTGAGTCTTTGGGATCAGCTGGCCCAGAGTGAGTGAGTCTTTAGGATCAGCTGGCCCAGAGTGAGTGAGTCTTTGGGATCAGCTGGCCCAGAGTGAGTGAGTCTTTGGGATCAGCTGGCCCAGAGTGAGTCTGTCTTTGGGATCAGCGCTTACAGGGATCCCAACCAGCTGGGCAACCTGCTCTCCGGGTGTATAGGAGTTAAAGGGGCGGGCCATAAGTGCCCCACCCTCTCCCTTGAGAGGCAGCCTAGCCCCTGAGAGCTGATTGGTGCAGACACACCACCTGCCCAGCCAGGGGTCGGGGCCTACCACCCGCCACCAGTTCAGGTAGGCCTTAAAGAGACCGGATCCAGAATTAAAGACCTGACACAAGGTGACATACCCCTCTCCCCTAACCCAAATAGGAATTCTGTGTCTCAAACAAGGGTTTTGGCATCTAATTTGTGAGTTTATAAATATAAAAAGTCATACAAAACATAATAGCTACAATTACTAAGGGCTTCCTGCATGCAGCCTAACTCTTCACATTTATTTGCCTTATTTTTAAAGTCTCATAACAATCTTTTCAGAGGTTAGTTGCAAACCCAAGTTCAGAGAGCAAGTATCAAATCCAAGTTTGACCCGGGCTGCCTAGACCCAAACTTTCTATGGCATTAAGCTTCCGGGAAAGAAATGGGAAGGTGTGAAGATGGCCAGGCAGAGAAGTCTTTCTGCTTAGAGGAGGGAAGAGCCGTGGCTTCATCTGCCAAGGGGGCGAGTTTCCATCCCATGCTCCCAGCGCACAAGCAGCTAAAACTGGGGTTGGGAGGTCCTGGGGGAAGGGAACCGAGCGGCCCACGGGCATCCTTTTCCCTCTGATCCCGGCCTCCCTTCTCCTTCAAAGAGCCAGACCTGGAGGACTGCAGCTTCCGGTGTCGGGGGACCTCCCCTCAGGAGAGTCTGTCTTCCATGTGAGGGAGGGGGGGGCTGCTTGGGGGAGGGCCTGGGAGCGGGGCCGGAGGGGCACTCCTCTGGGAGGAGGGACGGAGGAGCGGGCACCAGGGGAGAGGGGGGTGCAGACGCGGATGACTGGAACCCCTGGGGAGAGAAGGGAAGGTGGGGAGAGTAGGAGACAGGAGTGGGAGGTAAGCCTGAGCCTGGTATTCCCTTCTGATCCCAGGTCCCCCATCAGCAGCCTCCCCGCACTCTTCGACCAGACAGCGTCCGCACCCTGTGGGGGCGGCCAGGTAGACCCCGCAGCCCCCGGAACGACCAACATGGAGCAGCTGCTGGAAAAGCAGGGCGACGGCGAGGCCGGCGTCAACAGTGAGGAGGGGGGCCCAGGGCTGGGAGACCTGCCCCAGGACCCCCAGACTCGGTCACCCCTCTCCCTAAAGTTCCCAAACGGCTCTAAGGTTCTTCCCCTAGACCCCACTCCACCCCTAACTCTTGCCAACCTTAGCCTCACCTTTAGCCCCTTCTAGGCCCCGCACCTGGCGCCGCAGCCTCTGCACCCAGCCTTTGGCCCTCGCGGACTCCCGGCCCAAACCTAATTAGCCCCGAATTTTCGCCCGCCCCTTGCCTCCCAATCACGTGGCCTCGAACCCGAGCTCCAGGCCCCGCCCGTAGTCCTCACGCCGGTGGTCCCCAGGCCCCGCCTCTCCGAGCTCACCTGACCCCCTTTCTAGCCCCGCCTCCTTTTCTAGGTCCTATCCCGATTGGCCCGGCCCCGCCCCCGGCCCTCTGGCCCCGCCCCCGGCCCTCGCCCCGCCTCCCTCAGGCGCCCGGTCCTCTCTCCGCAGTCGTGGAGATGCTGAAGGCGCTGCACGCGCTGCAGAAGGAAAACCAGCGGCTTCAGGAGCAGATCCTGAGCCTGACGGCCAAGAAGGAGCGGCTGCAGATTCTCAACGTGCAGCTCTCTGTGCCCTTCCCCGCCCTGCCTGCCGTCCTGCCCGCCGCCAATGGCCCCGTCCCTGGGCCCTATGGCCTGCCTCCCCAAGGTAAGGGAGCTCACCCAGGCGGGGAGTTGGGGCCTATGCCGGGCGGTAGGAACTAGCTTCGATTTCAGGGCTGACCGCCTTCCCTGACCCCCCTCCCTCAGCCGGCAGCAGCGATTCCTTGAGCACCAGCAAGAGCCCTCCCGGGAAGAACAGCCTCGGCCTGGACAACTCGCTGTCCACGTCTTCCGAGGTGGGCACCCGTGGACCCTGGGGGACGGTGGGAGAGCGGAGGCGCAAGGGCCTCCTGGTCCCACCCCCACTTTGCAGCTATTGGAGGTTGGACACTGGAGTGAGTGACTGGCAGAGCAATGAGTTGATTGATCCTTTCATTCCTTCATTAGATAAGTAATAATTATGAGGTTTCTACTTAATGCCAGCCACTGGCAAAGCAATTAGTGAGCAAAATGGATGCAGTCCTGCTCCTGAAGATAGGCGAAATCCGAGAAAACAGTCAATAATTGCAAGGGCCGGGGAGTTGGGGGGATGATACAATGGAAATAATTTGAGGGTTGTGAGGAAGAATGGGGCTTGGGCTTCTTCTGTAGATATAAGGGCGGCAGGGAAGGCCTCAGTGAGAGTGTTTGTGGGGTTCATTACAGCGCCTCACATAAAAGAATTCCTGTGTAATTGGCGGCGGTTGGGGAAGCAGTCACTATTGTTATGTTGTGGTTGTTATTGAAATCAAGAAAGCTAGTTTCTTGTTCTCTTTGCCACTTACTATGTGACTTGGGCAGTAATAACCATCATAATAACTTATATTAACTGTATATTTGCCCTTTGTCACGTCCTGTGCTAAGATTTTTAAAGCATTGGTTTGTTTAGTCTTCACCGTGGGATAGGTACGCATGGAATAGATACTATGTTACCCCCATGTGATGAATGAGTAAACTGAGGCAGGGAATCCAACCAAGCCATTGAACAGGGTTTGAACCTGAGCCTGTCCCCTAGCTGTCTACAAAGTTACTTAGTCTGTCTAAGACTGGACAATGGGAAGGATGAGAGTGCAGGTCAAGCACTGAACCCCAAGTCTGGCTTCCTAGATCCTCACAGCCATCGTTGATGTTTAGTATTAAACAAGGACGGTGGGTGCTGGACCCCATGGTCTGCAAACATGATTTGTGAAGACAAATGGGATTCTTGGCCTTAACCCCTGGGCCTTGCTTCTTCCTCCTGGGTAGCTCTGCCTGGAAATGAGGTGGGAGTGGCTGTGCTCTATCAGAATGTGGGTGGGTGCTGGGCTGGGAGCCAGAAATGTCATGCTGGCCCCCTGCCCCTCTGACCCCTCCCTTCCTCCTCCCTCCCCAGGACCCACACTCAGGCTGCCCAAGCCGCAGCAGCTCGTCGCTGTCCTTCCACAGCACGCCCCCACCGCTGCCCCTGCTCCAGCAGAGCCCTGCCACTCTGCCCCTGGCCCTGCCCGGAGCCCCCGCCCCCCTCCCAGCCCAGCCACAGAATGGGCTGGGCCGAGCACCTGGGGCAGCGGGGCTGGGGGCTGTGCCCATGGCTGAGGGGCTGTTGGGGGGGCTGGCGGGCAGTGGGGCCCTACCCCTCAATGGGCTCCTGGGGGGGTTGAACGGGGCTGCTGCCTCCAACCCTGCATGCCTGAGCCAGGCTGGTGGGGCCCCCGCGCTGCAGCTGCCAGGTTGTCTCAACAGGTGAGGGAAAGCTTAGCCTGGGGAAGGGGACGGGCCGCTGGCTATGGGAGGGATTCCCCCCAAACACCCACAGCCCCCCAAAGGGGAAAATGTCCTCCAGTCGTATAGAATCCAGCCACCTCTGGGCCCCAGGTACTCCCTAGATGCTAGTTGTGAGTCCCCTTTGGATGGCAACTCTCTAGGACAAAGCCGTCTATTTCTTGTACCCCAATCTGGGTTTCCCTTGTGGGGAAGTTCCATCTAACTTATGTCCCGCTGTACTCTCTGAGCTCAGTCTGTCTCTCTCCAGTCTCAAGTGGCACATCCCTGCCTCTCTCCACCTGGGTCCGAGGGAGTCTGGGAATGCGTGGGCGGGGGCGTGTCCCTGTCCCTTCCCATGGTCTGTGTTTGCCCCCCTGCCTCAGCCTATCGGAGCAGCAGAGACACCTCCTGCAGCAGCAAGAGCAGCAGCTCCAGCAGCTCCAGCAGCTCCTCGCCTCCCCCCAGCTGACCCCGGTAAGGCCTCCTTTCCCCGGCCATCCCGCCCCGCTCTGCTAGAAGGGCCCAGGGCCCCGGGTCCGGGGAGGGGGAACAGCTCCGGGCTGGGCTGAGAGGGCACCTGTGGACTGCAGCATCCTCTCTGAGAGCAGGTCTAGAGGGTGGCAAGTCTTCCGTTATTGAGCATTTCCAGTCCCAGCCCCAAGGATCTTCAGGGGGGACCTCAGAGTGTGTGTGGAGAGATGGCACCCCTCAACCAGAGCAGCCCCCTGTGGGTCTGCCTTGCATGCTGGGCTCTGCTAAGATGTCCCTTGGAGAAAAGGAGTTGTGCTTTTCAAAAAGGAGGGAGCGGGGACTCTGTAAACAATAATCGTGTTCACATAAAGAAACATTAGAAAGAGACACAAGAAACCAATTTAACGGGTAGGAGCAAAATTTCCTAAGGTAAACCATGATGTATTGTTATGGTTTTCAGAGTACTCAAAAACGCTTTGCATTCTCAAAGCAAAAGTAAATGAATCTAAAACATAAAAAAGCAAACGAAAAAGAGGGGGAGTTGAAAACTATTGACCTAGTTTAATGTTTCTCAAGTTGGGGTCTCACCACTCCTGGGAGCATTGGTTGTTGTCATGGTGACCGGGGCACTGACTGGAGCGGAGCGGGAAGGTAAACACCCGGTGCTCGGCCAGTGTCGCCTCACGTGACAAGCACTGATGGTGTGCAGCCACGTTCGTGTCCAGATGGGGAGCCTGAGGCCCAGAGTGGGGAGTCAGAGACAAGAGAACCTCGACCATCTCCTGCCTCCACTGTGATGGGATGGGGCGCGGGCCAGGCAGGGCAAGCTGGCCTTGGGAGCCGCCGGCCAGTGACAGCCTGGCCCCCTTGCAGGAACACCAGACCGTAGTCTACCAGATGATCCAGCAGATCCAGCAGAAGCGGGAGCTGCAGCGGCTGCAGATGGCGGGGGGCTCTCAGCTGCCCATGGCCAGCCTGCTGGCAGGAAGCTCTGCCCCCCTGCTGTCTGCGGGCACTCCTGGCCTGCTGCCCACGGCATCTGCCCCACCCCTGCTGCCCGCCGGAGCCCTGGTGGCTCCCGCCCTCGGCAACAACACAAGTCTCATGGCCGCAGCAGCTGCGGCCGCAGCGGCAGTAGCAGCAGCAGGCGGCCCTCCAGTCCTGACTGCTCAGACCAACCCCTTCCTCAGCCTGTCGGGGGCGGACAGCAGTGGCAGCGGCCCCAAAGGAGGGGTGAGTAAGGGTCTGGGGCTGTCCTGTCCTCCTGCTCTGGGATAGGCAGCATCACAAGGTACACCATCAGGTGCATCATAAGGAGGAGGAGGAAGTGACCCCTAGGTCAGCAATGCACCCCGCTCCAGACCCCTGGGTCTCTGCGGGCACCTGGGTTCCCTCCTGCAGACCCAAGAAAGATGCACTCTGAACATGCACTAATAGTGAAAGGACCAATCAGGAAACAGCATTCCTCTGGGAAGACCAATTAGAAAAGGCATTTCCTCTCTGAGTAGAAAGAGATGATGCTCTGGGTGGGTCTTTCTGGAAATGTCACTTTATGCCACTCTGAGGGCATAAAGACAGCACAGGGTGCTGGCTTTGGCTGGAGCATGCCCGCCTAACCGGGCACCCTTGTGCAAAGCACAGCCCCCGTCCCCCCCCCCCCCCACACACACATGTTGTTGACTTTGATGGACACCCATAGAGCCCAGGTCAGGAATTTGAGCTGGGCTCCCGCACTGCCCCTTTCAGAAGCTTCCTTCACCCAAAGAGCTGTTCTCAGCTGGGCGTTAGGACCAGACATCTCCCAACCCCCCAGCCTCCCCTCCTCTCTTTCCAGACCGCTGACAAAGGAGCCTCAGCCAACCAGGAAAAAGGCTAAATCCATCCACACCCCTCCTGACCCCCAAAGTGGAGGGGGCAATCCTGGCTTGAGGGGGTCCTAGCCTGGAGCAGGCACCCGCACCCAGATCCTGGAGGGTCCCAGCCCAGAGCACGCGCTGAGACCCGGGGAGCGTGGGGTGCGCCCGGTGCCGAGGACTGAGACCGAGAGGGGAGCTCCTTCTCTCTGGCCCTCTTGCCCTCTGCAGAGACCCTTTGTGAGGGGCTCCGAGGGAGAACGGGCTCCACGCTCACCTAGGAGCCCCTGGAGGCTGGAGGTCCTGCAGGGAGCCAAGTGGGCCCTGCGTAAGTGGGGGGTTGGTTGGACCCCCCACATAAAATGGATCAGCACTTGTATGGGACAGGTCCTGGGCCTGCCCCTGCGCAGAAATCTGTTAAGGAAGAAGGGGTGGCCCTGCTGTACCTGTAGTTTCTGCCCGCCGTGGGCAGATGGCAGGAGGGATCCCTTAGGCTGTTTCTCACCAGTTGACTCCCCCTACCCCCCAATAAGGGTCACAAGCTGAGCTTGTAAAAGCCCACAGACGCGGAGGCTGAGGAAGGGGCAGGATGGCCTCAAACTCAGCCCAAGTCTCCCCACCTCCGGGGGAAGCCCGATGATGGGTTGGGGGGAGGAGGCCCAGCCCCTGGCTGCCCTGCCCCTTTTTGCACTATTGGATATTGGATTTAGGAGTGCCGAGGGTGGGGAGATGGAGTTAGCTGTGTGTGTGTGTGTGTGTGTGTGTGTGTGTGTGTGTTTGTACACGTGTGTACAACTGTCTCCCTCGACCTGAGCAGTCAAGGACAGGGATAGGAGCAGTGCTCAGATGGGGGGCTCCCAGCTCTTGTTTGCACCCTCACCAACTTTGGTCCCTTTCTGGGGCATGAATGGTTCACAAAAATCAGATCAGTACTCCAAGACTGGAGAGTAAGGGGGGGGGGGGCTGAGGGCTTTGAATCAGGGTAAATCCTGCCTTCCCTTCCCCTGACCCCTCCTGGTCTTAGTGCCCCCCTCAGCACTCCCCTCCCTCCACTGATAGTTGGTCCTGCTTCCCTGGCACCAGGGGAGCCCCGGGGATTGGGGGACGGAGCAAGGGAGGGTCAAGTGCCACTTCCTTTTGTGAAGACCTCCCTCCCAGAACTAGCCAGCCCACTTCCTGCACCATCCCGCCACCTCCGCCAACCAGGGGAGACCCCGCTTCCGCCGAGCTAACTGTCCCTCCCCCACCAGCCGTTCCCCTCGGGGCAGAGTCTCACCTATGGAGTGCCCGCCTGCCCAGAGCCTTTGGTGGCAAAGGCCAAGGAGCCAGCGGGACGGCCAGGAGAGGGCGGGGGTGAAGCCTGTGTTCGTGTCAGTTGCACTGGGGTTGGAGCCAGGAGAAGGCATGTCCAGCTTTCCCTGATGCTCGTATCTTGTCAGTCTCTGCATGTGGGTGTGTGTGTGTGTGTGTGTGTGTGTGTGTGTGTGTGTGTTCCTGTTTGGGTTTCTGTTGTTGTTGGCTTTTTTTTTTAAATAAAGAAAAGAAGATGTGTATATTTTTGGCAATGACAGAAACGTAGTGCAGATATATTTTTGCCTGTGCTGCTCAACTGGTTTTTTTCTGATACTGAAAATAATATTAATATTACTGTTGATAAGACTTTGTCATATGTGAGGGAGCTGATAATGGAGGGGGTGGGGATCGGTCCAAGGCAATTTCTTAGGCCCTTGCCAGGGCTTGGGGGGGAGGGGTGGCCGTTGTGATGACCTCAGCAATTCTCACTTTCTATTAATGCTAAATATCAGTTAGAAAAATGGTAGAATTCAGCATCATATTAATCTTCCCTCTATTAAGCTGTCTAACTCCCTGCCCCCAAATCACTGACGAGAAAAACAACTTTCCCAGATTCTTAGAGGAGTTGTTCGTTCACGCCCTCGCCCTCGCCCAAGGCCAGCCCGCTAAGCGCTGAAGGCAGTTTCTGTTCTGGATGCGAGGGAATAAATACAGACACCCAAGGCTGCTGTGGGGGAGAGGGGTCCCCAGGATTTAGTGCACTGGAACCGAGGCCGCCTCCTCCCGCCCGGCACCGGGAGACTGTTTCCCAGCTTTCCCAGGGGGGCGCGCAAGGGGCAGGTTGGCAGGTTAGATGTGAAGATGGGACCTAGGCTGGGTATGGATCGGTGCTGTCCCCCGATTGGGGATGGGAAGGGCAGGAGAGGGGTAGTACATTTTCATCTTTTTAGGGAGCTTTATCGTAAGAAAGGTCTTGAGAGTGTCGGGAAGGGGCAGGGTCCCGGTGTGGAGGGATGGTTATACTGACCTAACCCTCCTCTCCTGGGAAGTGGGATGGGGAGTGGGAAGGGATGCAGCTTTGTAGAGCACTCTGTCTAGGGGAGGGGAAGGATGTGGTTTGCAGGGCGGAAGTGGAGTTTGAAAATGCATGCAAGAGCTTCATGCATGTCCTCACCCGCAGCGTGGAGATGCGATTGGGGTGTGCGTGCAGAGCCACTGTCTGGCCTTGGGGTCCCAACTGGAAGGGACCTGTCGTTAGGGGTCATTTGAGCCAGGTCCTCACTTCAGAGGTGATGCCTCCAAGCCCAGGAGGGGCAGGGGCTCCGGCAGAGCCAGGACCAGCCCTCAGGACACTGGCCTCCTGGCCCTCCCATCTCCCCCTCCAGCACCACCTCCAGGGGCTTCCTGGCTGTCTGTGTCTGATGTGCGGTGTGAGTGCAGGGCTGTGCTGGGGGGTGGGGCTGAGAGGGGGTAATCTCTGTAGCCCTGACGGTCTTGGCTCAGAGCTGATGGATCCTCCCCACAGACAATGACACTTTAAAGGTTGCTTTGTAAAAGGTCTTCCTGCGTGCGAGTTTGTTCCCTCAGGCTCATGGGTTACTGCCCCTCCAGGTGCCCTTACCTTGAGGCAGACGAGCGCCCGCCATGCCTGTTCTGAGTTCCTGGGAAGAGCCCAGGCACGGGAGGGGCCAGCTCTGAGGAGGGGCGATCCTCGCACGCTTCTCTTTCCCAAGCTAGACACGCAGACAAGTTTTCAAAGGCACTGCCTCTTCCCGCCAGCTTCCAGCATCTTCCCTGGTGTGCGGTAGGCCAGAGTCAGGGGTAGGCAGCTCACTCCCATTCTCCTCATCCCAGCTTCCTTTCCTGGGGAGAGGTGTCTGGTGGGATTTACGCCACTTCAGGTGGGAAGCGGGGGCCCAGCACCCTGACTCCCCTCAGGCACATCCCCGGGATCACACGCGGCTGGCTCCTGACCACTCCGGCTTGATCTACTGAGAAGTTGGGGACTGAGGGGTGCCTTCATTGTCCTTTGTTTGCTTCCTCCAGCCCAACGTGGGACTTAGGTGGCAGGACCCGAGACCCAAACCTTGACCGTCCCCCCCCCAGCCCCCCCCCCCCCCCCCCCCCCGTTCCACCCCGCCTGTCTCCATGTAGCAGACCCTTCCTAGGGGAGCAGGAAGGGGAAACCATGGTTTGCAAACCCAGGGCTCCTTTTTCATTCTTTTTAAAACCTCCTTTATATTCTTACCCCAAAAGGCAATGCCCCCGCGCCCCCCCACTCCCAACACCCGCCACCTCCAAGCCTGGAATTGTGCATAACCCGGATCTTGTATCTTTGTATAACGGATGTTATTTGTACGAAGGGCAGTTCGTAAACAGCACTTGTTCTTTTAATAAAAGAATGTTTTACAAAAAAAAAAAAAACCCTCCAAAGAGACCCTGCTTTGTCTGGCTTTATTGAAGGGAAAGGGAGGTGGCCTGCCAACTGTGGGAGCCTGGGGGGGTGGGGGGGGAGGGTCTATTACAGTTCCTCCAGCACTGGGGATCGTAGGGCACCGGAATGCACAAAACACCGACCCTTGGAGGGTCCCTTCGCCCACCCACAAGGATGAGACGTGCAGGCCGGTGGAGTCTGAGCAACAATCTCCCAAGGTGTGCCCGCCCGCCTCCCAGAAACAATGCCAGACTCAGCGGGAGAAACGGCTCCCGGAGGGCGGAGGGCGCGGCTCCCCCGCCCGCGGGTGGGGGCGGGTGGAGTGGGGGTGGGGATGGGGGTGGAGTTGGGGAGGGTGGGAGTGGGGGGGGTGGAGTGGGGGTGGGCTGGGGGATGGAGTAGGGGGGTTGGGGGAGTGAGGGTGGGGGTGGGGTGAAATGGGGGAGGTTGGGGAGATTGAGGGGGAGGGTGTGGGGATGGAGTGGGGGGTGTAGTAGAGGAGATGGGAGGGTTGGGGTGGGGGTGTGGCCTGGGAGCGCACGCGAGGAAACGAAAGGCGGCCCCGCGGTCACCCCGCAGGGTGCGGGGACCGAGGAGGCGCGGGGACCGCCAGCCCACACCCGGGAGCCCGAGGAGGCTGCCGGCCGGGCGCTCGGCTTGGGCCCCCGCGGTTGGGCCGGACCGGACCGCGCGGACTCCCGGCCCCGCCCGCGCGGAACCCGCGGCGTCTTCCGGCCGAGGCGGGGCGAGCGGAAAGGTGACCCGGGCCGGGGCGGAGCCGGCGGGCAGCGAGGCCCGGCATGGGCGGCGTGGGCGCGCTCCTGCGGCCGGGGGCCTGGGTGAGCACCCCTGCCCGGCGCTGACGCCCCCTCCCCGCACCCAGTGCCCCTCCCGCCACCCCCCCCCCCGTGCCCGCACCTCCCCGGGCCTCTCCTTCCTGTCCGTGACCCCGTCTCTTACCCTCTTTCCCCTCCATCCCTAAGCGGCCGTCTCTTCCTGCCCAGGGACTCCCCTCCGGGCGCCTCGGCTTCCCATTGACTCTGTTTTTCTGTTTCCAAATCGCTGGATGGCGATGGCCGCGTGCCTTTGCAGACGCTGAACCAGAGGCGTGCCATCTCCTCCTGGCTGGTACGTACCCCCAGTTTCCCCTCCGCTCTGCCCAAGCGCCCCAGGCCCAGAGACCCCAAAGGCAGGGAACCAGGAGTCAGCCCCGCCTTCCGGACTCCAGCCTGCCTTCGCCGCGCCTGCAGCCACCTCCTGATGACTCAGGGGGGGCGGGCTGGACCGCAGGGCACAGGGCAGGGAGCCAGCGAGGCCCGATAAACCAAGCCCCAGGTGCCCTCGGCGGCTTAGGCTGGCAGGATCCCAGCCCTCCCCTCCCTGGCATCAGGGTGGAGCCAGGGTTTTTCAGAGAAAGCAGCTGGGTCTCCAACCCTGATTGCCTGCCTGGCCTCGAATCTTTCCTACCTGGAGCTCAGGGTACCTATGGGGTCTTGGGGGTGTGGGGGGGTGTCCTTGCTGGGTGTCATCACAGAGGAAGCGTGCCACAAGCCAGGCCAGGGGGACACCGGCCGCCACAGGCAAGAAAGAGCTTCCAGGCCCTGGGCTGACCCTAAGCCCCTCATCTTCCCCGCCGCAGGCCAGATGGTTCCCCAAAACCCCAGCCCGGTCTGTGGTGGCCCTGAAAACACCCATCAAGGTGGAGCTAGTGGCAGGGAAAACCTACAGGTGGTGTGTGTGCGGCCGCAGCAAGAACCAGGTGAGAGGCCCCCCCTCCCTCCGATGGCGACACCGGGTCGGGAAGGCACAGGGCGCGCCCTGAGCTCCCTCTCCAAACACACCTCGGCTGGCACACCCATGGCCTTGAGCTCTGTCGTCTGAATCAGCCCTTTGAGATGAGTCCAGATACAGAAACTCCATCACACAGCCAGGGGCGTGGGACCCAGACTCCTGGTTTTTGTTGTTTTAAATTTCATTTATTTTTCTTTTAGATTGTGGACATTTTTATTGTTGAAAGTGTAGCATGTCCCATCCCCCCCCCCACACACACACTGACCTCTTCTAGCATGTGTGTGCGCACACACACACACACACTGAACTCTTCTAGCATGCGTGCGCGCGCACACACACACACACACACACACACACTGACCTCTTCTAGCATGTGTGCGCACACACACACACACACTGACCTCTTCTAGCATGCGTGTGCACACACACACACACACTGATTTCTTCTAGCATGCATGCGCAGGCACACACACACACACACACACACACTGACCTCTTCTAGCATGCGTGTGCACACACACACACACACACTGATTTCTTCTAGCATGCATGCGCAGGCACACACACACACACACACTGACCTCTTCTAGCATGTGTGCGCACACACACACACATACACTGACCTCTTCTAGCATGCGTGTGCACACACACACACACACACTGACCTCTTCTAGCATGCGTGTGCAAACACACACACACACACACACACACACACTGACCTCTTCTAGCATGTGTGTGCACACACACACACTGATTTCTTCTAGCATGCATGCACAGGCACACACACACACTGACCTCTTCTAGCATGCGTGTGCACACACACACACAGACACACTGACCTCTTCTAGCATGCGTGTGCACACACACACACACACACACCCAGGGTTCTGGACTTCGCTTCTGTGCTACCTTCTCAGAGGCTCATTCCAGGCTCTGTTCAAAGCAGAGGGGCTTGCCCGTCTCTCTTCCTCTCTCCTTTCTCCTAAGAAGCACCTGGGCCAAAGGTCCTCAGCCCTGGGACCCCATCCTGGGGGAGACTGCGCAGCTTTGCTGCCCCCCCCCCCAGTGCCCCTTCCCTTTCTGTTTACCTGACTCTCCCGGTTGCAGGGCCACCACCTTTCCTGCAGCAGCACCGTGTCCACATTCTCAGCCTCCAGGGCCCCTCTCCTCCCTGCGCTGAGCCCCCCACCCAGCAGTGTGGCCTCAGTGTGGCCTGGTGTCGGCAGCCCGGCTTTGCCACTGATTAGATTTGGAGCAGGGCTAAGGGAACATCAGCTGGATAGTGGCTGACTTTTATTCGCTTACTCGAGGCTCAGTGCAGATTTGTGCATCAATGAGGTCCCTTGGCTTGGCCTGGCCTGTGGGATTGGGCCAGAACGGGCTCTCTGACATCCCCCAATGGGGTCCCAGATTGCAAGAGTGTGCAGGTCAGGCCGAGGGACCCCACCAGTGCACGGTCAGGGCCGGGAAGGGACGCGGGAGGTTGGTCAGCCAGAGGGGGCTGCGGGAGGACTGTAGGGCATGTCCAGTCCCGCTCACTCAGTTCCAATCCACTGGACCCCAGCAGCAAGCTAACCTAACGGTCGGAGCATCTGCCCCCTGGTGGTCAGTGCACATTGTAGTGAGCAGTGGAGCAGCCTTAGCATATCATTAGCATATTATGCTTTGATTGGTTGAACAGCTGACTGGTCAACCAGACACTTAGCATATTAGGCTTTTATTATATAGGATTCCCCTCAGCTCTCCTCCTACCCCACCCTGGCCCCAAGTCAAGAGGCCCCCCAATAGCAAGTCACAGCACCCAGGCACCTGCCGGGGTGCTTGAGTGTGTGCTGGCACCAGGCAGCCACACCCCCTCCCTACCACACCCCCTCCCCTGTCATATGCCCAGTGATTTCCTGGAGCCAAAAAATGGACACCCCAGTCCTAAATTCCTGTGGTGCATGCAGGCTCTCTCCAACCCAGCTTTCACCAGGATGGGGAAAGAAATGAATTTCACGAACCAGTGGAGGCTGGGCCATTAAAAAGAAAGAAAATGTTGATATAAAACCTAAGGCCCCATTTCACATGGGAAATTCTGTCCTTGGGCCCTTGAGACGAACACTGTAATGACTCAAACTTACTGAACACTTACTGTATGCAAAGTGCCTAATAAAAGATTATTATTTCCTTAGGACAACTCCATCTTACTATCCTCACATTCCGAATGGGAGGTAAAGCAGTGGCACCTGGGAGCCTGAGCCCCAACCACTGTGCCCTGCTCCTCCCAGACCTGCCACCCCGTCAGGCGGGGCCAGCTCTCTGAACTCCTCTCTTTCCCTCACCAGCCCTTCTGTGACGGCTCCCACTTCTTCCAACGCACCGGCCTCTCCCCACTCAAGTTCAAAGCCCAGGAGACCCGAATGGTGGCCCTGTGTACCTGCAAGGCCACCCAGAAGCCCCCGTACTGCGACGGCACCCACAGGAGCGAGAGGGTGCAGAAGGCGGAAGTGGGCTCCCCACTCTGAGGGACGGCTGCTCATCGGCCCCAGGCCTCTCTGACAGGCACCCCCTTTGTGGGGAAGGAAAGTGCGTGTGGAGCCAGTTAGTGACTATCCAGGGAGCCCAGGACCCAGGTGGCTTATAACGGACTTGCTCCCACAGCCTGAGGTCTCTAACCAGGGCAGCCAGAACAGGTGCCTGGTGTAGCGCCTGCTGGTGGAGAAGGTGGCATTAAACAAGCCTGCCCCTCCAGAATGGTATTCTTGTGGTCACTGGTGAGGCCCGGGGCATACCCCCACTCTGGCTCCTAACCCCGGTCTGGGGGCACCAGACCGGCCACAGGATAGAGGCAATTCCTTATGGGGAATTATTCCATAGGGGGGTCTCCCAAGGCAGGCTGAGCCTAAAGATAAGAGGTACGAGGAGGAGGCCTGGGGGCCCACCCATCCTGTCCCTGTCCCCTCTGCCGCCAAAGAACTAGAGGCTGGGAGAATATGCAGCATTTATTACAAAGCCAGGAGATGCAAAAGTCCCAGGGTAGGAGGAGGGTACAGTCACGACACCTCAGACAACGGACAAGGTGCAAACACAGACAAACCCGTGGGGGGGACCCCACCCCAGACACCTAGGTTGTGGCAGAGTCTTGCCTCCTCCCCGATCGGACCTATGTACACGGGGAGAAGACAGGCAGGCAGGGAGCTATCGGGTCTGCCCTCGGCTGGTCCGCTGACCTCTTGGGATGGAGTTGAGGACAGAGCTTACAAGTGTCTGTCTTGTGCTTTCAGCTGCCCCTGAGGCTCTCTCCTGACCAGGCCTCAGCTGGGGGGTAGACAGAGGACTGGAGGGCTCTCTGCCTTTAGCAAAATCTGGGGTCTGTGCTTGTCTGAGGTTAACCCCACTCCACCTCTCCATTCCAGGTCCCCAAGGGAGACTTGATCACCAGGCTTGCTGATGTGGGTTCCTGGGTGGGGGTAGGGGCAGAAGCGGGGTGAAGTGGTTCACAATGCTAGAGCCACAGTGGAAGTTCAAGGGCGGAGGCCTCCTACGGCCTGAATCTTCTCTTCCACAAGGAAAACGGTGCGAAGGCCACACACACAAGGGGGGAGAAAAAAAAAAGGACAGAACTATCTATGCTTTGCACAGAGTTTCCACTGCAAGAGGAGGAGGTGAGGCAGACACCATCTCCACCACCCACTCGCTCCCCCAAACCAGGGGATAAACTGCATTCGTAAAAGGCACTGTCTTAGCAAGTCTCTGCACATTCAACATGAGGGGTGGGGGCTGGTTGGGTCGGGGCAGGACAGCAGCCAAGATGGGGAGAGAGAGGGTGGACCCACACACAGCCAGTTAAGAGTTGTGCCTAAAGCTTTGGGGGCTGGTGGGCCCTGCAAGACCCCATCTGCCGTGGGAAACGGAAGGAGGATGGAGCAAAGCTTGACTGAGCCTCAGGTGGCCCCTCCAGTCCACTTTCAGGCACCCCCAAGAGCAGAGTAGAGCGAATTACACAAGACCCCTTCAAAATTAACACCCATCCCCTACACATACACACACACATAAAGTTTGTTTCCTGTGGCATTTAAATTAATCTGGTTGGTCCATAGAAAATAAGTATGTATATTTGGTTTTTCCTATGTACATATATATATAGAGATTTATTTATAAAACCCGCCCCCCACCCCTAAGGTGGGAGGAGCTGGGGAAAAGTAGAAGAGGTGGAAATAGAAGCCCAGAAAAAGTGGAGGGGTGGAGAGGCATGGTTGGAAAAGGAGGGAAAGGTCCCTTTCCTCAAGTTAAGGGGGGCACAGGCGCTCCATTGACAGTCATCTTGCGCCCCCTGCTGGTGGAGGATGGTGTCTGCAAGCAGTTCGAGGCGCCCCCGTTGGTAGCTGTGCTGACCCCACTGGCTGCTGAAGGGGGAGTGGGGGAGGTAGGATGGGTGGCTGGGGGCCCATGGGAGCTGGGAGAGCCATGGGAGGGGGTGGCTGGGCTGGGCAGGGAGGAGGAGGTGGCCGGCAGGGTGGCAGGGCTGGGAGCCTTGTCGCTGACTGACTCACACTCTGATGCCCCACTGGTGTTGGTGCCCTCGGAGGGAGTGGGCGCTGTAGGCAAGGTGAGCCGCTTGCAGGCTGGCTGGACCCGATACTTGAGGGGGAGAGGGCCGTTCTGCAGGGAGAGTTGGGGGACAGAGGCTAACCAGGCAGCCACCCACCTTCACCCCATCATCCCAAAAAGGAAGGAAGGAAAAGCTCGAGGCCTAGAGAGCAAGACCCAGCAGAGGAGGAGGGCCTAGGCCAGTGGTCGGCAAACTCATTAGTCAACAGAACAAAATAACAACAGTACAACAATTGAAATTTCTTTTGAGATCCAAATTTTTTAAACTTAAACTTCTTCTAACACCAATTCTTCAAATCAGACTCGCCCAGGCCGTGGTAGTTTGTGGAAGAGCCACACTCAAGGGGTCAAAGAGCCGCATGTGGCTCTCGAACCGCAGTTTGCCGACCACTGGCCTAGGCCAAGCGAGAATGCGACTGAGAGAGCAAGGCCGGAGAGCCGGGCACACAGACGCAGAGAGAACGTGGAAGACCGGAGACTGGAGAGAAGAGAGGGAGGCCAAAGGGCAGAAAGAACATTTACTCCGCCACAGCCACCAGACCCCCTTTCTGGACCCCAAACTGGGGCATGTCATCTGCCCAAAGATCCTTCTTTCCGGGGGCTCTGGGAGCGAGGGCCCGAGGCGGGCACCCCGGACAAGGCCAGCTCACGGGACAAGAGGGGCGCTGTCTGTGGTCAGAGCAGGGTGCTCACGCGGTCCCTGTGGGCACAGACCAGTGCCAGCCCTTCGGGGCCCCTCCCAGCCCTGCTCACCCGCCGCCAGGGGTAGATGTAGGCGATGTCCATGAGGGTGTAGTACTCCTTCAGCGGCTCGTCCTCGTAAAGAACTTCCACCTGCAGGGGGAGGGCGGACACCGCGGGCAAAGGAAGGCCCAGGTGAGCCGGGTCTGGTGGAGGGAGCGCTGGGCCGGCTCTCACCGGCTGCTCAGAGCAGTCCCCCAGGGAGCTTTAAAAAATGCCAGTGCTCCGTCCGACCTAGAGATTCTGTTTAGCTGGTAAGATAGGAGCTGGGTTTTAAAGCTCCCAAGTGAATATGACATAAAGTGTGGGATCCACTGTCCCAGACCCGGGCTACTCAGCGTGTGCTCTGTAGACAGCGCCACTGGCGGCACCTGGGAGTCTGCTGGGAAAGCAGAATCTACTGAGTCAATCTGCATCTTAACAAGATCTCCGAGGGCCAAGATCTCCGAGGGCTCACGGGCTCATTCAAGTTTAAGAAGCAACACCCTGGCCGAAACCGGTTTGGCTCAGTGGGTAGAGCGTCGGCCTTCGGACTGAAGGGTCCAGGGTTCGATTCTGGTCAAGGGCATATGCCCTGGTTGCGGGCACGTCCCCGGTGCGGGGGTGTGCAGGAGGCAGCTGATCGATGTTTCTAGCTTTCTATCCCTCTCCCTTCCTCTCTGTAAAAAAGTCAATAAAATATATTTTTTAAAAGAACCAATGACCTGGAGTTCTGTTGGAATTTCAGACTGGCCTTCCTTCAGCCAGGTGGCCCCAGACAAGATCCTGTGTTTTTGCGCACGCGCGCGCACGCGCGCACACACACACACACACACACACTTCCCACCTCGTTCCCATGTAGTCTGCACACTGGTTTCAACAGATGCAGACTGCCCCCCCTCATCTTGGTTTCCATTACCTGTCCACTTACACAACCAAAGTAAGCCCTGGGTGACACCCGGCCGCCCTGAACAATGCTGGGGTGCACAACTGTCATACACACACCCCCCCCCCCCAACACAGACACTCACTTTTCCCAAAGGGCCCGGGACTCACCTTGTACTTGCTGGGTACATCCATCTTATTTCGGAGAAACTTGGCAAGATGCATGACGGTCATGGCTGCTGGACACCGCAGGAAGCGCACCCCTGTCTGCCAGGGAGAGGCACCCAAGGACTGTGGGCCACCCAGGCACTCTCTCCCAGCCCACAGGCCACTCCCGGGCGGGCCCCAGCACGCACCTTCTCCTTGTCCCCATCTCCATTCTCCAAGGGCCCCTTCTTCTCCTCCCGGTCCCTGGGGGAGGAGAGAGAGTGAAACTAGGGAGGCCCGGGTTCGGGCAGGATTCCCCAGGACACACATCCAGAAGGGCCTCCCCTCCAGGGGAACGGGGCTGGGTGGGAGAAGGGGGTGACCCAGCCCAAGACCCCGAAGGACCAGGCGCAGTGCAGACTTGCCTGACGGTTTCGTAGAACTCGATAGACAGGCTGACAATCTCATCGTCACTCAGGGCCCCCTTCTCCTGCTCCAGCACCTCCCCGCGGTCCTCATTGGAGCCGTTGGGGACTGCGAAAGGAGGAAACTGAGGTGCTGCCTAGGATGGGGGAGAGGAGCCCCACCAAGGACCCAGGATCTCAGAGCGCAGTGGGGCGAGCGCAGCCATCCTCTGAGCCAGGGAGATGCATGGCCGGGCATGAAGGAGGGACAGCCCAGCCCTCGTGTCTGAGCAGAGCCACACACTCACCGGTCCCGCCTGGGAGCACACACATGCACTCACCTTCCGTCAGGGGGTAGGCTGCATAGAAATCCCGCCGCCGTTTCATCTCATCTGAAGGAGGGAAGGAAACAGGGTGAGGAGGGAGGAATGGGGGGGGCGGGGGGCGGGAGGAGGAAGGGTGTTCAGATACCTTTAAAAAGCCCAGGGACCAACTTGTAGACTATGTCTTGGAGGGTCTTGTCAGATCTGGAGAAAAAACATACAGGACCCCATCAACAACCCCGTTACCCTCATCTCCCCAGCCAGGGACCCCCCTTCTCACCTCCCTTCCTTAGATTCGGGGCCTGACCTCTGCCCCTCCAACACTTCTCAGCTGGACACAACCCGGAGGGAGGAAAGAGGCCCAGGGCGCCCCCCTGTCCTGCCACCTTCACTACAGGAACAGGAGGGCTAGGGACAGAGGGGAGCAGACACGGGGCTCGCAGGGCTGGGGGGCGGGGCCAGGCCCACCTGATGCTCAGCAGCGGCCGGGTTTTGTGCACCTGCACGTCACACATGGGGCAGTACTTGTTGGTCTCCAGGTAGCGCACGATGCAGGTTTTGCAGACTTGGGGGACACGGAGAGAGGGAGGAGTCAGAGCCCCCTTGGTAACCAGGCCCAGCCCCAGCCCCTCTGTTCAGGCTCAGGTCTCCCTTCTCCACCATGTCCAGCAGTGTAGGCCTGTTCACAGGCCCAACGTGGTCCTGTTCTCAGAGGACAAATGCCTGTGTCTGTTTTTGGGAGAGGACGATCTTATGTGTCTATGTGTGTGGATTAGGCCAGTGTCATGTGTCACGTATACGGTGAACCCCAAGTCTCAAGCTCCCGTCAAGGAGTACAAACAACAGCCAGCCTGCTCCCCATCTCCCGGGGTCCTCGACCTTTACCCCTGAGGCCACAGGGCACCCCAGGGGCACCTCGTCTTCAGGGGGTGACATTTCAGCCACAGAGGTCTCAGATGAAAGTCCCTGGAAGAACTCTGGGTCAAAACCTCCAGCCTTGCCCTAATCGGTTTGGCTCAGTGGATAGAGCGTCAGCCTGCGGACTGAAGGGTCCCAGGTTCGATTCTGGTCAAGGGCATGTACCTTGGTTGTGGGCACATCCCCAGTAGGGGGTGTGCAGGAGGCAGCTGATAGATGTTTCTCTCTCACCGATGTTTCTAGCTCTCTATCCCTCTCCCTTCCTCTCTGTAAAAAAAAAAAAAAAAAGTCAATAAAATATATTAAAAGAAAAAGAAAAATCTCCAGTCTCCCTCCCCTCCCAGGCAGCCTCTCTGTGACCTGGGGAACCCCCACCCCCTCCGCCCAACCTAGGCAGAAGCTGCCATGCTGAGGAGCATCCTCCACCCGACTCACAGGAATGCAGGCACTCCACGATGGTGGTGGCATCGATGAAGTACCCCCCGCAGAGGGCACACATGAGGTGAGGGTTCAGCTCCGTGATTTTGATCCGTGTGGTCCGATGCATGATGCCGGGGAAGGGGTTGGGGGGCCGGGGAGCGTCACCCTGGGAAGTAAAAGTGGAATCAGAAACCCGAAGATCCAACATCCTCTCTGAGGCCGAGGCCCTTCCTCTCTGCCTTGGATGGGGTGCAGGGAAGGGTCCGGTTCTTTTGGACCCCCCCCCGTTTACCGGCTGCCAGCAGCTCTGAGATTCACCCCACCTTGAGCAACAAGATCAGCTCCTCAGGAGCAGCAGGAGGGACTGAGGTTAGACCACAGGAAGTACTACCCAACTTTCCAAAGGACGTGTGGAGGCAGGAAAATGGAAGAGAACAGACTTTTAAAATCCTATCTAATAAAAGAGTAATATGCAAATTGACTGTACCTTCACTACACCCAAATAAGCCACATCCATAAGCCACGCCCACCAGCCAACCAGGATTGGTATGCAAATTAACACCCAACCAAACTGGCTGTTGCCATGGCAGGCCAGGGTTGGGGCAGAGCCAGCCAGTGCCTGATCAGCTCCATGGCAAGGCAATCGCTGGGTGCCCAAGGCCTGGAAAAAACCTCACCAAGAGGTGGAGCCAGCCAGCGATCAGCCCGATGGCAAGGCGATCACTGGCGGGGATCCCCGGCCCAAGGATGAAAGCCTTGGCCAGAGGCTTCGGCCTTGGGCAGGCTGGGGGTGAGCCGTCAGAAGGACATCCCCTGTGGGCTCCCAGTATGTGAGAGGGGGCAGGTTGGGCTGAGGGACCACCCACCCCAGTGCATGAATTTCATGCGCAGGGCCCCTAGTATCTCCATAATCCCAATTCCAGTGAGTGCTAGGAGCTAGGAGGAAACTCTCATAAGCTAGGCCTCCAGGAAATAAAAGACAAGAAAGAATAAATGTCCCTGCCCCTTCACCCCCCTCCAGATGTGGTCTTTCTACTCCGTGCTGCCCTGCTTCCATCCCAGCTGCTGCTCCTCCACACGCAGCTTCAGGTTTGAAGGGGCACCCCATCCCTGCTCTCTGGCTCTGCACCCGGCTCCGGCCCCAGAGCAGCAGCTGGGACATCTACTGACCACGCAGGTTCCAGGCCTGATGCTCATGCAAGAAATACAGAGGAGCTGATACCGGTTTGGCTCAGCGGATAGAGCATCAGCCTACGGACTGAAAGGTCCCGGGTTCGATTCCGGTCAAGGGCATGTGCCTTGGTTGCAGGCACATCCCCAGTAGGGGGTATGCAGGAGGCAGCTGATCCATGTTTCTCTCTCATCGATGTTTCTAACTCTATCCCTCTCCCTTTCTCTCCGTAAAAAATCAATAAAATATGTTTTTAAAAAAGAAAAGAAATACTGATGAACACGCTGATCAACCTGTGCCCACAAGCACACACCTCCAGGACCTCCCCCCCCCCCCGCCCCAGGCACACGCAGTTATGTCCCCACGTGGACACTGCCACCTGCCACTCCCACCTGGTGCCACCTCCTCTGCAACCTGCCACAGACCGTCCAGCAGACGCCTGCCAAGGCTGGGCAGAAAGTGCCCTGTCCCCAGCCCCCCTGAGCACCCAGCCAGGCTCCAGCAGGGCCCGGGGAGGTCAGGCAAAGCCCAGCTCTGGCTTGGCTGAAGTTCTTACTTCTCGACATAAAAAAAAAAAAAAAATCAAAGCTGCACAGAGAAGGGACGGCCCCTCCCTTCTTCCTCTTTCCCAGAGTAAGAGCTCAAGGGGTGGGGCTTGAGCGAGTGGCCAAGTCCCCACTGCTCCTTTACCACGTCCACCGCTCCCTCCTTTCCAGAAGCATTTCTAAAGACACCACATCGGGTTTTCCAGGACCAGAAATTCACAGCCAGGACCCGCAGTTTCTATAGAGACCCCAGGATGAGTTTGGCCGGGACCCAAGCTGCCAACAGAGGCTGGCCGGAGGCCGAAAGACATGGGGAGACACAAAGGCCACACACGGGAGAAACACCAGCCAGCAGGGCAGACGGAGCGGACCGAGCAGGCAGGGAGGCGGCGGCCGAGACCCGCAGGCCCAGCCCCAGGAAAGCGGTCCTGGCCACACACAGGCCGGGTTCCCCCTCACAATTATGCAGCAGGCTTGCTAGTGACTCCACTGTTTGGTCGTTTCCATGGTAACCTCGTCCCTGGCAAGATGCCCAAATATCATTACAACCGTCCAGGGGGGAGAACAAACTCCGAGTGGCCGGCTGGCCGGGGTGTGATGTCAGACGCAGACCTGCCGTCTGGGCCTCCAGAGGCGCTTGGTGTGACTGCTTGTCTGTGCCCGTGTCCGGGGAATCTGTGTGCGTGCACAGGCAGAAACAAGACGTGCTGGGGGGTCCAGGCTGCTATCAGTACACGTCATACCACCTTCTCTCTCTCTCTCTCTCTCTCTCTCACACACACACACACACACACCCCGTGTTTCACACTCCCTTGGCCGCCTCATTCACACGCTTGTGTTTTCAGACACTTGCTGTTAAGAATTCCCACCTAGTTGCTGCCAAGCAGACTATGGCCTCAACACAGGAGCTCCCGGGCACATGGCCATAACCCCGCCCCTCCCCCTTCCCTGAGCACCTGTGAGCCTTCAGCCCCAGAGCATCCCTCAAGGTCTAGCTGTGCAAGTGAAGGAGAGAGCTGCGGTGCTGATAGAGGGATGACACGTTCCTGTATCTCCCGTGTAAGAAATGAGCCCCCTTGTGACCCTCCCTGCTCCACCCACCCCATCCCCAGAACCTCCGATTGCTACCTCTGGGGCTGGGGAGAAGCCACGATTGGTTCCTCACCTGATTGCCATGGTTACCTGTCCCCCCCCCTCCCAGGACCTCCTCCCCATCTCATCTCCCCCTCCAGGAAGCCTCGGGGCCCTACAACTGACGCCCAATTCCTCCCTAACTGCAACTGGCTGGTGTGTTGTGAGCAGCAGAAGGAAGGGGGGTTAGGGGGCTGGGCCTCAGCATCACCACTTTAAGAAAGAGGCAATGGTCCCAGGGGAACAGAGAAGGAGAGACAAATCCAAGAAAAGGGAAACCAAGGGCCACTGGGAAGTGGCCTGTGTGGAGTTCTGGGGGCTGTAACAGGTCAGCTCCAACCGTATCCCCACAGAGCACCTGAGTGCCACCAGCCACCTCCAATGCCTTCCCCCATCCGGGGCCACGTCCCTCCCTCAGTGTCTCCTGTCCCCACACACTGACTTCACAGGGCACAGCAGCTGGGCGGCCCATGCTCTGGCCTTGGAGCCCCTGAACCCCCCGGGCTCGGCTATCGGGCAGGAAAGGACATTGATCAGCACCCAATTCCAGCTCCTCCTTGCCATCAAGCCTGGCGTCTGTCTGTCTTTCCTCCCCCTCAAAGTCCCCTACCACTAAAGCCACCCCGCAGCTCCTTGTTCTAACACGCTCTTTCCGGAAGCTCCCCCGAGGTTTAGGCCTCTCTTGCCTTCAGCTTTTTTTTGTTTTGTTTTTCTGTGTGTGTGTGTGTGTGTGTGTGTGTTTCCACTTTCCCCTGCAGAAGGAGCCAGTCTCTGACAACCCAGAGGTCCCTCTGCGCCTCTGGCTGCACAGGTGCAGCGGTCTGGGCTCCTCTTTTCCTCCAAATGAAATCAGCCCGACTCACCCAGACAGCCTCCCGGACTTGGGAAAAGTCACTCAAGGTCACACATCCAGGCGCCTAGAATCGCAGAGGCAGAAGGAGTCTCAGAAAGCACCTTGTCCGCCGTTTCACTTTACGGATGAAGACACTCAGAAAGAAGTGGCCTGTCTGAGGTTACACAGTGGCAGGCCCAGGACGAGAAACTGTCTGGCTCCCGGTCCAGTGCTCTCCGCACGCTGACACGCGGGCCAATAAGCCTGGCCCTGTTCCCTCCAGGAGGGGGAAACTTTCCCCAAGTTCCCCAGAAGACAGGCCACTCAGCGAACCTCCTAGGAGGGGTCAAAGTCTGGCCAAGGATGACCATCAGCACACACTCTCACCCTGAAGGACGAAGAGGGAGCGGAGCCCTCGTCCCACTTCCCTGGCGCAGATGGGAAAACTGAGGCTGTCCAGAAGCACGGTGAGCCAGAGTGTACTGTCAGCGCTCAGACCGTAGGATCTAGGAGTCCCTTCCTGTCCCAGCGGCGTACGTGCAACTGCGCTGGCCCCATGGATTTGGGAGGAACATGGGCAGTCCCCCGGGAGCACCGTCCACCGTCCCATGAGGATCTGCTCCCCCAGCAGCAGCACTGAGTGAAGGCGTCTAGCCTCCTGAGGCTGGGCTCCCTCCATCCTCCCTCCCTTCCCCACCTCCTAGCTTCTGAACATCAAACAAAGACAAAAACCCAAACTATACACACAGAGCCAGACACACCCCCTCCATCTCTCTCACACTCACGACGCACAAGGCCAGAGAGGCAGCACGTGCATACACGCGTACACACACACACACACACACACACACAGCCAGACAGATACTTGGCCAGACACACAGACACACCCCATCACACAGAGCCAGACCAGAGCCCCGCCCACATTTGCCAGATGCACTGAGCCACCTCCACCCCATCCGGGAGCACACAGCCTGACATCCATCCCTGGTGAACCCAGAGCTGCACACACACACTAGCCTTTGTGCATCCCTGGTCCGCCCAGTGTAAATTATAACACACGCCTCCTGCCAACAAAGACAGTGCGGCTCCCGACCTCTCCTCGGGGGGCCAGAGCCTGGAAGAGTGGGGTGGGCATCTGACCTGCACAAAGGTATAACCTCTTCCTCTTCAGATCGTCTCCATTCCCATGGCAACAGCTCCATCCACCAAGATCTCTCAGGCAAGGCCAGGGCAGCAGAGTCCCCTTCCTGCCCTCCCCACCCCCTCCACTTCAACTTGAACCCCACCCAGCGACACAGTGTCTGGATGCTAAGTCCCAGGTCTGCTTCCTGCCTCACTCCAAAGACAGCTCCAAGAACACAACCCCCAACTCCGATGGAGGGAACCCCTGGGAAAACCTCACCACCAAAAAAATCTGCAACAGAGCTGGCTTTATGCTTCCTTTCCAAGTACTAACACCTTGGAACAGGGCGGAAGGGGGAGGAAGGAGGGAAAGTAGAGTTTCAGGAACAGATGCAAACTGCAGGAGGCCCCGAGAAGGAGGCATCCCAATGAAGTGGGAAACGACCCAGGGACGCCCCCTCCCCTCCCCCCTGCAGGAAGCCCAGGAGAGACTGAGGCAACAGAGGCGAGGGGTGGGGGATAAGGGGTAAACTCTTGAGAGACAAAGACGGGGGCGCTTCCACAATATTTACAGGCGAATGCACCACCGGGCGGGCGTCTCCCAGCCATCCCGAGCAATTCTGGGCAGATGGGGGTGTGGGGGAGGGGGCAGGCATGTTTGGGCCCAACGCGAAGACAGGAAGGACAGGGGTGTCTGCTCGCCAAGGCCCCCCCCCCCCCCAGAGCTAGCAGCAGGAGGACCTGGGGGAGGAAGAGGCAGCCCGGCCCCCCAGTGGGAGAGGGGCCCGCCGTTCAGACCCCTCCTGCCTCCGCCGGCGATCGGAAATGCCGCGATCCATCTTCCCCCACATTTCCAAGCCACCCCCTCCGCCCCGGCTGCTCCCGGAGCCGGGTCCGAGGTCGGAGACCCCAGTTCCCGGGCGGCTGCTCCTCTCTCCCCTGGAGCCGAACTTTCCTCGGGGCCCAGCTGAGGGGGTTGGGGCGGGGGCGGGGCGCCCAGTCCGGGGATTTGGGGGGGAAAGGGACCGGCGGGGGGAGGTGCCCGACAGCGCCGGGGCCCGGGCAGGAGAGAGCGCCCTCCCCCGGCCCCGCAGCCATCAGAAAGCACGTCCCCTTCCTCCCGGCCTCCAGGCTCTGCACGTCCACGACGCCCGGGTGTCCCCCCAAAAACACAAGGGGCGACCCCTCCCCAGGGCGAGGGGGGCGGTGGGGGGAGCCGGGGCAGCCCTGGGTCCTGGGGAGGGCCGGCGGGGCAGAGGTGCACCCCACACGGAGCCCCGAAGCCTCGGTGGATGCCTCGGCCCCTCCCCCTCGCCCCCTCGGGAGCAGGTTTGGGACGGAGCGGAGGCACAAAGAGGCGGTGGTCCCGGCAGACGCCGGATCGTTAAAGGGGAATCCGCTTCGGCCATCTTGGAAGGGAAAGAAGGGAAATGGGGAGAAAAGGGGGAGACAGAAAGGCGCACCGGGCGAGCCGGAGCCGGAGCCGGGCTGGCGGGGCGGGGGGGGGGGGGGGGGGGGGGGGGACGCGGCCCCGAGCGGCAGCCCCGCCGCGCAGCGCCTCCTCCCGCGGGGATGGGGGAGGATGCGCCGGCCCCGGCCCATCCCCAGCCGGTTCCGGGGCAGGAGGAGGGGAGGGAAGGGCCGTCCGGGTCCGCTTACCTGGGTTCGGGGTCTGCGGGTCCCGGGGAGGGGGGGATGGGAGGGAGGGAAGGGAGGGGAGGGGGGCCCAGCCGTGCCGCTCGCTCGGGCGGCGGGAGGGGAGAAACCTCCGGTAAGAAAGGAGTTTGCGAAGGCGGCTCGGGGTGGGAGGAAGAAGGGAGGGGAGGGGGAGGGGAGGGGGGAGGGGAGGGACCGGGCTGGGGGGGACAAAATGGCTTTTTTCCTCCAGACAAGAGCAGGTCCCGCCCACTGCCCACCCACGTGACCTCATTCCTTTGGGGTGTTTGCGGAGCGGGGCCGGGGAAGAGGGGGGAGAGGCCATCGCGGCTGCCCCCCGCCCCGGGCACCGGGCCCCCCAAAGTGGGACAGCCCCCCACCCTTCCCGGGCAGCCCCGACCCGGAGGGACGACCCTCCTCTCCGCAACGCACTCCTCCCCCCGAAAAGCGTGTGCGCCCCCCGCCCCCTGACCCCGCCATCCCCCCCCCCCCCCCCGACCCCGCCGTCCCCACCCCTGGCCGGGGCGCCTGGAAAATGGAGAAATCTGGACGGGGCTCCACGCCGTGGGGCTCGCTGTGGGTCCGGCTGCCTCGGATATAGGGCGCGGGGCCTAGGCGAGGGACGCGACGCCCGCACGTCCACGCGTCTGGTCCGTCTCATTCACCCGAATATCGTCCCCCAAAAACAGCTGCGTTTGTGAGCGCGGGGTCCCCGCCCGCCCCGCTGCGCTCGGCCCCCGATCGCGGCTCCACCGCGCAGCACCGGGCCCGCCGGGGCGCCTCGAGGGAGCACGCCGCCCGGGGCGGAGGGGGAGGCGGGCGCGGGGCTGGGGTCGCCGCGGCGGAGGCTGGCGCCCCGGGGTGGGGAGAGTGGGACCCCCCCGAGGCGGGGAGACTCGGGCCCCAGGCCCGGGACACAATGACCGGGCCGGACGCGAGGCCCGAGCGCACCGGGACGCCTGGCGCCGGGGCCGGGACGTGGCCGCGCTTTTCCCCGCCGCGTGGACCGCGCTGCGCGGTGGGTGCGCCTCCCTCGCTCCCTCCTGGGGGCCGTGACCTTCTCCCGCCCGGGGTGCGGGCTCCCGCCCCCAGGGGACCCCCCACGGGTTGGTGGGGGGGAGGCTCGGACCAGCCAGGAGAGCGGGGGTCGGGGGACCGGTGGCGCCAGGGAAGCGGATCGATACTAGGTTTCGGCGGAGACTGCGGGCCGCCTCGTCAGGACGGTCGATTCGCTTATCCGTTTGCTGGTCAGGATTTACTAGGGGCGCGGGGGGGCGCTGTGTCTGTCCCTTCAGAGCTCCATCCTCTGGCCAGAAGCGCCATTAAGTGCACTGGAGGTGGCTCGAGTTAGCAAATGAGGAGACGAATCGAGGGCAAGCTTTGGAGCGCCTGCCTCCTTCTCCTCTTCCCCCTCCCCTCCCCCTCCCCCCGCCCCCATCCTCCTCCTCCTCCCTCCTTCTTCCTCCCCTTTTTCCTCCTCTCCCTCCCCCTCCTCTCCTTCCTCCCCCTCTTCCCCTTCCTCCCCCCTTCTCCCTCCTCTTCATCCCCCTCCTCCTCCCCCTTCTCTTCCTCCTCCTCCCCCTCCTCCTCTTCCTCCTTCTCTCCCTTCTCCTTCCCCTCCTCCTCTTCCCTCCTCCTCATCCTCCTCCTTCTCTCCCTTCTCCCCACCCTCCTGTCTCTCCTCCTCCTCGCCTTCCTCTTCCTCCTCTCCCTCCTCCTACTCCTCCCCTTCCTCCTCCTCCTGAGCCTCCTCACCCTCCTCAGCCCCCTCCTCCTCCTCCTCCTCACCCTCCTCCTCACCCAATCCTCCTCCTCTCCCTCCTCCCCCTCCCCCACCTCCTCCCCTCTCTTCTCCCTCGCAGCCCAGGCTTACCCGAAGCTGGGGCCCTCCGGCTACCAGCTTTCAAGCTTTCACTCATTGGCCAGAGACCAGGGTCACCCTTTGGCCGCCAAGTGACCCCAGCTGCGGCCTGCAGCCCACTCTGGCCGAATAGGGGCGGGAAGAGGGGTTTCTGCCCAGAGCGGGGTAGTCAGTACCCCGGGGAGAATGGCCTGGGGGGGGGGGGACCAGGGCACCTGCTCCACACTGTTGGCATGCAAAGACCAGGAGTCCGTCGCCGCTCTGGGAAGGGGGTTCTGGGATGGATACACTCACTGTCCCTAGGACAAGTGTGTCACCTGCACCTTGGGCTCTGCCAGGGGAGACCCAGGCACCCTCTTCTGTCCTGAAGTCGCCCTTTGGGGAGAGAGTGCAGCAAGAACTCCTGGGCTGCCACTCCTTCTGGGCCAGAAGGTCAGGAGAAACCTGTGGGGGCTGCGGAGAGCACAGTCCCGCCCACAGTGCGCACAGTGTGTGGTTGGGGCGGGGCTGCTACTATCTCTGAGTCCTACCGCGGCTTTTTGATCCTGGAGTGCCGCTAGAATCGATCACCGAGCTCACCTGGGATCCACTCACTTGTTCCTCAATTACCAAGCGCCGGCCAGGAGCAAACCCCAAGACAGAGGAACATGCTGAAGACCCCAACACCCACTGTAATCATGTATGTCCTGGGCAGTAGGTCCCCAGATCCCTGGCCTTTCTGTTTTAGTAGGAGAATCTGGCCCAACCTTCCCCACCTCTGAATGTGTCTGGTGCCCAGACAGAGAGAGAAGCACCTGCCGTGTGTCCATGCAAGTACTGGGCCCAGCACAGGGCACAGCACGCTGGTGAGCCGGGCTTTCGGGGCAGGGTGCTCACAGACCCATGGGGGCGAGTCCGGAGGGTTTCACAGCCTGTCCCGTTAGCTCCCATGGCACTGAGTACCCTGCGGGGCCCCCCATCAGTGGTGGGAGAACTGGGCAGGGAGGGTGGGCACTGGCAAGGGCTTCCAGAAGAGGCCTCCTGTGAGCCAGGTTTGAGAAGAGACCAGATATGGAAGAGAGTTGCTTGAGAGAGTCCTTTGCTTCGCTCCTTCATAAAAGTGAAGGCTCCTACCCCATGCCCTCGAATGTGCTTCTGGGAGAGGGCAGGTGCCAATTCCTTATCTCAGTTTTATTTGGAATATCGCATGCGATTCTCTGACAGGTGCCCATCAGAGGAAGCGCTTACAGAGGGCAGGAACCCTGGGAATCTGGGTGCTTGTTTCTGGCACATGCCAAGACCTGCTGCCAGCTCGGATCCCTTGAAGATGAGGACAGCCGCAGGAGTGGCCCCGCTCAGGATCTTATGACTGCCTTTCCTTCTGTCCCTTTCCTTCCTCCACCTGTGCCTGCCTCCCCAAAACAATGTCCTTTGTCCGTTTCTGCTCCTATTTCCCAATTCTCACTTATGTGGGTGTATTTCTAGGAAAAAACAAAACAAAACCTGTTTTATTGTTTTCCTTTTTCTAATGCTTCTCATATTAACTGCTCTTTTCCTTCTCTCCATTTCCTCCTGGTCTTCCTTCCTCTGGCCTCGCCTGTTCCCTCTGTCATATCCCCTCCTCTGTGTCCGGAGCTCACAGCCATGTTCTCCCTTCCTCACCTTTCTCTTCCGCCCTCAGCTTGTCTCTGCCTTTCTCTGCACGCTTTCTCCCCTTCCAAATGTAACCGCTCGAGATTGCAACATCGACTGAGACCGACCACGAAAAACTATCCAACCTGCACTGGAAATTCGTTCTTGATCCTACGAAATATGCAACCTGGATCGCATTGGGATTGCCCGGTAAAACAAAAACCTGCTGCTGTTCCTGCAATCCAGCTTCGGGCAGAGCGGCAGAGGAAAGGCCAGAGGGATTGTCCCACCACCGAGCAAACAGCAAATTTTCAACCACGATGACCCTGTGATGCAGGATTTCCAGCCGTTGGGATAGTCACGCTTTTGGAGGGAGGAAAACAGAGCGTCCCTGGGTGGGCTCGAACCACCAACCTTTCGGTTAACAGCCGAACGCGCTAACCGATTGCGCCACAGAGACCTTGGTGGCTGGGAGGGCGGTGGTGAGTCGAGTCAATAGGAATGAGCTTGCGACGAAGCAGAAGCCAAAACAGAAACCTTCGCGGCGGTGCAAAAGCGGACCCGAGGGAGGAAGGGAAGGGTCTTGATTCGTAGAGGAAAGCCGGCAGGACAGGCACGCCTTCCTCCATTGACTCCGGAGGGGTGGGCGCCGGCTTCCTGCGGATCTTAGCTAAGGGAAAGCTCGGAACGTCCCTTTTAGAGTGACCTGAGATTTGGGATACTTGAAATCGACCCCAGAGCAGAACAATGTTCGGCCTCCAAACCCCCCCTTTGCGGAACCCCTGCAGCTGAATACTCGCGACGCCCACCTCCTGCCCTCCCCTCCTCGCATTATTAAATATGCACTTAATGGCGCCTCTTAAATACCAGCCACCATTCTAGCTCAGTTACTATCCAGAGCCTAGTGCTTGGCACACAACAGACGTAAGGGTTTCTGGAATGAATAAACGAAACAAGCTAAGAATGAGTAATAAGCTCGACAAGCAACACTGTAGCCCTTGAGCTGCGGCGGCAACCGCGTCTCTACAGCCTCAGCAGCCCAAGTGCACACAGATCCAGGTGCACTGAGACCGGGTCCGCCGCGATCCCAGCCTGCACCGCGACGCCAGGTGCTTCCGCGCTCACAGTGACTTTTCACTTTCGCTTTACGGCCCCCGGTTTGACTTCTCAACCAAACTTCCCGTGCTGTTGACTGACAGGCATGTTCAGCCAATAGAAAGCCAAAATGTCCCGGAAAGGTCGGCCTTTCAGCCAATAGAAAGAGAACAGCGAGCATGGTTGCGCAGTGAAGTCCTACCGGGTTTGCTGGAATTGTGGCGGCCGGAGGTCCTACTACACCGCAATCATGGTGAGATGGGGGCGAGGAGTAGGGACTCGGGGCAGCGATTGAGAAACGGGGGTCATGGGAGACTTGGGAGGCGAAGAGGGCCTGGTGGTCGACTGAAGGAAGCGGCCCCAATTTGAAGGGGACCGCACCGCGGGGAGGACCATGGTGGGTGAGGTGAATGCGGCTCCTCGCAGCCCGGGAGGGCTGATTGCAGACCTGGAGTTCAAGGCCTCCACGCACCTCCAGAGTGGAGGACGGTGGGGACAGGAGCCTCCGGATCAGGGGTTGGCCCGGGTCCATGACCTCTCGTGCTGAGCCTTCCACTCTGTCTGCCCCAGTCTATTATGTCCTATAACGGAGGGGCCGTCATGGCCATGAAGGGGAAGGACTGTGTGGCCATCGCTGCCGACAGGCGCTTCGGGATCCAGGCCCAGATGGTGACCACGGACTTCCAGAAGATCTTCCCCATGGGCGATCGGCTATACATCGGCTTGGCCGGGCTGGCCACCGACGTCCAGACCGTGTAAGTGTCGGGGACCCCCGCCCACACCCCGGCCTCTTCATGGACCAGCCTTGCCTGGCGTCGCGAGTGGCCTGGGTGTCAGTCATCTGCCAAAAGCTCCAGTGAATCGGAGTCTTTGCGGGACACCATAAATGACACAGCTGTCTCCTAGTGATGACACCAGCATTTGCTCTGTGCCAGGCTCAGTGGAAAGCACCTGACCTGCGTGGATTCATCGAGTGACATCACCATGGTGCCGTCCTATTTTACAGATCAGGGACCCGAGGCTCTCAGAGAGCATCTTGCCCAAGATGCAAGCTAACGAAGTTCAACCAAGACCCCACACAGGCCCCTCTGAAGGGAAAGCCTGCACACTCAGTCTTTGAAAAGCTTAAGGTCCCGTTGGGAGACAAGGCAGGCGTACAGAAAGAGAACTGACCCCATGCCTATTAGCCGCTAGATTAGCTTCCTAGTTGGATTTGAGACAAGCGAGGGCCTGGGAGGTGAAATAGGTAGCTGTTGGGACCGTCCACGTGTGCTCCGTGTGGTCCTAATGGGGTGATGGGGGTGATGGGAAAGGAAAGGAAAGCATTTCTGAGAGTTGTTGCTGGCCAGCCGTAGTGGCTACATGGATATTGTGAGGCTAAAGAATCCTTCATTGGGGTTGTGGTTCCGTTCTTTTATCATGACCAGTATCTAAACTAGTTACCCAGCATGTAGGTAGTCCAGAGATGTTTTAAAGCTGGTTTCTGTGTTGAGCCTGTTGACTGACATATCGGAATTGGGAGGACTTATGTTAGAGGGAGGTGACGACTTTGATTTCGACACGAATTTTGAAGGGACAAGGCATGCCAAGTAGAAACATCTTGTGAGCATTTGGGGTGTGAAATGATATGTCTGGGCTGGAGAGGTATTGGTGAGCTGTTAAATCTATGGGAACAGATTTTGGAGAGACAAAGGGGGGAAATAAGCTGAAACCACAATTTTAGCAGTGAGGTTAGAGGAGAAGCCAGAGGAAAAGAATGGAGATAAGGGTTTCCAGAGGAAGGGGTGGTCACAGGTGACGGGTCCCGCAAGAAGCTGGGGGCCTAGAAGCAGCGGTTCCTGGACTTTGTCTCTGGAACACCGAGAGACCCGTCCACTAATGTGGGTGGTCGCTCGGCAGAAATGTCCTCTCCCCTCTCCCGTAATGCTCCCTAAGTCTCAAGAACATGGACTTGGAAATTCTTGCCGAGGCCTAACCGAACCAGCTGGCTTTTCCGGTGCTGGTGGGATCAGGGAATGATAGGGGGGGGCTGCAGCCGGGGAAGGCCCCCACCAGCCTTCCTCTCAGCCACTGCCGTTCTCACACCCTTTCCTTTTCTTCGGGAGGTTTTTCTCACCGGCTTTGCTTGTTTGTGGGCAGTAATGGCTCATTTTGTGAGGCCTTTGCTTCCTCACCTTAAGCTGAAGCTGAGGTCGTGTCTGAGGCTCTTGGTCCTGGGGGCCTGTGGCTGGCTCTTTGCTTTGCTTCTGGCAGGTACGGCATGAGTCTGCTCCCTGCAGGGGCCCTTTTCCGGGCTCGCAGATGGCATTGGAGGATTTGTGCCTTTTTGTCCTTAGTTACTTTCCGGTCCCTTAGTGTGGGCTGCTGCATAAGACCTATCAGACTTTGCAGTTTTCCAAGCACCTTGTCATATACCCATCATTATCTCGGCACCAGGTGATGTACTTTTTCCTCGTCCTGTGGATGAAAAAATTAAAGTGGCGGGTGAAGGCTTAACCCAGGCCAGCTCTTTCAGTCCACTGCTCCTTCCGTTGTGCATTTTATTGGCTTTGATTCCAGTCAAGGACACATGCCTGGGTTGCGGGCTCCATGTCCAGTAGGGGGCGTGCAGGAGGCAGCTGATCAATGATTTGCTCTCATCATTGATGTTTCTCTCTTCCTCTTTGAAATCAATAAAAAATGTATATATTTAAAAAAAGAAGAGGGGGGAAACCACCCCTCTAAAAAGTATGGGGGGGGTATTAGAGTGGTGTGTCCAGGTGTTGTGTTGGACAAGTCCTGAAACATGGACATGAGGTTGGACTTGTGGTGAGAAAATCCCTGGGAGGGAGCGGAGACATGGCAGGGCCGAGAAGTGTGTCTTCCTGTGTGCCTCCTACCTGCACAGGTCGGACGCCAGGGGACATTCAGCGGTGACTTACTAACTCTGCTCCTTCTACAGTGCTCAGCGCCTGAAGTTCCGGCTCAACCTGTACGAGCTGAAGGAAGGGCGGCAGATCAAGCCCTACACCCTCATGAGCATGGTGGCCAACCTCTTGTATGAGAAACGGTGAGTGGAAATAGAGCAGGTCCTGGGTGACGTTTTGTTCAACGTCGTTTTGTAATAACGAGGTGCCGTCGGAACTTGTTTGTATCCGTTGGTCTATGGCACAGTTGGTTTCATTATATGTCATTTCGCTTAAAGTCACAGGACCTATCTCTGATGTCAGTGAGGACTTCCCGTGTGGCCCGGGACTCAGAGAATCAGAAACCTTTGATTCTTTAAGTCGGCGTATAGGAGAGTATGGTGCCCAAGAAAGAGATCCCTCCTCATTCTCCCATTTCTTTTCTTTTTTAAAAAAATATGTTCTTACTGAGTTCAGAGAAGAAGGGAGAGGGAGAGAAAGATAGAAATAGCAACAATGAGAGAGAATCATTGATTGGCTGCCTCCCTCAGCATCTGCCCTTGACCGGAATCGAACCCAGGACCTTTCAGTCCTAAGGCTGACGCTCTGTCCACTGAACAAAACTGGCTAGGGCTTTATTTCTTATTTCCATGCAACATCTGTTTTCTGTGTGCCTGATCACCAAATAGGAAAGAAATGGCTATTGCAGAAGGTAGAAAATGCAAATAGAAAATAAACTTGCTTCTAGACAACAGAATTAACCACCCCAAAGAGTGTCCTGCAGTCTTCCAGCCAGGAGCCACCCTCGCTCCAAGCTAATTCTGTGACAGATTATCTGGAATAGCAGGGAACCTAGGAATTGGAATTGGGGAGTTGGAGAAAGAACCTGCAAATACTTTTCCCACCCACCTCTGGACAAAACTGGGTGGCAAGAGCACAAGTTAAGCTCTTTTTTCTTTTTGTTTTTTTTTAAACATTTTATTTTTAGATAATTTTAGAATTTATTATTTTTTAAAGTATATTTTATTGATTTTTTTACAGAGGGGAAAGGAGAGGGATAGAGAGGTAGAAACGTCAATGAGAGAGAAACATCGATCAGCTGCCTCCTGCCCGCAGCCAAGGTACATGCCCTGGGTGGGACCTTTCAGTCTGCAGGCCGACGCTCTATCCACTGAGCCAAACTGGTTAGGGCTTAGAATTTGTAGAGAAGTTGCAGAACTACGTCTTTGCTACCTGGAGCAATATTATTGCCTTTTTAGTATTAAAAAGTTAAAGACAACCCTGACTGGTTTGCCTCAGTGGATAGAGTGTCGGCCTGTGGACTCAAGGGTCTCGGGTTCGATTCCAGCGAGGGTCATGGATCTTGGTTGCGGCACGTGCCCAGTGGGGAGTGTGCAGGAGGCAGCTGATTGATGTTTCTTTCTCATTGATGTTTCTGACTCTCTGTCCCTCTCCTTTCCTCTCTGTTAAAAAAAAAATAGATAAAATATATTAAAATTTTTAAAAAAGTTAATGACAAAAAAAAGGACTGTCATTTTTTAAAAATATATTTTTATTGATTTCAGAGAGGGAGGGAGGGAGGGAGAGAGAGACATCAATGATGAACTAACTACCACGGTGCATATGGGAGGCCTGCCTGTGTCCCTCACCCAGGCTTCCTGAGCACAAGTTCATTTCCGCCATGACAGGCACAGTGCGTTCCTAGCAGTTTGGTAAAAAATTAACCCAGAAACTAAGTCACATAAAACTTACTGAAAATGAAGAAAAGAAACATCAGTGATGAGAGAGAATCTTTGATTGGCTGCCTCCTGTACTGCATGCCCACGCTGGAGACCAAGCCCACAAGCCGGGCATAGGCCCGCACGCCAATCAGACCGTGAGCTCCCGATTCCCAGGCCGACGCTCAGTCACCGGGGCACGCTAGCCAGGCAGGACCACCATTTTGTTCTTAGACACAAGTTCACACCCTCAGCTGTGGATTGTCTGCTATATATGGTAACCACGTTCATCCAAATCCACATTGAGAAAGGCTTAACAAAAGATTTCTTAAACTGATTCAAATGAGGGGGGGAGTCATACCTATATACTAAAAGGCTAATATGCAAATAATAGACTAAAGGGCAGAATGATGGGTCACTGTGACATGCACTGACCACCAGGGGGCAGATGCTCAATGCAGGAGCTGCCCCGGTGGTTGGTGCACTCGCAGGGGGAGTGCCACTCAGCCAGAAGCCAGGCTCACAGCAGCGCTGTGGAAACGTCAGTTGGACATCCCCTGACGGCTCCCGGACTGCGAGAGGGTGCAGGCCGGGCTTAGGGACACCCCTGAGTGCATGAATTTCGTGCACCGGGACTCTAGTAAAATTATGAAATTTAACTCACATTAAGGTAAATATTTAACGGCTCATGTTTATTGAAAATAATAAAAAGGCATCGAGGCCCAGCCAGTGTGGGTCAGTGGTTGAGCACCGGCCTGTGAACCGGGAGGCCATGGTCCGTTCCCAGTCAGGGCACAGGCCCGGTGGCCGGCTGGATCCCCGGTGTGGGAGGTGCAGGAGGCAGCCGGTCAGTGGTGCTGTCATCATTGATTGATGTTTTGATCTCTCTCTCCCTCTCCCTCTCCCTCTGCCTCTGCCTCTGCCTCTGCCTCTGCCTCTGCCTCTCCCTCTCCCTCTGCCTCTGCCTCTCCCTCTCCCCCTCTCTCTCCTCCTTCCTCTCCCCCTTCCTCTCCCTCTCCCTCTCCCTCTGCCTCTCCCTCTCCCTCTCCCTCTGCCTCTCCCTCTCCCTCTGCCTCTCCCTCTGCCTCTCCCTCTGCCTCTGCCTCTGCCTCTGCCTCTGCCTCTCCCTCTGCCTCTCCCTCTCCCTCTGCCT